>JARVLU010000324.1:25734379-25745542 GCA_031762415.1 Simpsonichthys santanae
GACCTCAATTTGTCCCGTAGGTAAACGCTCCTTGTCTGTGGAGCTGCGCTGCAGCTGCTCAGGGTGGATACTCGAGTGTGATGTCTGAACCCTCTGTGTACAGTACGCGCGTACGTATGCGTGAACGGACGTACGCAGGAGTATAATGGGGGCTTAACATTATCCAAGGAGGGAGGGCACCCTACACTGTCAACAGAACTGAGTGCCCTGCCAACCAAAACACGCCCCGCCACTGCAAGTTCTGCTAACAGTCAGGGAGTAGAGGTTGTTATAAGTGGCTTCAACTTAGCATTAGTAACTTAGCACTCCGCTAACCCCCGGCCAACAATCACAAGCTGTCTGACAAACACCCTGCCAAAGCCAGTAATGTAGGGGAAACACTGCTATCTGTGTCTCGTCTGTTAATTTCCTTATTTTCTTTATTCCTCAGATCAGTGTCAGAGTCACCACCATGGATGCTGAGCTGGAGTTCGCCATTCAGCCCAACACAACAGGAAAGCAGCTCTTTGACCAGGTAGGAGAGACTCCTCCTTCTGACTGTCCATCAAACCCTCATGTCTGCGCTTGAATACAAATCTGAACTTAAATCTTTTACCTGAAAGCCGAGATTCTTAATTATTTGACTCACATTTGACATTATTTTGAAGCCAGTCTAATTTAAGATGGCAGTCACAGCCAACAGTCATAGAAAACACAAAAATGATGGTAACTTTTATATTGACCTAAAATTGGTGTGGTAGAAGCTGAGATTGTTCCACAATGCGTGTTGTATTACTTAGAATCAACTTTGTCTGGTCTGGGTGGTCATTCCATATGTTGCGGGAGTTTCAGAGAAACTGAGATGTTTATTTTCTAAACATAACGTCCCAGTGGCTTACGCCAAAGACTGGTTCATCCCAAAGACCCAGTCCCCCGGCACAAACAGAGTAATATTGTGTATGTTGTTCAGTGTCAGGAGGGCTGTGATCAGTCTTACATCGAGGAAACTAAACAGCCCCTGGCCAAAAGGATGGACCAGCACAGAAGATCAACATCATCAGGCCAGGACTCTGCGGTCTACACTCATCTCTAGGCCAGTGGTCACTCTTTCATGGATGAAGATGTTCACATCCTTGATAGAGAGGAACAATGGTTTGAGAGAGAGGAGTAAAGGAGGCCATCTTTGTGAAACCATCATTAAACAGGAGTGGAGGCCTCCATGTTCAACTGTCCCCCTCTTACAAGGCTGTTATTGCTAGTATCACTCAGCCCCTTGTGAATAGCAAGCAACCATCAGGGTTCTAATGATTCATCGTTAGGCTGATGGTCCTCTTTGATCATGTGAACAGCTAGTTTTGGCTGTCACCAGCAAGCTGGTTGAGCCACTGTGAGAAGGTGCTATTTATAAGACTGAGCTGAATACAGCACCTCAGACTGAAGGTCTTTCGGATGAAAGACAAAATGTTTTTACTTTTTTTTTTCTTTTGAACGTCCAGAGGACTTGACTTAACTTTTTTTACATTTTTCTACCTGGATTATTGAGAATGCATCAGGATTAATAGTTTAGAGTGACTGTTTTTATACGCACACACAAAAATAACATGTTATTTGATTTTGCTCCAAAATACAAATGATTCTTCTCTAAAAAAGCAGTTTTTTAGTAATGGTCAAAACTGGATGAGACAACATGTCCCAGAAATAAATATTAAATTATATATTATTAATTAAATATTTTCACATTTAAAACAAAACATTAAAATTTTTGGCAAAATTATTTAGGACTTACTTTCTCAAATTTTGATAGTGAAATGTTACAATGTTACAACCTAATGTTAAAAATCTTGGTATTATTTTTGATCAGGACATGTCTTTTATCCCCCACATTAAAAACGTTACTAGAACTGCTTTCTTCCACCTGCATAATATCACTAAAATTAAAAATATCTTATCTAAAAATTATGCAGGAAAACTGGTTCATGAACTTACAACTTCTCCAAGATTTATTCCTTCCAACCGTTAGTGGCCACTGCCAGAAAGTTCCACAGTCCTTATAAGGATCAGCCTGCTCACTTGATACAGTACTACATATACTGTAGTTTGAGTCTGAGTGCTGCCAATCTTGGCACATTCTCCACAATTTGTTGACAATCCAGATTTGCACCAACTCCAAACAGTAAAATTCAAGGAGTCAAGAATTCAAGATTCTTTATTTGTCATTCGCACCCTATGTGGTACATGTGGTAGGACGACATTATGTACACAGGGTCCCAGTTTCATCCAACAATAAAATGTAAAAGAAAAACAGTAATAACATCTAAGATATGAACTAAGAAAAACATCAACTAAAAATCACTAAGCACCAATAGTATAAAAACAATACGTCGAACAGCAGCACAAACATGAGTCTATGTGAGCAGATGAGCACGAATGAACACATCAACAGTGAAGATGGAGGATGTTTGCTGCTTACTGTAAGAGGCAGAAGAAGAATGTGCAGACCAGTCCAGCACTACAGCTAAGTCACTACCTCGATGTTGCTGATGGACAGAACGTCCTCTTGTTCTGGACAATAAACATGCAGACTCTTGCTTCCTGTTACATGTGGCCACCAGAGTTTTGGCAGTGCCTGCTTGCAGTGCTCCAATGGAGCCAGTTTTCAGCTATTATAAATTCCCAATGACGACACACGGGCACGGCTTCTTTATTTAATGAATGTCGTGAAAACTACAGAAATAAGACAGAAAGTACAGAAATAAAACACAAAGCTTTAGGTACAGTACTGAGCGATGAGTAAAACATGCTTTAACAAAGGAAATACCTCGTGGCCACTCGTCATTAAAGAAGTCCTAAGCGAACGTTTCTCATCTTATGCGTTCTAAATAAACATATAAAATATTAGAACACCATAACTGACAGATATACGATGTATTACAACAGTTATAAATACCTTTACAGTTAGCGAACTATCGAGGCTGGCTGCTGCATGCCTCTCGTGTCTTCAGGTAACTAACTGCATGTAGCTTCAGGTAAATGTGTGTGTGTGCCGAGCATAGCAAATCTCGCCACTCCCTTCCATTCACACAAATCTCGCGATAACACACAAATCTTGCGATAATGATTCAACCAAAAAAAAATCCTTCACGACAGAATAAATGCATCTTAAACAAAATAGCATATTTTTAAAGTATGAGCCAAACAAATTAAAATCAAATTATTCTAACTCCTGAAAACAAATATTAATTTTTTCAATGCAAAAATCATTTCAGTGACACTTACACTCCCACCAAATCACCAATTGGTTCTCAATGTGATTCGCTAATGAGTGTCAAACTTAGTCCATTTTACTGTGCATGTCAGTCAAGTAAGATCACTACCTTGTGAATAGGCTTTTCTAAGTATATTAACCTTGTCAGTGGTTTTCCCATGTCAAATGTTGTTTCACTGGTCTTTAGTTTCACCTTTCGAACCTTGCCGTCTAGACTTTTTAAGGATCATTAAGATAATCCACACTTAAGGGTCTGCTGTTAATGATGGTCATTTTTTCTGGTTGTGTCAAGTCTGTTTGAGGACTTGTCTAACATTGCTGATAGTATGCTTCATGCTGTACGAATTTGGCGTTCCCAGACGCCTCCCATGTGGCTAGCTGATGGAACGTTCATCACAAACTCACAACCATTAGCTCTGTGCGGTTCTTGATCCATATCCTTCATTAGTTCCAATAACTCTCTTCTGGCACCCACAAAGTTTGTCCCTTGGTTGCATCTCAATTGTCAGACAGGGCTTCTTATGGCGATCAGGGTCCGAAGGGCTTTCATAAAAGCATCTGTTGATATGATATGCACAGCTCGTGAACATAAGCATGTGAACAATAATCCATATCTTTTGACCTCCTTTCTTCCTTACTTTACCATAAATGGACCAAAACAGTCAACACCACAATAGGTAAAGAGAGGAGCTGTTTCTGTTCTCACTTCTGGTAGCGCTGCCATCTGTTGGACATTCGTGGCCTTTCTGTATCTTCTGCACTTAACACAGCGGTAGATGTGTGACGAGACTGTACTGCCACATCCCAAAATCCACATGCCATTTGCGCGTAGTTCATTAATAGTCATGCCTCTTCCTTAGAGATGTACACATTCATGGTACTGTTTGATGAGGAGGGCTGACACATGGGCCTGCTTGGGAAGAATTGCGGGGTGTTTGACATGAAGGTGTAAAGCGGATTGGGACAATCTGCCTCCCACCCTGAGAACATCAGACTTATCAAAGAAAGCGTTTAGCTGTTTTAGTCTGTTATGCTTGCATAGAGAACTTTCCTTCTGATATTTGATTTTCTGTATTTCCTCAATAAAAGCTTCTCCTTGCACTAGCTTGAAAAGGAACACTTATGTGTCTCTTCACTCTTCAAGATCTGTTGCTTTGTTTGTTCTTTGTTGAACACCTTTAAACTCTTTGATGAATCGTTTGAGCCTGGCAATGGCCTTTATAGCTCTCGACCAATCAGGAAACTTTGTTAAATGCTCTAGAACTGGGTTCACTTCTTTCAACTGCACTGCGTGTATATGACCTTTACGGAGTTCAGGATCTGTTCTTTCAACTTCTCCTACCATTTCCTCTTCGATTGGAAGATCTTGTTTCCAAAGGAAGTTGGGGCCTTTCAACCAGTTCGATTCCTTCAGCTGAACAGCGGTCTGGCCTCTTGAGGCCTGATCAGCTGGATTTTCTTCTGAACTAGTGTGTT
Organism: Simpsonichthys santanae; assembly: GCA_031762415.1. Lineage (NCBI taxonomy): Eukaryota > Metazoa > Chordata > Actinopteri > Cyprinodontiformes > Rivulidae > Simpsonichthys > Simpsonichthys santanae. The sequence goes on from JARVLU010000324.1 coordinate 25,739,100, forward strand.
GCCAATTTTCAGGACTCGTACTTTGTTTTATTCATTGGACTCGATTGGCAATGAATGTGTGAAACCTTTTCGCATCATTGCTTATGTATCCCAATACAACTTGTGAATCTGTCCAATAATATTCCAGTAGATTTTCGATTTCTAGTTCTCATTGATCACGTCTACCTTGCGGACTGAAGTTACAGCCGACGACAGTTTGAGCCTTGGGATGGTCATTTGTTTAATGGATGTAACGCTTGCTTTTCCTATGATGAGTGAACAGTTACCTGTCCTTTTCTGCTTATTGTTCTAAGGTATGAACATGCACCATTACCATCGAAGCTCGCATCTGAGAAGTTATGCAGTTCATACCATATGATGTTGATGTCTTGTGAGTAGCTTTGTGGGATCTTCAGAGCTGTCAGCTTGGGTAGATCTCTCAACCATGTTTCCCATTGTGGTAGAATGTAATCTGGAAGATGGTCATCCCAGTTAGATTTATCTTTGCACAACATTTAGAGTATTTGCTTTCCAATCAATGTGAATGGAGCGACAAACCCAAGAGGGTCATAAACTGATGAGACAGTCGACAGCACCCCTCTCCTGGTCAATGGGTTGTCTTTAACTTGGACTCTGAGCTGGAATTTGTCTGTTTCAATGCACCATTGTACTCCAAGTGCACGTTCAATGTGGAGTTCTCCAAGAGCCAATTTCTGGTCTTTGGCTTGAGCTTGTTCTTCTTAGGGAATTGTTGCAAGCACTTCTTTATTGTTTGACACAAACTTATGCAGATGTAGGTTACCTGTTTTGCAAAGTGTTCTGGATTCTTTGACTAGCTGTATGGCTTCAGCCTTCTATGTTACACTAGCGAGTCCGTCGTCGACGTAGAAGCCTCTTTGGATGAACTAAACAGTCTCCTTGCCGAACTTATTTCTGCCTTGTGAAACAATATATTTGAGTCAGAAATTATAGCATCCAGGAGATGAAACTGCTCCGAAAAGATACACTTATCCTTTAAACTGAAGGTTCAGAGTTTACATCACCCTTGCCCCACCAAAGAAATCTTAAATAGTCCTGATGTTCTTTAACAACATGGAATTGATGGAACATTCTCTGTACATTACACATGATGGCAATGGGGCTCTTTCTGAATCGACATAACACTCCATCCAATGTGTTGGTGAGATCCGGTCTGGTCAAAAGATGATCACTGAGAGATGTTTCTTGGAAGCGTGCAGAACAATCGAAAACCACACATATTTTTTGGGGGGGGGTTGTGGGGGTGGTAAACCCCGTGGTGTGAATGTACCACTCTGTCTTATTGTCTAGCTCTTGTTCTGGAACATTTTCTGTGTCTCCGTGAGTTATAATATCGTTAATGAACTTGACGTTATCTTTACAGTATTTCTCTGTGGGATTCCTGGGTTTTTGTCTGTCTTTTCACTTTTCCTTTCACAGTCAATCAACTCAATTCATCACACCTGTTGCGGCTCTGAGGAGGACTGCTACTTAACCAGCTACAAGACACCTCTTCAGTGCTGGGACATCTTCTGCCAATAGGACCTTCTATGGCCTACTCACCTGGTCCTCTTCAGGATTTCTCTCTCCACTGGATCTCGCTCCTGTGGACTCTCGGTGTCTTATCACCCACCAACTTCATCATCCTCTCCAATCTGGGTCAACCTGTTCCTCTCTCCAACGGAACCTCTCCTCTAGATTATTCTCGCACCCAGGATCCATCTCTATACTCCTCCTTATCCATATCCTACAAACAACAAAGTAAGAATTCAACTCTTGCTCTACTAATCATATCAACCTGTCAAAGAATAAATAACTCACCATCACCCCCTCTTCCTTTCCAGCTGCTCGAGTTTTTATCTGCACCTGTAAATAAATATCACTTACCTTTTATCCTGCTTTGTGTCCTTACTTCCTTGGTCTGCCAGTTGGGGGTCGATGTTGTATAAACCTTATGTTCTCATCTCTTTTGAGTCAACGTTTCAATGAAGACAATCGTTGGTTACGTATTGTAACCCCAGATTCTATGAGTGTAAGCATAGCTCTTTAAAAGCTGTCGCTATTGGGTTTACCTGCGCGCAGCATGCCGAACACTGAAAACTTCTAGTCCACACCCACCTGCTGTGTGGGCCCCACCCAGTCTGCTATAAATTACATCTGGACTGGAACTTGACTCCCAAAGGCATATTCTTTTCTTCAGCCATTTGAGAGCCAGTGAGACGCAAGTTTTAAAGGGCTACGCATACACTCATAGAATCTGGGGTTACAATACGTAACCAATGTTCTATTTTGTGTAAGCTACACCTTTATAAGCTGTCGCTATTGGGTTTAAAGGGCGGAGCAGGATATGGTCCATGCCTCACTGGGTCTGTCCGAGAACCATAAAAAAACACCCTGACATCTGCCTAAACCTCATTATTTATCCAAGCATAATTATGCACCACGGAACAATGTACCTGGTGCGTACTGGATTACAGGCGTGCAGCCTCTGTGCCTGACCTTAGCTGAAGGAACGTTTATTAATATCAGACAAGAATAAGAAAAGGAAACATTTCCAATGAGGAAGAATTAATTTTCCTGTTTGAAGGAATAATTGAGAAAAAAAAAAAAAACGCTCACCAAATAATGATAGAGCAAGGCTGTGTTGTTTTTATCGTTTGTTGTTTTTCATGTTGTTTTCCTTTTTATTTTATTTTATTTATTTTTTTTAAAGTTGTTTGACTGAAAAATCCCTCTGACATAACTCGGAGAACTGAATGTGTCAGTGAAGAGCTGGAGACATCTCGTAAATAAAAATGGATGAAAGGGGTCAGTGATGACCATGAGGCCACAGAGCAGATGTCCTGCACAGAGACTCCTCTGTGCAGAGCTGTGGAGGTTGAAATCCCCCTGGTGGAGTGAGTCCTGAGTCCTTCAGGTGGTTGAAGACCAGAAGAACTATAGGCATGTGAAATAGTTTCACATAACCAATGTGACAAACACTGGAAAGATAAAGGCTGACCCTGTGATCGTTCCCTGAAATGTATAAACAACTGATTGGATTTACGCACCGCGGCTGTGCGTGTCACATAACACCTGAGCATGCGTAATGGGCAGAGCAGGTGAAATTGTTCCTCCTCCGTAGTTTTGTGTGGAGGGGTACAGAACCCGTCCAGTGTAATGACTCTAGACCTGAATGAACTTGTTATGTTGTTGGGTATAAAAGCAGGGTTTGGTCAGAGTTCTGCTGAACTTCCTTCTCCTTGAATTGTGAGACAAGAAGGAGCGACGGACAGACCTGACAAGTCGCTCACTCTTTTAGCTGACGTCAGAGCTAATGACAAGGCTGTTTTAAGTGACAGATACTTAAAGGATATCTGGTCCAAAGGCTCGAACGGATCTTTAGTTATTGCACTGAGGACGAATACTAAGTCCCACTGGTGCCAGGGCGCGCGTCACTGGCCTGAGCAGGCATGCACCTTTCAGAAACCGTTTTGTTAAGGGGTGATTGAAAACTGTTCTATCGTTGAAACCTTCATGACAGGAAGAGATCGCTGCAGCATAAGTTTTTAATTGGGCTGAAAGCTAAATTTCTGTCCAGCAGCAGCTGCAGGTGGATAAAATGCAGCGCAGAGGACATGAAGTTGGATCCACTTCTTTTTCTAGGCACCATCGCTGAAAATCAGCCCATTTAGAAGCGTAAACAGCTGTAGTGGATTTTGCGTGTGCTCCCTGGATGGTACATATTACGTCTTTAGAAAAAATTAATTTTTCTAAACGTTCTCGTTCAGCGGCCAGACCCAAAGGGGCTGACCTATTATAGGAAAACTCCTGATTGCTCCTCCCACCTGCAGAAGCGTATCCTCTCTCCATGGCAGCTTCCATGATTGACCCGTCAGCTGTTGCAAAACCGGGAACCACGGGGCGTTCATGCATTCTGGGGCGATCAGAATCAATGTCAGATTCTCCTCTCTCACCCTCTCCAGCAGTGCTGACATTAAAGGGACTGGGGGGAAGACATAAATGAGCGTCTTTGGCCACGTATGGTTTGTATGCAAACGCGTTCACCCCCCAGTGGCAGAGCATCCCGTGGGTTTAGGGAGAAGAACAGGGCGCACTGAGAATTCTCCTGAGTGGCCATCAGGTCCACCTCCGCTCTCCCGAACCTGCTCCAGATTTGTGAGATTAGATCTGGATGAAGAGACCAATCCCTGTCCAAGGGCCTCCTCTCGACATAATATCTGCTCCCCTGTTTAGAACGCATGGGATGTAGACTGCTCTGATTGAGCATAAGTGTGCGCGCGCCCAGCAGAGCAGTTTCCTGGCTGTGTTCAGCAGCTGGGCTGAATGCACGCCCCCTTGGCGATTTATGTATGCTGCTGCGGTTCTGTTGTCTGTGTGGATCATCACATCCTGAACCAGTGGGGCAAAATGTCTGAGAACTTTCTGTACTGTGAGAAGTTCCAATACATTTATGTGAGAAGACATGCCCGCCAGCCACACACCTCCTATCGTTTGTGACAGGCAGCTCCCTACCCAACCGGAAAGGGACGCGTCTGTGAACACCGGCGTGAATGATGCCACTTTGCCCACATAAACTCCCTCTGACAAGTTCAGGGAATTCTCCCAGTGGTTCAAATCCACTCCCACAGATGGGAGGACGGTGATCAGACGCCGTTTGTGACGTACAGGGTCGACTTTCAGTCGATTGAACCAGAGAGGCCGGACAAACTGAAGCAGTGACGTCAGGGATTTCCTCCTCTGTTCTGACAGGGCAGCTGTCATGTTCACTGAGTTTTGATTCACTCCCAGGAATGTAATTCGCTGAGATGGAATTAAAGAACTCTTCTCCCAATTTATGGTGAATCCCAGATGAGACAGATGTTTCACTAAAACAACTGTTTTTGTCTCTGCCTCTTTTCTGTACCGAGATAACCGCAAAAGATCATCCAGATAAAACAGGATTTTTATCCCTCTCATTAAAAGCAGCTGGAGAGCTGCCTCCATGCATTTTGAGAACATGCGTGGGGCGAGCGCATACCCAAAGGGCAGGCGGTTGTACTGAAAACAGGCCCTTTGAAAGGAAAAACGGAGGAACTTCCTGTGTTTGTTTATTATTGGAATGTGAAAATATGCATCCTTCAGATCTATTGACACAAACCACTCCCCTTGCGTCACGTATTCGAGAACACGTTTCACCGTCAGCATGTGAAAAGGTCGTTCCATAATGAATTTGTTGAAGGCAGACAGATCCAGAATTGGATTGGCTGACAGGAGAGAGAGACTGATAACCCCTGCGTAAAGCTCTCGCTTTAACTGCAGGTTCATGTTTTTTACCTGAGTGTGTGGGGATAGAATTGTCCCTGTGTTGTTTGGACAATAACTTTTTGTTAAACATCTTACCACTCTGTGTTTACTGACAGCTGTCAGCGCTCGCCTCCTCTGACAGGCGAGGAGGTGGGGCTGGTGGGTGCATGGAGGAGTCACTGAGTGCAGCTGCACCGACTGTGTATCATCACACAAAAACTGTTTTTCTTTTTGTTTACCTTTGAAATGTTGCCTCAGGTCAACCTTCTCATTAAATGTGGAGGATGTGTTTACAAAAGACAGAAGAGATTAATTCAGTCTGTCTGAATGAAAAACTCCGCTTTTTAAGAGAGGTTTTAATTTTTCATTTTAAAACCACTGCTCATCTCATCAAACACCCCCGCCCCCCACCGCAAACCATCCTTTCTTAAACTGCCTTCTCCGTGTGTCCTGCGTTTGGTTCAACCATGAAGTCTATTGTCGGCCTCTGCCTCAGAATGTCCCAGGTCTCTGATGCATCTGGGACGTTTGTCCTCAGGGGGAGTTGCAGCGGCGGTGGAGCGTCTCTGCTGCTGGCGGTGGAACCTGCTTTGATCTCGCCAGTGGCCAGGTGTCCGAGCATCACGTGAGTCTGCACAGGGGAGGGTCCCGTGTTTCCGCACCTGTTCCAGGGCATCGGATGAGGACTGTAGGTGGTTCAGGACCGACTGGAAATGGGGACCGAAGAGGCCATCTGGAGACACAGGACCTTCCAGGAGTTCCTTTTAATGTCCTCTGAAATGGACAGAGACAGTTACAGCCACATCTGTCTCTGCAACAATGTTGCCCAGAACGAGATGCAAGCGCCGCACACAGGTTGGGGATCGTGTCCGCTGCCGTGCCAGAAAGAGGGATGAAGCCCTCTGTAGTGAGGGTGAAACGTTTCTACTAAAAAGAAAATGTCCAGATGACCTGTTTGAGAATTATCAGAGATGAAGCCCTCTGGAGTGAGGGTGAAACGTTTCTACTAAAAAGAAACTGTCCAGATGACTCGATTGAGAATTATCAGATTTGATTCCTGGATTATTGAGCATGAACTTTCTAGTCTTGAACCACTTTGGCTGTGGCTGCCTGCCTGGGAGGAGTCGACGAGGGACAGGATGGCCTCCAGAAACCATCTT
>JARVLU010000324.1:25814254-25825552 GCA_031762415.1 Simpsonichthys santanae
ATATATATAATCAAAGCATGAAACAAAAGTACAAGACTAATCACCAAAAGGAAAAAAATAAAGAAATCTATAGCAGCATGATCCTGTTAGCGGAGTGGTTCTGTTGGCAGTGAGCTTCTCTTAGCAGCATGGTACTGTTAGCAGTGTGGTTCTGTAAGATGCGCTGTCCCATTAGCAGCATGATGGTAATAATGACTGCTGCAACGGACGATGACTGCACTCCAGATATGGGTCTGGCAGACACAGAATATCCATGGTTTCCCAATACATCCAAACTAATCCATCGAATTTGTTCTGTGCAGGCAGATGGAGAATCATGGAGATGGCTGCCATAACAGGCCGGAGCCTGATTCCGAGGCTGAAAGGGGGCTGGGAACTGAACCAGGATGGCAGGGTGGCAAGTCAGCAACACAAAACTCTAAAAGTGCATCGCAGTCATACCTGTAGCGTGAGTGTGCAGTGCATGTGCAAAACGTCATAAAAAGAACAAGTAAGAGCGAATCGAAGCATAGCTCCCATCAGTGCTGCCATACAGAGGCGCACGTGAAGTCACACTTACAGTACATGTCTGCCTCCAAAAACATTTATTTATTTGTAAAGCAGGTCTTTACCATCAAGTTCATGCTCAGTAATCCAGGCAAAAATATCCAACAAAGTTTGCCTCCTTGAACTGAAGAAGTCTTTTGGATGAAAGATGAAATGTTTCAACAAAAAGAAATTGTCCAGAGGACCTGACTGTACATAAAGATGTTGCCATATTTTGTTATTGTTTTATTAAATTTTATTGCTAAAGCTTTGACTGAGCATGACGTTGTCCCACCAGCTGCAAAATAGTGTAGCCATGACTGATAAACGCTCAGGACGTCCCTCGGCTCGTGAAGCTGAAAGGTGTCGCTGCACTCTCAGACCTGCAGTCCATTTATGAACACACTCCTGACAAAAAACTTGAAGCTGATGAGTGTGTCTGAATGTCACTTCAAAGTCCTGCTGTTCTCCAAACACATAAACTGCTGTCTGACGCCAAAATGAACAAAAGGCTTATTTTAGTTCTTCTATATTTATTTTTAAAAAATGCCTCAAATTGTCACTCAACGATAAATAAATGCATTAAAAACTATTTTCACTTCATACATGAAATAAAACAGATATAGTTTAATCATGTTAGTAAAATAGTTTTTACGCTGTACGTGTGCTTCAGTGAAGGTGGGAGTTGTGCAATTCACATTTTGGTTAGTTTCAGCTTTGCATGTGTTGTTTTAGCCTGTTGTTTCCCCACATGTCATGAATTCTGTTTATTTTAATGATTCTTGTCTGATAATTAGAGTTCCTTGTCTCAGCCTTTCCTGACTCAGAGTTCAGTCCTCTGCAGAGGCCGTGAGTGAGCCGCGCAAGAATGTGGAGTACGTTTCCAAACGCGTGGGCCTGTCTGACTTTGCTCGGTGTCAGTGTGGCACGTTCCAGAGAGCTGCACGTCAGGACCACGTCGGATCCTAATGAGTTTCTGTTGGAGCCACATGTTTGGGCCACATGTGTGGTGTGAGACAGACACACGTTTGGATGCAGAAGTGCTGCGTCTGCAGTCACATTCCTGGACTCAGACTGAGCCTCACAGAGACAGGACAACTGGCGAACAGGAACACTTTATTGTTTTATGTCCATGTTCTTTCAGAGTTTGGACTTTTTTGCTACTGTTTCTTATCAGCTAGTTGCAGTAACCACTGCTTGCTGACAGAGGGCAGCAGTAGGCCACAAAAAAAAAACTAAATGTTGGTGTCAGCTGGAGCCAGAAGACAAACACAAGCCATGAAATGAAGTCGATCACACTCTTTCTAATTTGTCTGAATTAAGCCTGTTTGATTCTCTGGTTGAAATGATTGTGTATCTGAGGGGAGCCAAACCAGCATCTGCTCCATCTCCAATGCATAGTTGAACGCCTGCCAGCCATGTTTGGGGTTTAGATTGAAACAACATGTCAGCTCGCAGCATGACTTAAGCAAACACGACGATGAACCCATCTCGATGCTGACAAACAAAGCAGATGACAAGGGGAGTAACAGGCACTAAATAAAAATATTAAGTTTCGTTTTTTTCCGCTAAATCTTTGGAATGTTGTGCTGACCTCTTGAGGCCGTGTAATTTGGACTGGCTTGTCAAACCAGTTCATGTTGAATTCAGTTTTTACAAGCTGTTGAGGTGGTCCAGAATGGTTCCTACAAGTTTACCACAAAAGATTTGAACTATCAGGTCAGGCCTGTAACTGTGTGTTCACATTGATTTAAAATGCTTACTTTGCAGATTAAAACACTCACTGTTTCATTTAGACTGCAGAGCAGGCATTTAGGAGAGAGTTTGGTCATGAAGTGTCAGTGATCCCAGCTGGAGCTAACTCCGAAAGTGTTCTGAAGTTTTATCAGTTTCTGAGAAATCTGAAAATGACCACGATTGCAGGAGTAGCAGGAAACAGAATCCTTTGGTGTTTATTGTGTCATGGCATTGATGAGGGGGCAGGGGGGAGTCTGTGTCATTGAAATCTGCAGAAAAATGAAGCAAATGCTGGAGATGCTATTTAGACAAACATGAGGAGGTCGTTCCTGTGCTGGTGTAGTCAAGCCTGGCATTTTGCCCCCCCTCATGAAGCAAAGAGCGTGAACTGGAAATACTCTCTGTCTGTCTGTCTGTCTGTCTGTCTGTCTGTCTGTCTGTCTGTCTGTCTGTCTGTCTGTCTGTCTGTCTGTCTGTGCATGTTGTGAGCATGATAATGTGAAAAATAAGTGTGGTACCAACTTACTTTTTGGTGTGTGGCTGAATCCAGGTGTAAGAAAGGTTCCTTTCAAAAACTGGTTTGGCATGTCAAACTCCAAGATGGCCACCACATTACTATATGTATTCTGTATGCATACATATAGATTCTGTATATATATTCTGGACTGTGGTCTGTGAGTGCAGCTGCTGTAGTCCTTATTACAATCAAGCTGCTGACCGGACCTGCTAATAAGACCACATCGCTAACAGAACAGAACCATGATGTTGAAAGAACCTCACTGCTAACCAATTCACACTGTAGATGTATTTATTTTTCAACTTTGGCACCTTGTTTTTTTTTTTTTTTTTTTTTTAGCATTTTAGTATTATTTTTAGTATAAAGTAGGTGGGGGTGGTGGTGCAGAAGTTAAGAAGGTGAGCTTGTGATCGGAAGATCGCCGGTTCAAGCCCCAGTACTGACAACATCAAGAATGTGGGTGGGATAAGTGAAGCAGTCACACTTGTCTCCACCCTCATCTGCCCCATTCTGGGCCCTTGAGCAAGGCCCTTAACTCACACCATCTGCTCCCCTGGGAACCCTAGACATCAGCTTGCTGCTCCACACAGAAGGCTGTGGTAGCTCAGTGGTCTGTGGTTGTGTCATGAAGGGCATCTGGTCTAAAATAGCAAAACAATTGCCAAGTCTTCGTGCAACTAGTTCGCTGACCCCTGATGAAGGGAGAAGCTGAAAGGAAAAAAAAGTAGTATTTTTAGTTTGTTTTTTGTATTTTAGTTGTGTTTCTAGTCTGTTTTTAGTATTTTTGCTGCATACTTTGGTATTTCTTGCTGTTGTCTTTGTTTGTTTGTTTGTTTTGTTTTGTTTTTGGAGAGTCAGAACCGTTCTTCTTGTCCTAAGCATTTGATTGCATTGTTGACCTTGTGTTGATTTTTCACATGACAAATAAACCACACCTGAACCTGAGTATTCCGTACACTTCTTTCATTTGAGAAAACTATGCGTTAGTTTTTACATTACTTGAATGTATAGTTTCCTCACATGATTGGGGTGCTACAAGATTAATCTATGGTTGTCAAGGCCACCATTGGTCACCCTCTGGCTCCGCCATTGCGCCTGGTGGTAGATAAATTTGCACCCTCCTGCTCACCAGGATCCATCACTTTGCACCATTTCAGACAAGAATAAAGTAAAACAAAACCTACCTCTGTTCTTCTACACAGTTTAACTTGTACCCATTTAAATATCTGGCACCAAAAGCATTAACTTGCATTCTCTGTTCAAAGTCCAGACAAACACTCGTCTGGAAAACTACAAACATTCTTCAAATCCCTCAGTGATGGGGGACATTGGTGTACTGCTTGTTTCCATTAAGATTTTTTGGAATTAATTAATTTGTTTTAGTAGTGGTCCAACCCCTACCAATATAAAAGTGGATGGGAAGAAACTTTTAGAGAAATTTAAGCTCTTTTGAAGTCCAGTTAGATTAATTGTGGCAGCAGCTAGCTGTAAGACTTTCTGGACACGTCCGGCAAGAATATCTTGTTACTTTAGCCAGAATAACCATGTAATGTAAAACTGAAGGTGATGGAAACGTTCATAAAACGACACGAACCATAAACCATTTGAGACTGGAGTTGTTTTAATGTGGCAGCAGGTTTGTTTTGGCACTGCTCATACCCTATTAATAATGACTTGTCCGAGCAGAACCACTTCCAAAGCGGATTACTGAAATCTTAAAACAGCTATTGTTTTTTTATATTTTAGGGCATTTCATGCAGACACTAAAGCTAAAACTATAATAATATGATATTTCTGCCAAAATTGACCCCCAGACAGAATTGCAATTGTCACAAAAATCAAAGGTAAATTACTGAATTTTGTGAATTACGTTTGTTTCTTTAAGTTCACATCCTGCAGCCCAATGTTCCATATGTTTTGTTAAAACACCTCATACTTTAATTGTGGGTTTTAATACTTTTACTTTTATTTTTCAAAGGAAACATCAATTTTCCTGAACAATACCAGCCCACTATAGCTTTAAAGTTATTGAATCATATTTTATTTGACAGAAACCTTTCAGAAGAGACGAATCCCACCTGATGGAAAAGTTTACAATCATTAAGAGCTATAAAAAGGTTTAAGTCATCAATACGTTTAAAAGCATTATTTCTTTGTGTTTTAATTGTTTTACATTGTAATATAAAAGTATGTAGGTCTTAAAGAAACAAACAATAAAACCGCTGTTTATTTTGTTCCCCATGTTGAGCGGTAATGAAGTTGCATTTTCTTTCCAAAACCCTCTTCTGCAGCAGCTGCTTCACTTGGAAACCTCTTAGGAACTAAATTGAAGCGTTTCTTGATTTGAAGAAGCAGGTTGTCATGTGCTCCAGCATACGGAGCAATATTAACAGAATGGAGTAACTGCGATCTGCTGAGCGACTGTCAAGCGTCGTTTCTTTCACGTTGGTTTTCCTTCAAGTTAAAGCTGCTAACATTAAAGCATTGAATCAAAACCAACGGAGAATAACAGCACAATACAAATGGTTACTATGTGCCGAGGGCATCGAGGAACAGACACTCCTCTTGTTTTGCTATTTATAATTTCAGCTTTCCAAAAAAAAAAAAAAAAAAAGCATAACCGGATGATTTAATTCTCCAACAATGAGCCTGTTGTAGCTGTAAGATGAAAATTCAAAAAGCCAGATTATCCAAAATAAGAAGCAACAAACTATTTCTCTAATAAAAAAGAACCCAACAGTAGAAAATAACTTTTAATTGTCATGCAATTGCCTCAGGCAGTATTTCTGAAAAATGTCTCATTAAAGCTGCAGTCGCACTCCTCTGTTCGATTTGATAAATATTGAACTGCTCGTTTTAGACACGACTTTAAGTCTCTCTCAAAAAGTTGCGGAGAAGTTGAGAAGGAAATTGCAGATTATATAAGATTTCCATTTTCCTCCCTGATCCGATAACAAACATTTCAAGTACAAATTGTTAATTAAAACACTTCTTAGGATTCGCGGTTCAGGCGTGTGATCTTTGCAGAGCAGAGTGTAAATAGGTTGGGTTGAACTAACCTCCAGATCTCCGTATTTGAGACGAAGCCAACATAAACAGAGGAAGACACGCAGAAACGCTTTCGCACATTCGCAGATTCAGACTAAAAGAATGAATCCGGTAGTAGGAGTCGATCGAAGCTAACCAGAGAACCGAGTTTTGGTGTCTGTATCACTGAAATGTCCAGTGAAGGAACTGCAAAGTGATCAATTATGGGCTCATTTTCCAGCAGAATCAAATTGCACACATGCAGCTTATAATCCATTTTTTTTTGCTCATTTTGAATCACCATCTTCTCTTATCAGTTTCATCACGATTATAATCTACATTTTTATCACATCTGTCTTCTTGGGATGCTTGATTGCTTAAAAAAAATCACAAAGATCTGTTAAATCTTTCCCTTACAAAAAGCCTTTTGTGTGTAATATATGACTTTGCAGATGTCACTTCACTCTCACTTTGGTGTTCAGGCTCATAGATGTCATTACCTCATTATTTCTACAATGAAAATTGCGTTCCTGTAAGGGTAAGCTGGAGTATTGTGTCTGTCAGTCTGACAGAAAAAAAAAAAAAAAATAGTCAAGGCAGATCTGATAAAACCTTTTTAAATCACCCTTCACTTACAGCCTCATAGACCGAGCGGTACCAGCTACAGTTCACCCAAATACACATCAGAACTGGGCAGGTCTCCGTGAAAATGTGACCTTGGCTTGATTGAAGAAATAACTTTATGATGGCGTATTAACATGCTGCTTGTTTTAGTTAATGAAATGACGACACATTGATGATGAACAAAGGCATGAGGAAAAACATATTTGCATATTTGTTATAGAACGAGCTAATTTTGCAGATATTTTGAGTGATTGTATCCTGTTGATGAGAAGCCAAGATATATTTTGTCTGAGTTGAACTGCTTGGCCAAAAAGAGTCAAACTATTAATATTTCCTTGGGTCACAGAAAGTGTTGGTTTTAGAATTCACTGTTTTGCCACTTAAAGTGATAGTTTGGATCTTTTAAAGTGGGATTTGGTGGAAACCTTCTGGACAGTTATCGTGTTCTTACTCTTTGAACTACCTCAGATCAGACAAATCGGCTTCAGCTCTGAATAAATTGACAGACATCTTACCTCAAAAGCATTGTGTTCAACATAATGGTACTTTTTCCAGCTATTTTACTGTCAATAATGGTGTACCACAAGGCTCAGTCTTAGGTCCCATCCTCTTCACAATCTAGATAAATAATGTAGGTCAGATCGTTCTTGATGCACCCCTACATTTCTATGCCAATGACACAGTTGCTTATTGGCAAGCTAAAACAGCTGCTAAGGTTTTCCAGCTTTTACAGTCTGCATTTGACATCATCTAGTCAGATTTGTTCTGTCTCAAACTGGTGCTAAATGCTGATAAAACCAAAGGGATGCTGTTTTCAAACAGAAAGCTGGTACCAGCTGTCCTTCCTTCTATCATATCACGAATGGTGTTCCTATTGAGTTTGTTGATTTTTGTAAATACTTGGGAATCTTGCTTGATGCACATCTCTCTTTTAAGCCTTATGTCGAAAATTTGGTAAAGAAATTGAAAGTTCATTTCAAAGTTCATTCAAAGTTCATTTTTCAAAAACAGATCCTGTCTTAACTCTGAATGCTTGGAAACACCTTGTATCTGCTACTTTCCTTTTGTACATTGACTATGGTGACATTATTTACTGTACATCAATGATCCTGCAAGCACCCTGCAGATGTTGGATGCTGTCTATCATGGTACGTTACGATTCATAGCTGGCTGTAACTACTGCATCCACTGCTTGTGGTTACCTTCATACATCTCTTCCTACATATCATGTCATCAGTGCAACTACAGCGTGCACTTCCAAGACATCATTATCTGCAGTGTCCCATCAGTGTGGACCGAAAATGGCAAAAGGGCCTTCTCTTACTCCGTCCCTGTAACCTGGAACACCTTGCAAAAAGATCTGAAGCTCTCAACCTTGACCTCCATAAGGAATTTTTTTTAACTACAGTATTGTTAAATTCAATGCAAAAATCAATGCAGACATGTCCCTATTTTTAGTATTTTACACCATTTTATAATGTAGCATGTTTTTTTATTTTGCTTTGTATCACTTCTTTTATTTGCTTTTCATTTTATATGAATGTTTGTTGTTGTGTACCTCATTTATGTTTTTTGTTGTTGTTTAAAATTGGTCTCTTCTGTAAATGAGTCCTCGTGACTCAATGAGACTAACCTGTATAAATAAAGTTTGAATGAACAACCAATGGTTATCCCAAAATAAGTGAATTCCTGCCAAAATCTCTCAAAAGATTTTCAGTTTAATGCAAACTTTTTTATAAACCTGCACATTACTGTCAATTTCACATTGCATGGTTATTTACATTTATTTTAAAATTATTACCTTATTCTTGCAAAAAAAAAAAAAGTTCTTCAGGCTGCATCAGAAGTGCTACAGCTAACTGCTACCTTTGTTTGCACTTGTTAAATAACCATATAATTTCTATGAAAGCAACCATGCAGATTAACTATTGTAAATGGAGACCTTGTGACAGGAGTATTTAGAGAAAGAAGTCTGTATAAGTTGGCAGGAATCTAAAAGCCATTAACTCGTCAGTGTGTTCAACTTCAATTTTTTTCTGTCAAATAAAGTCAATCCATCAGCTGTGTACCACATGTAAGATATTGGTTGTGTATAAATTTTCCACTGAACCCACTTCATTATGATAAAATGGTTTGTAGGCTCAATTATCCAGGTAGATAATAGCAACAAAAAAAAGTTAAATCTTGATCCGTTTCTTTAAGGGAGAAACGTTTCGTCTTCCATCTGGAAGACTTCATTATGGCTCATATATTTCCTTCAAAAATGTAGGCAAACAATATTCATTATTGTTAGTAAAATTATACCATTTCAATAAAAAAAATGATGATGTTCTTCTCCTTTTTCCCCACCTGTAGCACGTAAACTAAAGAAAATTGGACAACAGAAGAACTTGGAGGAGGATCATTGTGTTCAGGAACCAGCAGAAGTGCCCCACATTTCTCCTAAGGCAGGTCCAAACTTTAACTCCCAGCTGGTTTTCCTCAACATCCTGGAGTCCATTGAGCCTGAGGTGGTGAACGCAGGACACGACTGCGGCCAGCCAGACTCTGCTGCCAGCCTGCTCACCAGCCTGAACGAGCTGGGAGAGCGACAACTGGTTAAAGTGGTCAAATGGGCAAAAGGATTGCCAGGTAGGGTACAACAAATACTTTCTTTACAACTTCAAATTACTTTTAATTCTGTATTTACTGACTTTAGACTTGAGGGATGCAAGAGGTAGATATATACACCAGTTTAAGACTTGCAATAGTTACATTTTGGCAAGTTGGGAGCAACAGAAAGAAGAGTAGCAATTCATACAGCAATACAGCCCAGTATGTACCCGAAACATGCCAGATTAATACCTGGTACCTACAGGGACCAAGATGTATTACAAAGTGATTTAGAAAGTACCAAGTACATAACCTGGAAGAAACAGCCACGTACCCCGTATATACCAGGTATGTACCATGAATGCACAAGGTATTTACCAGAAATTACCTGGTATATACTGGGTACATACCCTGTAAATACATGTTAATGTCAATTTATAATAACACCTGGTCCTTATAGGTTCCAGATGTGTATCCAGTGCCTACCAAGTATGTACACTGTAAGTACCAAGTACAGACGTGGTAAATTACAGTTTTGTACAGAGGCACTGTTCAATAATAAATGTGCTGTTTAACTTGGGAAAATAGTGATGTTTTTGTATTTGGGGATGTTTGCAGTCAGAAATAGCAACTAAAGCTAATGATAGCTTGGCAGGCTAAAGCCTTCCATTTCCAAGTTGACAGTTACTGGTGACATCACTTCCTGTCTTACCAACCAGTTGAACAAGCACTGGAGCCCTTTGGTGGACAACATAAACTACCTTGTACTACAGTCACATTTTAAACTGATAATGAATAATCTGAACCATTACACAGATTGTATCAAGATAAAGGTTACAAGTAGAGTCGAGCAGCATCTGTTTTAAATTACTAGGCTGTAAGGTTGAAATAACATTACAGTTATTCTGATGACAAGTGGCAATAACTAATGGAAATATGTGAGGTTTAAAACTCTATGCAGACTGCACCAGAACAAAACACAGACAGCTACTTCATCAATATTCACACTATCAATAATTCTGTTTTTTTTAATTACAATAATGATCTTCTTTTAAAACACGAACATTTATCAGCTGTGTTGTCATAAAAGTTTGAACTTTAAACGTACAAAATCTGTAAATGAACAAGTGATGTTATGTTGTATTCCTCACCATTAAAGTTCTCTCATCATCAAACCTAATTTTTTTTAAGCTTAGACTTTGCCCATTTTTAACGTGGAGGAATTTGTACATAATTCTTTGCACATTCATCCATCTAGGTGCTTCATATAAGAAACATCTACAGATCAAAACGAATGGTTTCATTTTCTTTACACATGATACTTTATTAGGGATGCACGATATTGGATTTTTGGCCGATATCCGATATGCCAATATCTCAAAACTTATTTGGCCGATAACTGATACCGATATTTTATATACTTTTCTTTGTCAGAACATATTCCTCTTATTTAGGCTTATTTGCTACAAAAATTGTGTAACATCTGTAAGAGCTGGTGACATATATTCAGTAACAGCCATATGATAAGCATAGCACTTTGACTTATATTAAATGAAAAGTTTTAAATGTTATTTATTAGCATTAGTCTCCTGCAATACTGTCTCACTTGTGAAGGCTTGTTCCAGGTTCCTAGCTGCTGTGTGTGATCCTCTGCAGTCCTGTGCACGAAGGACAGCCTTTTTAAGTTAAAAGTTTTTGTCTATCCATGGTGCCGTCAGACTAATCATGCTAACGGGGCTAACACGACGTCCAAATGTCTGTGGTAAAGCTCACCCAAGTGTTATCGGCTGCAAGGCAGGTTCTGCACAATACTCGTCATTGCACAGCGTCTTCTTTTTTTTAATATCCAAAATAATTCCAAACAACGAACGTGCTGCCCCTCTTTGGTACCAAACTTTCAGATGTGTCAGCTTCTGTCGAGCATGACGCCATTGTGAAACCGGTTAAGGTGCAGTGTTGACTCCTCCCGCTCCTTGTTCTGCTTTGCTCCGCTCACTCACAAGTCACATACCCAGATCAGTGACCAGTCAAATTGCAGCCTTTATGATTAGAAAATCTTGTTTTATCATATTGTGATATTATTGCAAATGCAACTTATTGTTCAGCCCTAATCTCCAGAACCCCTTCCAGCAGTCATGCAACTCCTGTCCTGCAGCATCTTCACTGGCTCCTGTTAAATGTTGCATTTGATTTGATTTTATGTTTATTTATTCATTTTAAAAGAACAATACAAAACAGTTTCATCAGATACAAGAATACAAATAGGATAAAATGAA
>JARVLU010000324.1:26025810-26038449 GCA_031762415.1 Simpsonichthys santanae
ACCCTGTGTACATAATTTTGTTTCATCACATGTACCACATGTGGTGCAAATGACAATAAAGATTCTCTGACTCTGATCAAGGAAATCTGGCTTCCATAACTCCCAGTCAATGTCACAGGCTGATTGTCTCAATGCCACATCAAATCAAGGTAGTGATTATAAGGCAAAGGGATTCCCAACAAAGTATTGAAGATTGACATATCGTTTTGAAAGTACCATATTTTGATTTTGTTGTGATCCTAATTTATTTTTTTTTATTTATTTTTTTTATTTTTTTTTCTGCAAAAACTTGAGTGGTGTGTGAGCTGATGTCTTCACAGTATTCTAATTTTTTTGAATTCCTGTTTTGGGTTTCATGAGCTGGAAGCCCAAATTATGTAAAAATAAACAAATAATTTAAACTGTGGGCCCTGAATCTATCATCTATTAAAGATTAACTTTCTGAATGGAATTATGGAAGTTAAACAACTTTTCCATGATGTTCTAATTCTTGTGTAAAGGGTCTGTAATATGTTGTGTTAAACAGCAGCCTGAACATGAGTCTGTTGTGAACAGATGGGTATAAATATAGCAGCTTATAGATAAGAAATCAGCAGCATGGATAATCAGCAGCACAGAACGTGTCAAATCTCCAGTTAAAGTGGCATTAATGATTTTCCTGGTTAGGATTCATGGATCTAACATCTTCAGGGTAGAAGCTGTTCCTCAGTCTAGTGGTTCGACACTTAATGCTCCAAAACCTTCCTGCCTGAGGGGAGTGAGACATCAAAGTGTGTGCTGGGTGAGTGGGGTCCTTTAAAGTGAGCTCAGTGGGTCTCCATGCTTTCAAAAGGTCTTTTCAAGTTCTTGGGTTTTTGGCTGCTCCTGTTATTCTCAGTCCAGTACTCGCTCTTTGAATCGTTCAGCCATTAAAAAGGTTCCTAAAGTCAAGAGATGCTGGGTCAACTAAGCAGATTTCAAACTGGATCTTTGGGCACTTTGACACCAGCAGCCTGCTGAAGACAGAATTCGTCATGATGTAATATTTAATAATAGGACCCAATAAAAAATATTTAATAAACTAAACAAAGGACCAGGAGTGACCTTTAGAGAGGAGTTTCTGCACGAGAGGGCAGGTCTATTCATTCACATCAACAGGTAAATCCAGAGTTATTAAAATGTTTCCAGAGGAGAATATGTCCTACGTGTATTTCTTGTTTTGCAGGTTCAAAGGAGTTCCAGGCGCTAAGAAGAAGGAGGATGGCAAGGACAACAGAGGTGAAGAGTGGACAAGAGGGTTGTTAATGAGACGACTGACAATAACCGCAGGTCTTCGGTCAAATCACACATGAAGATGTTTGGATGGATAAAGAAAATGAATGCTGTTTAAAAGTAGCATTCTGAAACCATTATGAACCACATCTGGGTTTGATTGTTAAAAAAAGGACTTCTTGACCTCTTTAACAAAAAGAAGGAGACAGTAATGTGGTGAAGTGTGTGATGCTGTTAAAAACCATGGTGCACGCTCCTGACAAAACTGGATCAAAAATACCGGATCCTGATCCAAATTAATCACTAAACAATTTTTATTTTTGATTAAATTGTTTGAGCTAATGTATTTACTATTTCAGAGTACTTCTTCATACATTACATAAACTACAGTATACATATACTATACAACCACTTTAAGTTCATCAGTTGGAAACACTGAATACTTTTTATTTTGCAGATTTGCAAAAATGATCTAAGTTCAGTCTTAGCGAATGCACAATTTCAGCAAATATTATAGTCCTTCATTGTCATCCTCTAATCCTCATCATCATTAAAATAACAATAAATTTCATGAGCCATAACTGGATGGCAACTATTAAATATGGTTTGTTTACTAGTTTAAAAAAAAGGAAGAGTGATGTTTTTAGGGCATCTGTAATTTGCTTACTTTAAAAAATAAGCACATTCAAAAATATATGTTGAATTTTTTTACTTTTGAAGGCAAGTAGTGCTTAAAATTTAAATATTATTTTGTCACGTTTATAGTGACAAAAGACAAAAAAAACACAATTTTAATCATCAATGTTTCATTCTGTTGGTTAAATGTTCTCCATATTTAACCAAAACTGCTGGTAATAAAGACTTCAAATGAGCTCAAACACGAGGTTATACATTTAAAAGTGTATAAGCATTTTATAGAGCATCACTTTTCTTAAAATGAAAATAACAAACTCAGATGAATTTCAGGTATGGCTTTATCATCACGTTCTCCTGAGCAACATAATGAAAGTACAGCTTGTGCCATTCAAGAGAATTTCCTTTTTATGTCCACTGAAGTAAACGTGTGTTCACGGTGCTGTGCAACCATACGACCACACTGCCATGCACTTCCTCTCTGGACAACAGCAAAACATGTTTGATGTGGAACAAGAAAAGATTAGAAACACTCCCTTTCTACCTCCATCACCTCTACCTGTTAGCTGAAAAATGTGGCCTATTCTTTAAAATTTCCATGATTTTTAAATTTATTTTAGCCATCTGTTGTTTACTGTGTTATTTAAGCTTTACATTTTGTCAGAACTGACACGTTCATTGGGGTCTGGTCCCATCACTGGGACATTTCACCTCCATTACCAATTTATCATTTAAGTTCAAGGA
Organism: Simpsonichthys santanae; assembly: GCA_031762415.1. Taxonomy (NCBI): domain Eukaryota; kingdom Metazoa; phylum Chordata; class Actinopteri; order Cyprinodontiformes; family Rivulidae; genus Simpsonichthys; species Simpsonichthys santanae. The sequence continues at coordinate 26,028,439 of JARVLU010000324.1, forward strand.
GGTTTAAAAAAACATTTAAAAAAAAAAAAATAAAATAAAAACCTGACCCCAGAGGCCATCCATAGATTATCTAAAAACTGCTTTCAGTTTCAAACAAGAACGTATCTCCTGAATGAAAAGTTTCTCAATCTTAACAAAGACGGATATAAAATATGTGCAGATGAGTATGATCTCCATTAAAGCTTCAATTTTAGTTGTCGCATCTGTATTTTGCTTCCTGGTCATCAGATTTTCTTGAGTTTAAATTGGTCTTAATGGTTTTTCGGAAGGTCCAAAATTTGTCTTTGGACTCTGACTGCCTTTTCATTCATTTGGGCTCGAGTTATTTTCAGAGCAATCTTGTTTGTATGTTAAACCACTTAGCCTCGACTCATCATTCAGGCACAATAAGGATGAATTAGCGTTGTACCAATTTTAAATAAGAACTTTAGGCACTTTTTTGGCAATCAGCCAAACTCAGAGATACAATTCACTCCAATATATTTAGTTGAACCCAAGAAAAACATCAAAGATAACCGACACAAAACAGTAATTTTAGCACCCAGTGATCTTCAAAGAGCTACTAGCTGAAAACTCAACTTGATGTTTTTTATTTTCAATTCAATAATACTTTATTAATTCCCAAAGGGAAATTAAGTGGTGTCGTAGCTCATCATCCTCAAGAGAGAGTTGTTATAGATGCTGATAGCTGTGGGCAGGAAGGATCTCCTGCAGCGAATCTGAAGAATCTGGCCACAGACACCGATCCATCCACCCAGATCCAGCTTGTTGTCAGATCTGGCGGGCCTCTCAGTCCTCCTGGGCAGCAGGACTGCTCGAATGTCAGGCAGAATTCCTCCCTGAGCGATGGTCTCTCCTCCCAGAAGTCTACAGAGCTCCTCATCGCCACAAACAGACAGCTGAAGGTGCCGGGGGATGATCTCAGTCCTCCCGTTGTCACGAGCAGTTTCCCACCAGCTCCATGATGTCCACGGTCAAGTACTCGAGCACCACGGCCAGGTTGATGGGAATTCATCCATGGCGCTGCCTTTTCAACTCATTAGGGATTTGGGGCTGTAGTTTGAGGTATTGGAGCGTTTGAGATATTAATCAGCTGCTCCTGGTTGTTAAAAAAAACACCTTGTTGCCATGGTTACACATCATAACAAATGCCTAAAAGTAAAAAGGTTTCAGTAAAAATCCTTCCAGCTGCACAGCATCTGATACCAGAGGAAATAATCATCAGAAAAAAGTGATTTTCATCCAGACAAAAGAGGAATTAAAGTTTTCAAAAGCAATAACTCAGAATGAAAGTAACAGAGCTACTCCAACATGCAGCCACCCCGAGCGGTGTAATTCTAGAAAAATAAAATTAAATGAAAAAATGTGTCTGTTGTTGTGATTTTCTTTCCCCCTATTTCTTAAAGACAGGCCTTTCAAATACAGACGCTTTATTTTGTCCTCTACTTGTCAAGGTTAGGTGCAAGGACTGGACAGAAACTAAGTTAAAAAACAGCCGAAACTCAAAGAAACTTTGAAAGACCTTCAGACAGCATGGAGGACTTCTGATCATTTTAAAATTTTACAAGAGTGAAGACAGAGAGGGGGGTGAAGGAAGTAATTTGAGAAACCATCTTTGAACAGAGGAGGTTTCAGATTTCAACTGTCTAAACTTATAATGGGCCTGATACCCAGTCATTTTCACACCTATCAGGAATTTCAGCCATGTCACCAGAGCAGCTCCTCTGGGTGTCAGACTAGTAGAGTAGATAGTAGTGATAAGGCAATCTACATATGTATTTAACTTAGCTCAGCTTTATAACTCAAACCCCACACTCTTAAATTCTTTGAATTGTTTAAGCTCCTCGGATGAGAAGCGAAACGTCTTCTGTTACAAATAAAGTCCAGTGCTTTTTGTCTTGAACTTTTTTTTTTAACTTACAAGAGTGCAAATTAAAATTGGGAGTTTATTAACCACAAAGGTTAAAAACAAAATGTAAACCAACAATGTTTTGCTAATCAGGCAAGAAAGAAAACAGAAACAATCAAATACAGTATATACGAACCTTAACATTGTTATTCTTTGTTGTTTACTTTTAATACTTAAGAAGCAAATGACAATTTGTAGTTTTCATGGAAAATGTTAAATAAGACGCAGTATATGTTAAATTAGCTTTAACTAATTGTCGTTTTCATTTCAGAAAAAAAAAAAAATAAATAAATAAATAAATAAATAAATTAACTAATTTAAAATAAAAAAAAAGAGAGAGTAAAGGCACACTGGAGGGCGCTAAACAAAGCTCCGGGTTCTCGGGTACTACTCGAGAAAGCAGGAGGCCATTTACTAGCCTGTTTTAGCTACTGTTAGCTAGCCGGCGGCTAACGAGCGAGCTAAAACACCAGTTTGGCTTCATGTCGCCCGTTTTATTAAGTGATGGCAAGAGAACAGTGTTCACAAACCGAGGCTGGTGAGTCCTGGCTGACCCCTTTTCAAGAACGACGAAGATGATTGCATTTGCAGTTTAATTGTGTATATAAGCCCGAAGGTAGCTACTGTTAGCTCTGTTCGGTAGCGACGCTAGCAAGCTAACAAGTTGTTTCTTTTCAGAATTATACTACCTCATCGCCAGATTTCTTCAGTCTGGACCCTGTAAAAAAGCAGCACAGGTAGCGGTCACAGTTCGGCTTCATATTGTTGAAAATCTATTTAAATAATCGTCCGTGTTAGCCTGATGCTAACCGTGTTTGTGTGTGTTAGATTCTGGTTGAGGAGCTGGAGGAGTATGAGGTAAAGTTCAGTTTCTGTGTTCTCATGTGGTTTCCGTCAGGCTGCCTATCCGTTCCTTGTGCCTGCAGAAAAAAAGTTTATGGATTGACGATTTAAAAAAAATGAAGAGCTTTAATTGTCGAGTTGAAGCTAGTTAGCTTTGTGTTAACGGAGTTGTTTTTAAATGTAGTTGATCCCGCAACGATGGAGTTGGGACGGGAAGAAATACAAACGGACCTTTCAGGACTGGGTGAGTGTTATTAGTCATTATTATGTTTTTTTTTTATATCAAATGTACTGTTTTATTTATTTTTATTTAATTGATTTTGTCTCCGAGTGCATTTTATTTTTTTAGGGAAACTCGCCACTTAAAAACAAAAATGTAATAGTTTACTTGTTATTAATAAAAAAAATTAGATGATTTTAGTATAGGCCTGTTGATAAATAACTAAATACTGGCCACGCTATTGTGTGAGCTAGTAGGCAGATAGAGCAGAGACGGAGGCAGGTTCTGATTGGCTGAACCAGATAGTGAGAGCCGTCAATCTTCTTTTGTAGCCAATCAAATCGCTGTTCCATCAATAAGCCACCAGGAAGAGTCGTATTAAACTCTTTTGATTCGCTTCGACTATTTTGCCCTACCCCTTTTTTTCCTCACTTTTTTTTCCCCTCCCTGTGACTTGATCTTTACTGTACTGTACTGTACTGTATTTTATTCGTCTGTTAACATTATGTTTACTATATTTAGTCTATAAAACTGTTTGAATTTTGTGTAAACAATATTCATACAGTTTTATAGACTTAATTATTGTGTAAACAATATTCAAACAGTCAACAATTCCACATTTTTTTGAATAGTGTTTTAATTTAATTTATTTAAACCTTTATTTTACCAGGAAAGAAAGCCATTGAGATTAATACAGTAATCTCTTTTACAAGGATGTCCTTTTTTTAAGAGGTTCTATTTCTATATTTCTTTTATATGTTCTATACTGTACATAGTTTTTAATCCACTTAAAATGTTACAGTTCACGTGAATGCAAAGTTTTTCAGTCTGGAAAAAAATATTTTTATGACGAACAGAAAAATGTCAACACATTAAACTTGCTTATGTTTAACCACATCTTTGAGGATAAGGTGTTCAATGTGTTTACATAACTAAACAGAAAAGACTTATTCATTGTATTATATTTGTAGCCATTTTTTTAGTTTTTTCACAAAAAACTATGATATGACGATATACATGATATTTGAACTGATCTTGAAAGCGAAATGGCAACATGCCATTATATGAGGCAACATTGCAATTAACTGATATGCCATCAAACATGAAAATAGATAGCACACCATTTATGTTCAAGATGACTGTTGTGATACATTAATATGGTTTTAGTTTTCAGTCAATAGTATGAGTATAAAATAATCCAGCTTTGTTCAGTTTCAATGACTGTAGTTCATATGCAGTCATTTAACTTAATAAACTGCTAGTCATTAAAGAACACGCAGTGATACAGTTTTAAATAACTGATTGAAAACATTGAAATTTGATTCTCTGAATATTTGAAGAGCAGCTACAGTTGTATTTTTGTAAAGCTAGGAAGATTTAATTAGAAGATGAGCTGCACCAGCTGAAAAACTAAACATGAAATCAGAAAATCAAAACTGTGTTTATCATTACTCAACCATGCAGAGAGGTCCTGCTTTTCCTGACTAAAATAGTTTTGGTTGTGCTAAGTACAGTAAGCTTTTATAATTAAGTTTTATTCTTAAGGGCCCAGCCTCCTCCATCCAAAGCCAAACGGTCGACTTGCGGGTCCATGGTTGCGAGAAGTTTGTTTTTGTACACGCCTTTCAATGTCCACGAGACACACTGCACAAAGCTCCTGGAAAACCCCTCCTGCTGCAGTATACGTCACCGTGCGAGTTTCTTCCCACCAAGAGCTCTACTCCGTCTGTGCATCCGCCAATTGACCACAAATCTATCACAAAGAGAGCGCCACACTTTTCAACTCCTTCGTGCTCAAAGTGTGCAAGATCTCCGTCCAGTTACATCCTGGATTTTTGGCCATGTGATTGTCTTAAAGTGTGTTAGAAGAGTCGTACAGCTGAATGTCCGAGCGTATTTCTGCATTGACAAACACGCCCACAAACTTCTGACCAATCACACAATACTTGGCGCATACTCCTGTGACAAGAAGTTTGGCTCGGGCCTTCGGGTGGAGTATGCAGGGTCCTTAAGTGTTTTTAAGCAAGAGAACACTGATATAAGGGCATTTTTGTGTTTGTCATTAAATTCTTTGGTCCTACTTTGTAATAAGTGTCATCATCTTTTCCAGGTGATTTTGAACCAGCACATTCCTGCAGATTATCTGCTTCGAGTTTGTCAGCGTATTGGTCCGCTGATAGAAAAAGAGATACCACTTAGTGTTCCTGGAGTCCAAACCCTCCTGGGGCTGGGTAGACAGTCTTTGCTCCGCACCACCACAAGTAAGCATTTGACTTATATACATACATTTTTGCTGTTTGTTTTTGCATACAGTCCTCACACCACCACTGTTCATGTTACTTAGGTTGTACCCATAAAGTATGCTGTGGCTCAGCTGTTGCAACACTCCACCGAGGACGTCCCCCCGAACCCCCAGTCAACAATGGAAATGTTCTCAACGTTGGTATGTTACGTTTTTATTAATAGTTGCCTGGTTGTTTGTAGTCATGGTAAAAGTAAAGCTCTGGTTCTTGTCTTCTCCTAAAATTATAATAAAACAGACACAGCCTCAGAGAAATAACAACACATGAAACACTCCAGTGTGTCATCATTTATAAGACAAAAATAAAGACAAAATACAGTAACGGTGTAAAAACACCAACCAGTAAATAAATATGTATGAGCCCCTGATCAGGAGTTTTGGCAGTTTCCTTTTCTGGAGCATTTTGGTGTGTGTCAACACGTCTCCATAGGGGAAAGACATAAAAATCTTAGAGAAGCTATTATTGTTTTTTGTAATAGTGTTTTAATTTAGTCCTAGTCCCCTTGGTTCTGTCCACCACACGTCTGTATTCAGCTTCCTGGTCACCAGTGATGCAGCCCACAATGGCAGAGTCATCCAGAACTTCTGCAGATGGCAGGATTGTCTGGACTTGGATGGACAGGGTTTAGGTCTGGACTTTAACTGAGTCTTTCTAACACATAAAGATGCTTTGATCTGTCTGGATGTTTCACGTTGTTGTCCTGTTAGAAGGTGAACCTCTGCTCCAGTGGCTTGTTAATTGCAATCAGGACTTCTTTTTCTTCTTTTTTTTTTCTTCACACCACTCTTCCATAAAGTCCAGATTTATGGAGTGTATGACTAATAGTTGTCCTGAGATGTGGATCTCTGCAGCTCCTCCAGCCATGATCTTCTCAGAATAATGCTGTGCTTGGTCGGCCTGTCAGTATAGTCATGTCTTGGTTTCCAGCAGTGTTAAACTCTGTACATGTTCTAATGACTGACTGAATGGAGCTCCACGTTTATTCAATGCTTATGATGTTTTATCATCTAAACCTGCTTTAAACTTCTCAACAAATGTATTCCTGCCCTGTCCACTGTATTCCTTGGTCTTCATGATGCTGTTTGCTCACCAATACTCTGTAACAAACTTCTGAAGCTCACAAAACAGCTGGATTTCTGAGATTAAATTACACACAGCTGGACTCTTGACTAATGACTACTCATGCACGTCACACCGTTTCAGAACTTTGTTTGAAAACTTTGTATCATTTTTGTTTTTCCACTTCACAATTACGCTCTGTCAGTGTTTTTGTTTATCGCACAAAACCCACGTAAAATATTTAAACTTTCTAGTTTTAGTGTGAGCTCAAAGGGTGTGAATACTTTTCCAAGGCTCTGAGTGAAAACCGAGTTGTTCATCTGTTAAACATGCACTTATCTGTCAGAAATAATTATGAACATGACTTATTTTCATTTCAGCTTTTTAAGATATTTTTATATAAATTCTGTTTCTTTTTTTTCTTTTTTTTTTTCCCAACATTTCAAACACAAACATCAGGGCATGCTGGATGTACATTTCATCTCCAGATGCGCCAGGTGGCGCACTGTGTGAGTGCTGGTTTGTTCAAAACCTCCAATCTGTTGCTCAGCAGCGCCACTCGCGCTGGCCCAGCGGCACTTCGGCTCAGCCTTGTGTTATTCCAGCCTCATGACCACGACAGCGTCAAGCTGCCGACACTGACACGCAGCAGTCTGCCTCGACACTGTCAAAACAAGACGCACCTTCACGGGCTGGAGTTCATGCGCGTGAGTGCACCTGCTGAGGAAAGCAACAGCAGAACCTTATGAGGTGGAAGTTAAAGGAGTATTTCCACATTCTACTTTTAGATTTGGAAATGAAGCGTTTTCATTTGTTTTTTTTGTCTCTAGGTTAAAAACCGTCTGAAAAATTGAGTTAAATTTCTCCATAAAATATAATTTAAAAATGTCAAATCTTTATTTATTTATTTATTTTTATTTACAAGTTTATTCGTTTTTTTTAAACAATTCAATATACAATAAGAAATACAATCACAAGTAAAATGAAAGGCAGCAGAAAAAAGAAAAAAAAATCTTATAATATCTGCCCCTTTTTACCAAAAAATAATTTAAAAAACAATACTTTTCAAACAATATCCAGTCATTATTATATTGGTATATTTATTTATTTATTTATTTATTATTTAGTTTTCATATTGTGCCCTGAAACAACTTCTGTTGTGATTTTATTTTTATTTTTTTTATTTTTTTATTAATTCATTCATTCAAGCTTTATTTCTACAGGTTAGTCTCATTGAGTCATGAGGACTCATGTACAAGAGAGATCTGTTTTAGACAAAGAACAAAAATGAGTTAAACACAACAATAAACATTCACATGAAAGCATAAATAAACTAAATTGAATTACATTAACTACGTAATCCATCCATTATCTTTTACCCACTTCTTCCATTTTAGGTCATGGGTGTCACTGGTGCCCATGTCCAGCAATCCCAGTGCGAGGGGCGGGGTACACCCTGGACATGTCGCAAGTCCATCACAGGGACACATAGAGACAAACAACCATTCACTCTCTCACTCACACCTAGAGACAATTTAGAGTTACCAATCAGTCTAACATGTATGTTTTTGGTTTGTGGGAGGAAACTGGAGCACCTGCAGAAAACCCACACATGCACAGAGAGAACATGCAAACTCCACCCAGAAAGACCCCAGGCAGGGATTTGATCCAGCAACCTGCTCACTGAGAGGCAGCAGCTGAGCCCTTAAGTGCTGCAACATCTGTGTTTAAAAGTTTAGCTGTAATTGTTGGAGTCACTCTGTTTGTCTGTTAGCAAAATATTTTCTGAACCAGAGGACAGATTTTAATGACACTCTCAGAAGTTTGGAGAAACGTGAACAGATGATCCACAACAAACCAAAACAAACACTGACCCATTCAATGAGCAGGACAGAATGGAAATGATCAAAATGGTGAAAAAAAATTAGCAAAACATTAGCGGGAGGCTAAAATTAACAAAAGAGTGACTAAAATGTAAATTTAGCAAATCTGTAGCTTAATATTTAATGTAGAAAACCTGTAGCTAAAAGCTAAAATTAGCAAAGCAGTAGAAAAAAACTAACGCTGGTAATCCAGGAGCCAAAACTTTAAATGTGCAGAACTGCAGCTTAAAAGCTAAAATGATCAAAACCCTAGTTACAAGCTGAAAACAGTCAAAATAATACCTGTAAGTAAAATCTAAAACTTGCTAAACCATAGCTAAAAGCTAAATATAGCAGCTCAAAGATGGAATGTCCAAAACAGAATCTAAAAGCTAGAAGGACATACGAAGACAAACCAGGTCCATGAAGCAGATCACTCTGAGAACAATGTTTGAAGGAATCAAAGAGCTTCTACAGAGATTTGAATGATTAATTTGTAAATAAAAACATTTAAAATGTATAAAAGTTGTCAATGCTAATAGTCAGAGGCCACTGTTCCTGATGGAGCTGAATGAGCTGATAGATGAAGATTAAAACAGGCTAAAGCTGTTTGACTGCAAACACAAACAGACAGACTGTAAACAGGACAACTGTGAGAACACCGACTCAGCGTTTGCTGACTCAGCTCTTGTCTGAGATATTAGATTTAGAGAACTGACAGAATGGTTGATATATTTCCTTTAAGTACACATTGGACGACTCACCACTGTATTCAGTATGAGATAGTTATATTTCTGTATGTTCTGTTTAAGATCTGTTTTTTTTTTTCTATGCTAATAAAGTTTGTTAGATTATAGTCCATGTATTATTAGGAAATATAAGGTTTAGTACTGTAATGCCAATTAAAAAATTCAGCTAGTATCCAGAATTGTCTTTGTTCCTTGAACTATATGTTTCATTTCATTTGATTGTTTATTTCTTTTTTAGGCTTTTCTCCATAACAGAGCATCCTGTCTCGTTTCCATATCAGGATTCTGTTGCTTTGGTCTCCAAATCTCAATTCCACATGTTGGACAAGTCATCCAGCACATGCTCCAACCCAGACAGCCCTGTGAGCTGGTTCACTGTGACTGTGAACCTGGAAAAACGTCCTCTGAAGAAAAAGAAGAGAGTCGTCTGGACACGGGGAAGTTTTCCTTTCTGAAGCCAGAGCTGTGTTCCTTCACTCATTCAGACTTGGAGTTGCATAACTGTGTTTCCATCTTGGATTGGATGGTTCTCTCCAACATCTGCAATTTACAGTTGTTCACTGACCCGGCTGCTGCAGTCCGCCTCCCCCAGACTGTGACTCAGTCCAAAATCTGTCCTCTGGTGACGTCCTCAACTTCACATGTTCACACACAGAACACTGAAGGACGGAGGGAACACAGGATCAATGAGAATGATCAGAGAGCATCCCTTCATCTAAAGCACACACTGCTGCCTCTCATGTCACAGCTTCAAACTGACGCCAGCTGCCTGCGGCGGCCATCTTGGAAAGTTATTCAGCTGTAGATTCAATGATTTATTTGTGTCAGAATTTCATGAGAGTCTGTCCAGAGGGTTATGAGATATTTTGTTAACAAACACTTTTGTTTCAGGTTGCATTGTAGGGACCAATTTTCCAAAAACAAACAAAAAAAATGCATTGTGGGAACAAATGCTCTCTATGGGGACCAAAGCCACGTCCCCATAGAGAGAAGTCTCATTGGGGGGTCAGGGGTTAGGTTTAGGGTAAGGGTCAGGGTTAGGCTGTAGAAAATGAATGGAAGTCAA
>JARVLU010000324.1:26116052-26127904 GCA_031762415.1 Simpsonichthys santanae
TATATCTGGATCAGCTGGCTGATGAATGATGCGCTGCAGCTGGTGAGTCTGCCATGTTGAATTTTCGGCTAGCCTTCTTTTGTATAGATTATACCTGAACCACAAAAAAGGTTCTAATTGCTCTTTCTCAACTGAAGCACACCTGGATTCCTTGTAGGCGCGTTATGCTGAGGATGATTAATAAAAATAAATAAATAAATAAATAAAAATAAATAAATAAATAAATAAATAAATAAATAAATAAATAAATAAATAAATAATAGAACATGTTAAAACACAAACTACAATATGAGGTGCACATTTTACACTCTGGTTATAAATGCTTCATGTTTGTGAATTGGTTGCAGCAATTTCTATATCAGAGATTATGTGAGATATCAAAGTTAATTACAGGGGGGTTAAGATCTTTTGATGTGGGGTTTTGTGGAATGTTCTACTTTTTGTAGATAGCTCTTTAAATGGTGTCAGTTTGGACAAAAATAGTTTAATTCTGTCCAAACTGAGAAATTAACTGCTTGTTTGAGCAGAGTCAAGATCAAAATTGATATCTGATAATTTAGTATATTTCTAATTTCCAATGCTACTTTGTGCAACATTTCTACAAATCTAATCTTAAAATATTCAAATACTCCTTTAATATTCAAACTCATCGATATTTCTGTATTGCTGTCAGTTTTGCTTCTTGTTAAATATTTATATTGAATTGTATGGCTATTTTTAAGCACAAATAAGGCAGCAGAACCTAGTTGAAGAACTTTGTACAACCTGGGGTCCTTCCTGCTGCAATATTGTGTCATTTCTACTGAAAAAACTACAGCGCCCTGGAGGGGACATGGGGGATTTTTTTCTTTTGCGTTTCCTTGCAATAGTTTTGCGTTTCCTCGCAATACTTTTGCATTCCCACGCAAACGTTATTGCGTTCCCTTGCCAAAGTTTTTGCGTTCCCTTGCAATATTGTACTGTATGTATTGTTACATCACAGACAACAGCAACAATGGAACAGACACTCGTATTTGAGGTTTATGGAGTTTGTGACTGGCTCTATGTAATGAACTGAATTGAATAGAATTTTGAAATCAGCCTTAAATATAAGGATATCCAGTGTGTGCTGCAGTGGTAAAATTAATTTTATGTTGGATATTTCACATTCATGCTCCATGGATTCAGTGGTGACTTCGTTCGAACCAATGCAGGCAGTCTGATTTCAATCAGATGCTCAGTCTGTCCCCAGCTGCTCCTTCAGGACCATTCTCTTTCTATCCACACCATGGTAAAACAGTTGAACCCTGCTCCAATGCTGTGAGCCTTGCTGCCCTTCCACTTGGTCTCTTGGACACACAAAACATCTACCTTTCTTCTCTGCATCATGTCAGCCAGCTCTCTACCTTTGCCTGTCATTGTCCCCACATTTAGAGTTGCAACCCTCAGTCCTACATTCTTCACTTTCCTCTTCTCCCTCTGTCTCCTGACACGTTTCCCTCCTCGGGGTCTTCGAATAACAGTAGCACAATTTCAGCCGGCACCCTGTTTGTCAACTGCACCAGTGGCGGTCGTTGTTAACCTTGAGTTAACAACCTCCACCAATCTGGTATAGTTTCACTTTGATGAACTCGCATTATGGTTTTGGCAAAAGAGTTTTACATCGGATGCCATTCCTGACACAACCCTCACCATTTATTTGGGCTTGGGACCGGCACGAGATACACTGGCTTGTGCTCCCTAGGCTGGTTTAGGGGTGTCCCTGTACAAGATTTCCCCCCCCCCAGATGGAGTATAAATACAAGTACAGTACTGTACTTCAGTTTGGCAAGTTAGCCAGTCCTGAGTAGTTAACGAGTTGGTACTTAAACAAGACACAATGTATTTAAAAATGTTTCTTTTATTATTGTCTTAACATTATATTATCTCCAAATATGGACATTTATTTTATTTTTTGTCCTGTTACTTGCAATGTGTAGGAGGAAGTGATATAATCAAGCATAAAAGTGGTATCGGTCCAAAGTATTGGGGTATTTTTATGAGTATGAATACTTTTGGCTGTTATTGGGGCCAATACTAGTCAGTATGCAGCAATATGCAGATATCAATACCAGTATTTTATCAGGACATTACTATTAAAATATATTTTTTATAAATTGCCATGGCTCACATGCATTTATTCAAAAACTGCCTTTGTTCTGTCTACAGAAGTTTAATCAACACAATGCACTCGAGTGGATAATACTAAAAAAAAAAAAACCTGCCAATTGTGATACAATTACCAAATTTGGTATAAAGAGTTACTTTGATGCATTTGTCCAATCTGGATGACTGGGCATATGAAAATCCAATATGGCTGCCAAAATGAGCATATTTCTGCAAAGTAATTACTGTATATTCGATCTTTGGGTCAATTTGTTTACTTCTGCCAGTAGCCCTGTACTATGCAAGGAACACATTAGTAAATTAATAAGAATAGTACAATGACCCATCTTGGATTTTCAGATGGCCAGTTGGCTACTGCTAGATTGCTCAATGTGAACAATCATACTAAATTTGGTGCTCGTATCACATTTTGCACAATTCTTGTTTTAGCTGCTTTACTTACATTAAATTGTCTTGAACAATCCCTGATCTGCGATCAGTTCGGGATTTTATGTGCTTCCTCTAAATCATAACCATTTAAAATTACTTTATTTCTATGACAAAGAACAACTGAATACTTCAAGCAATATTCATTTTTCAAACAGAATGCAGATTTCTGATGCAGAACTCCAGTTTAATAAAAAAATGTATCTTTTTTTTTTTTAAATACAATAAAAACAACAAAAGTGGGCAGTTTCCAATTCCATGTTTATTGTTACACGTAAAGCACTTACTTGTAAGAGTAGACATGAACATGAGACCAAACGCAGTTTGGCCAAAGTCAACGATTAGTTACCGTTTGTTTTTGGTAATATGAGAGGAGGGTAAAAACTAGGAAAAATCTCAAAGAGTGAGTCGTCTTTGAGACCACAAGGCACAGCATGAGTCAGCCTGTTCTTCCTCCAACGTACAGAAACAAACAAAATAAAAATATTATCCCAATACAACATAGTCCGGAAACCCAGCATTTACAGAACATTGCATAATAATCCAAGAAACACGAGTACAAGAATACAAACAGCACATAATCATAAACTGACCTTCTTATGGCTTCAGGATACAGATATGCAGACGTTCATGGCGCCACTTATTAAGACGTGCTTTCATTTTCTTTTTTATACGCGTTCTCTTAAACACCCAGCCTCAGTGAATTACTTTCGTTTGGCCTTCTGATGCACATATTCATGATTACGGTAGGTAAAGTATTCAGGAATGTCCGTTGCTTCATCAAGGTAATAATTTATCCGTCTGGGTGAAAACATGTAAACAACCTTGCAGCCAGAATTTTGCACTCAAAGTCTGAAATAGACATATACAGCATTCCTGTGCATGAGGAGTAGTGCATAATGAGAGTGACGGGTTGACGAGAGCCATCTCTAGAGATGATAGTAACGCAGTCTCACCTTCAAAAAGAGAAAACACGATTCTTCAGGAAACAAAAAAAAAAAAAAAAAAAAAAAAAATAAGCTTTTAGTCAAAAAGAGGCGGAGCTACATGGAGATACAGGACTCGTTTAAGACTTTTAAACTTCATTTCTGTCGTTTGGGGGAACTCTTTCGGCTGGGGGTAAGCGTCACGATGAAATCAGCTGACCCGTTCAGACGCGCTTCATCCCCCGACCCATCAAGCAGGCGAACACCGTCATCACCATTTTGGGTTTGACCTCCACTAGGTCATCTGGGAGAGCGTAGACTCGGGCTCCGATCTTCCTTGCCATGGAGATGGCGTATCTAGACGAGATACAGATTTAACTGTAAGAACTGGTTTTGCAGCTACCAACGTAACGTCTTCTCTTTCGGCACCAGGTTCTTACTTGGCGTTTTCATGTTTGTCGTCTTCGGAGAGATTGCCCCTTTTCACCAGCTCGAAGTTGATGCTGCCGGGCTGGATGGCGTCTATCAGTTCCAGTACCGCCAGGCTGCTGCTGATCTCCTTATCCTGATCGACACAAACGCAAAGAGGATCAGGATCTTTTCACACCATTCCCCAAAAAGTTTAGTCGGACATCGCTCAACAAAGAAGCGTTCAATTATTTTGTTTAAATATTTCCGCGGTGGGGACGCCTGCTTACCTTAAAGCTTGAAATCTTGGTAGATTTTCCAGCCCCTGACAAGGTTCTGTTCACCCAGTTCACAATGATTTCGTCGTTTACTTTCTCTCCATCGCCCAGATCCTCCAGAACATTCAGCGTGTATCTGAAGGAGCAACAAGATGCAACGATTATCCACGAGTCTGAATGTGTTGATTAAATGTTTGTCAGTAAAAAATACAGTTCTAACTCCATTGAACTCAGGTTTAATTTTAAACAACCCCAGTTTAGAAAAAGCTGGGACATCGTGTAAAAAACAGAATGTGATGATTTATAAACGTCGAACGTATTTTATTCACAATGGAACATAATTTTATATACAAGAACACTGCTGTTTTATATAGGAGAATTACAAAACTCAAACTATTATCAGAACTGATTAAATGTGGTATTTGAAATGTTCACTTATTCTTTAACGATGAGTTTGAACATGCATGTCCTCAGACATTAATCAGGGGTAGACTGTCATTTCTAACCCAGGCCCAAAGCCCGGCTCGACCCAAATTCAAAGCGGGCTGGGCGATGATTATGTGCTGGATGGGTGGGCCGGGTCGGGCTTTTGATTGCGTCAGCGGATCAGCCGCAATCCAATTATATGGCAACATGACTTGCCATACATTCACCGGTCGCACGCCGCCATTTCACCGCAAGCTGACTGGCCTTGAGGTAAAATAAAGTTCAGTTAAACTTGAGATGGGACTGTGCTGACAGGAAGCGATCCATCGCTCAAATGGACGTTCTTTCAGTGGACGCATGCGGCCGATGACCCAAACAGGTGAGATCCCAAAGCAGACATGTCAGAGCAGGGTCCGTGTCTGAACAAATCAGAATGCAGACAGAAACGGGGTTTAAATGCTGTTTGAAGCCCATGAAAAGGACAAACAACCCCTCAGCTCTGATCTTCTGCCTCTTTTATTCAGCCGTGCGTCACCGTGGTAACGTCAGTTTTACGTAGGACATTCGAGCTCCGTGGCTTCAGCGGTGTGTTCCTCTCATTCGAGTTTCAGACTGCCTGCATCAAATCGAATGAGGGGAACACACCACTGAAGCCACAGAGCTCGAAGGTCCTACGTCCAATGTAAAACTAACTTTACCGAGGTCCACGTGTCCACCAACCATTAATAACTTATAAGCAGTCAAAACTTAATTAAAAATGTTGCGGACCTGTAATTACTGTTAATTTGTCGAGTCGGGTGGGGTTCGGAAATGATGGCTACAGGCTGGAGCCAGGTTGGATTTTTTGGTCCCAAATGAAAATCTAATCAGCGGGTGCTTCAGCACCCTCTGCGCCCATATTTCCCAGTGTCTTGAATGTTTTCACCTTCTCATGAGCTGCCACACCACAGCCAGAGTCAGAGTTGGGTTGCCATCGTTCAGGTCCTGCCCGCCGATGCCAACGAGAGAGAACTTTGCAGATTTGCCCAGTTCCACTGCATGGTTACAATTCTCCAACTGGGGGGGAATTTATGCAAAAGTCAGCATAAATAAACCAATTGTTGTTAGCAAGGAACAATGAAAAGAAATCTGCTCTACCTTCTTCATGATGGTCCCCAGTTTGGGATAAGGAGGCTTGTTCACCTTGCTCCAGTCCACTGGGACTTTGATCTTCTCGTAGAGCTGAAGGATGACAATGGCGTCTTGTAGGTCTCTATAAGAACAATAAACAATGAACATTTGCATTAGGTAAGACAGAAACTGGTGCTAGGATGGTATTAAAAGTTATTTCCTGGTGATACATACACGTAGAGATGATTCACATTAGGGTTCACTCCCAGGGAGTTCATCCAGTTTCTAAATGTCCTCTCTTCTCTCGTCTCACCTGATCAACAAAAAGTAAAGAGTTTTAGACTAATTCAATACGGATACCAGTTATTTTTCTGTAATACATAGTTCCCACACTGACGTGACATTTCCTACATCCCCGTAGAATAAACAAATCAAAAGCGAAGTTCCACTTTAGTGAACTCTTGTGAGAGATGGATAATGGTCGTGTTGTGTTGGGTTAAAGGGTGTACAAACAAACTAGGCACAGAAAGCAGTAAAGAGGTTTTCTTTATATCCTCAAACAGAGAAAGCACGAAGGTGGAAAATCTTTGCAACTCAGCATCGCACGCCGACGAGTGTAACAGGAAAGACGAGCCGTCTGAAATGGCAAGGATTCACTCAGAGTACTTTGTTAGCTGTAAAGGAACGTTTAAGAGTAATAAATCTGTGATCTTGTTGAATTTCTTCTGATATGGTTGCAAACAACATTATTTATTAGGCTGAGGTTGTGTGTTTTCATGTAGGTCTTGAAGAGAATGGAATGCTTTTAACTTCAGGTGCAGTGTGTGAACTCAGACAGGCAAACAAACACTGTTTACTTACCCAGCTGTAATCAGAACTTTGTTAGTTTCAAAGTCAATGCATCCTTCACTCAACTGGAGCGCCTGGAGCGAGTCTGACTCTCAAAACAGTTTTGCTTTCTCTCGTACTATGCATCACTCCCAATAACTGCAATTTTTTTTTATCTTTATACCTTTTCCATGACACACTGCCTACAGGGTTTCCAGCATTTCATAAAATAAATTTCCTTGAGGATGTCCCCTGAGTAAATCCTGAAATCCCAGGAAATACTTCAGTCACACGAAAACGCTCAGATTAGCATGTTCAGTGGCAGCTAGTCACATTCAGATATGAAAGTAAGGTGTGCAGTACGAGCATACGACAATTATATCTACTAATTAATCATGTTGTATAACACCAGAAACTAAAACCACCTCGGCCAGCCAGTGATGATACATGTACTGTGTACACTGTAGAAGCAGAACATGGACTCCATGATGCCAACATTAATACATGTACATGTCAAAATATCAGATCATCTTTTAATCAGATCAGTGTTCAAATTCCCTGTCTGGAAAATGTGAGAGCCATTTTCCAGGTTTTCCCTGATTTCCAGAGTTGTCGCTGGAAATTCTGCATCTAATGTGTCTAGAAGGTCCTTCTGCACTTCAAGAGGCCACAGTTGACACAGTTTAGAAAAAAAATCTAGACAATAAATTTACGGGGTGCACAAATTACACTGGTGTCCTACTGACATGGTGGTTTTCTGGTAAAACTTGTTTCTGATATGATCTAAAGGGAACGAGGTACAGTTAAAAATAACATAACCTACATGTTAATAATGCAGCCAGTTGTCAAATTATAATTATATAATCTAAAAAAAAAAAAAAAAAAAAAAAAAAAAAAAAAAAAAAAAAAAACAGAATAGAAACTGCAGTTAGGATCTGGTTCTCTGAGGGAATCCGTGTTCATAGGTGAGATTAGATTATTATAAATTGTCTTCTAAATTCAATGCAGATCAGTTTATTTCATGCTCACCCTCCAACAAATTCCAGTCGATGTCTTGATTTTCCGGTTTCTTCAGTGCGGGGTATTTGTTGAACAGATTGGCGACGAAGGCGAGGTTAAGTTTGGGGTTTCCACTGACGACGTCGGCCGGGGTGACAAACTGCCGACAGCCGAGTCGGTCGGCCTGCTGCAGCATCGCCTCAGCCCTCTTTATGTCATCTCTCTCCTGAGCACACACACACACAGGACACACACACTTGGGTCAGAGGTGAGGCTGTTAATGTGCGGTCGGGGTGCTCAGGTGTGAGCGTCGGAGGAGCTTACGCTGAAGCCCGACATGTTGATGTCGATGTGTGGCTCGCCATCTTCTACGCCTTTTGGAGCGATTTGATTCAGGAGGTGGAAATAGGCCCTGGAGTCCTAAAAAATATAAACAGGTTCAAATAAAACAAGCTTAGCTGTAAATTTTACAAAACAGCTTAATAAAAAAATAAAACAAAAAGAAAATCGGATAAAAAAATACAGTGTTTTTATGCAGCCATAATGTCAGCCAAATAAGAAGTTTACGTACACTCATGCGCATAAATGTCCCATTTATTTAAGACTTAAGGACCCATTTGAACAGTTCCCCTCCATGTGAGATGATTATTCAACATATGGCTTCATCGATTTTTAAAAAGAATCAGGTACACAAGTATGAATTTATTGTGGATTTCTCTAATTTGCATGTCAAAATGAGCCTTTCAGACCTATGAACGCTGTAACTGTTAAGCACGGTGGTGGGAGCATCATGTTGTGGTACAGCGCACAAAGTGGATGAAATAACAGAGGAGGACTATCTCCAAATTGTCCACCTTCACCTCAGATCAGCAGCTAGACAGGTGAAACTTGGACAACCGTGTTCCAACAGCCCTGACCGTAACCCTGTAGGAAACTAGTGGACCATGTGACAGGAAATCAGTCAAAATGAACTCAACTGGTTCTGCCAAAAAGAGCTGTCAAATATCCAATGAAACTTCTGCCAGAAGCTAGTTGATGTCTGTTGCCAACATGCATCTTGAGCCTGTGTGTATGATTTTTTACTTTGTGTGGATTAGTTAAAAACATATATATCACAATAAATTCTAACTTGTGCAATCATTATTGTTTTTAAAAGCCAGTAAAGTTGTACGCTGTATAATCGTTCCACCATGGAAAGAAACCCTCCAAAAACAAAAATGAATGCAAGCTGGCCTATAAAGAGGGTGTTGAACATTTTGACCAACTGGATGCAACAACACTACATTTATACCTTCCTGTTTCATATATGACCTGCTTCATATATGACCGGTTTCATATATGACCTGTTTCATATATGACCTGCTTCATATATGACCTACTTCATATATGACCTGTTTCATATATGACCTGCCCAGTAGAGTAGCAAAAGTCAGCACTGCCTTTGACAGAGTCTGCTCCAAAGTCTGGGAGTGCAGAGGCATTCATCTCAAAACCAAGATCCAAGTCTACAGTCATCACCATTCTGCTGTGGAGGTTGTGAGACGTGGGCCGTCTTTGAAAGACTCGTGAAACAACTGAACCAATTCCACGTGACATGCCTTCATCATCTGAGGAATATCAGACGGCAAGATAAAGTCCCAAACACCAATGTTCCAACACACACAGACCTCCCATCAATCAACTATTCCAGAATCGCTGGACAGGTCACATTCGCCACATGCCAGATAGAAAACTTCCTAAACATCTGTTGTATGGGGGACTGGCATCAGGCAAAAGATCCACTGGAGGTCAGCGTAGGTGCTACGAGAACAGTCTCAAGGCATCGAAGAAATTTTCCATTAACACAGACACTAGAAAAGCCTGGTGCAGGATCAGTCACGTACAAGGATACAGAAGACGCTGAGACAACACGACTTGTGGAGTCTAGGAGATGTGACGTCCACAAAGCGAGGGCGGCGACTACCTTAACAGAAGCGACTACACGTGTTCGACATGCCGTGCCCGGATAGGCCACGGAAAGTCATCTCCATACACACAAACCCAGACCAACCACAAAACCCTGAACATCACCGGTCATCTTCACGATGCAATAACAAACATGACTGCGTAGAAGTTTACATCCAACAGGATGTGGCCAGTTACCTGTACTGGTCTTCTGTGTCATATGGGTTCCACCCTTTAGAACTGGTTGATTGGTTTTGTTGTGGCGTTTAAAACACTTGATCTGGATTCTCCTTCAGAGAAGAGACTCACCTTAATATCCGAGCTGAAGTTATTGATCCTCTGCCAGCCAGCGTTCTCCAGGTGAAAGTTGGCCCAGCGCAGCAGCAGCTCTTCTGGCGACAGCTTCATCAGGTCCTCTAAGGTTTCCCCGTCTCTCAGCAAGGCCGCCAACGCTGTCGAGGAGTGGTAATGATCAGTTCATCTTAACAACAGACCAGTCAGCCGTTCTGTTTGGACTTAAATACATGCTACGCTACAGAAACCTCACCACGTACCTTCATTTCTGCTAAGCTCGATATCAGCAAACAGGCCGATCTTGATGATCTGCCACAGCAGGCCCAGAACCAGATGGGGCTTCCCTTCTTTCAGGTCTAAAGCGCCAATGTTCACCACATGGCAGCCGATGGCAGACGCAGAGTTGAGCGCCAGGTTCAGATTCTCCTAGAAGGTAAAACCAACAGATGTTAGAACATCTGCACAGAAATTAAAAATATACAAACACATTTATATAAAGAAATATATATTGAAAAAAAAAAAAAGGGACTGAAACCGACTTGTGTCGTAAATGGTGTCAACTTCTTCTTGTTGATGGTTCTTTCATCAATAGTGTCTGGAACTGACAGGTTGATCATTTTGCTGTTTGAAGACAAAAATAAACAACATCTTACACCATATTTTATGACAATACTGGTTTTCAAGAGTGTGGAAAAAAACAACATCAAATATTATATCTGACAGGTTCTAGGGACCAAATATACCATCACGTTAATTTACACACTGAAATCTTGTACACTGTACTTTTCTATTTATAGTAGTAGTAAAAAATAAAATAAAAAACATACTATACTCATACTGGTATTTATCATTTATTTACTTAATCTACAGAGCTGTTTTATCTGACTAAATCCAGGTAAAATTGACAATTTGAACTGGAATGTAGGCAAATAATTGGGCATCTTTGGAGCTCCATACAAGAATTTGAAAGGCAAATTAAAGTTTTTAGTTTACATTTGGTGCCAAATGTTGCTTTTTGTCAAGTGGTCCAGTGTGTAATCCACATTTATAGTGATGTTTTTGATTGAGATACAAAACTTTACAAGTATTTTTCAAATTTCTGAACACACCGAGACGTCAACTAAATTTTAAATATCTTGATCCAGGTATAATAGATTTGTTTTAAATCAATTAAGCATTTTATGATAATACTGCTTGTTCTTTGTGCACTTACACAAACATTAATAACATTTTTCTTTCCAACAAGAATGCAACTATAAATCGAGTAGAGTGTGAAGCAGAAGTGTGTGACTTTGTGTCATTAAGTGACAGAGGGGAACAGGAGCTCTCACCAGAGCACAATCCCGTCTCCCAGGGCTGAGAACAGAGCGTCTGTGTTGGGATCCATGGGCAGGACATGCTGACAGTCGGGGTCTTTTTCCAGGGCAGTGTTGATCCAGTTCACAAAAGCATATCGCTCCTCCTCTGTGGGAACAACAGGTGTTTGTTAAGAGCAAAATAATAATTTACGCCACATTTTCACCCGTAATGGCTCATTACAGAAGGTCACTTTGTCCATTACGGGTTTCTTCGACTGTAGCTGAGCTGCAGAGGGTTCAAAGTCAACAGCCCACAACAAACAAACATTAGCAGCGTCACCCACCAGAGTACGAGTGTTGTGTGCCTTCGCTTGACAGCTCTGACGTTCCTCCGATAGCCAGGATGCCTTCTTTTCTGTTAATGGCCTTGCGGAAGGTTTTTGCTACTTGGCTGCCCTTTAGGTCCTTCACGATCTAAAATAACAACAAAGAACAATTAACAATATGACCAAAAAAAAAAAAAGACATTTAAAAAGACAGCTCAGATTTTAAAAAGTGGGGTTCTGGGGAAAGTTTATGAACAAATAGCTTACCTGTTGTAGATGGCTCTTTCAAGGATCTCAGTTTAGAGAAACAAGAGCTTAATTCTGACCTGACTGATGAGCTAAAGGCTAGTCAGAGCGAGGCTAAGACCACAGTACAGGCAGTCCTCGACCTACGAACGGGTTCCGGACCTAAGAACCGTTCGTAGGTCGATTCTGCCGTAACTC
>JARVLU010000324.1:26160932-26171268 GCA_031762415.1 Simpsonichthys santanae
TCTCGGATACAAGCGGCTGAAATGAGTTTTCTCCGCAGGGTGTCTGGACTCTCCCTTAGAGATAGGGTGAGAAGCTCCCGACCCCGGATAAGCGGAAGATAATGGATGGATGGATGGATGGATGGATGGATAGTAAGAGGTTGGTGGCAACTTGTCCGTGTCGTCTGCCATGATGTCTTTCTCTACCTCATATGGGTCGATTCCGACAGCAGCAGTTTTCTGCATATATCTTTCTCGTGCACATTGATTAAGAAGAGCATCAATATACTTTGCTTTGGCCAGTCTGAAAACCATCATGATTGTCGTCTAGCGCTTTCCTACAAAAACGGTGGAAAGGTGGTATTGCGTTACACTGGTTGAGTGTGTGGGAAAGATATATGGCTGTTTGTCTCGTTTGTCTCCCTGTGATGGACTTGCAACCTGTCCAGAGTTTCCCCCGCTTCTCGCACAGTGACTGTTGGACATGGGCACCAGTGAACCTCGTGAAACAGAAAGGAAGAAGTGGGTAAAAAATAATGGATGGATGGATTTATAGGACCCAAGACTCAAAAAACTGATCAGTCTACTTTGGGCTGCAAACTTTCAAAGAAGAGCAAGTAATAACAGGCGACAAAACGTTTATTAGCTTCTACTTTTATGACATCTATGCAGTTTTTCATAGAGCGGTTGCTAGAACATCATTCAGTTTGAACATACACTACACTTGTAAATGCAACATATGTCACTAAAGAGTCCCTGTCGATATAAGAAAGCACCTTCTCTGAAAATTGTCCATGTTTATAAGGGCTACAAATAGCCACAATATAGTCAGTGTCAAAACAAGAGTGAAACTTCTTTAAAAAGTTAGCTGTAAGTGTTCCTTTCATTCAGACCATAAGCAGCTACTGCAGTTACTAATAGAATACACCTGAATACCACCTTGGAAGTTTGAAAGACTGGTTGACACTTCAAACTGATATGTTTTTGAGCAATTTCTATGGAGTTTTTGGAAGGCCCATTGCTATTCTCAGTCACAGACACAGAGCTGAGTAGAAGAGTAGGTGTAAAGCGAGAACATTTTATACTCCAAGAGAGAAACCAAATTGCTGATCTCTAGAAAGCTACTCCCCACGGAAACCACAAGGCATGGAATCAGTTTTTGTGTTGTTCCAACGCTGACACTTAAAGATTGGGATATTTCAGTTGATGTGGGAAAAGAACATCTTGTTTCTGGATGTCAGCCATTGTTTTTCTGTCATCAAGTCCCGCTGTTCATTTAACAGCACCCACACACAGTATCCCAACCTCTGCCCAGGAGAGTTTAGGGGTCACACTGTGAATTTTGGATTCCTTAAGCTAATGTTAGCTCCCAGCAGCTAATGCACCCACCCCAGCATAGCCATGGCCACAATGATCCCTGAGCAGCTCACTGAATAGCCTGGCCACATAAACAACGTTCACTTCAGGTTTCTAGGCCAATCACACAATGGTTGACGCAGCTCCCCATGATAAAAAAAGTTCTGCCCAGTCCTTGTATCAAAAATTCCTCAGCTCCTAGAACAAAATGGTATTTTGTTTTTTCAGCTGCGTCAGAGTGAAAAAATTTCTCCACGTCTCACAGTATAAATCCAGCTTTGTTCTAACCACCAGAACTTCTGTCACTGCTGGTCTCGTGGTGTCGGCTTCATGCATATATGCAAGACTTGGCCGACTCAACATGTATGAACAACGCCAGGCAGTTTAAGCAGGGGCTTGTTTTTGCAGCCATTTTGCAGAACCAGGCTTCAGTAACCACTGTAGTATCTTGAGGAACATATTCATAAAATAGAATCATAAAAAATAAAATGCAGTTTTATGAAAATTATAAGAACCTGTACCATTAATATAAAAGATAACGCAGCTGTGAGTATTTAAGTTCTTTGTATTGTTACAGTTACGCTCTAGGGAACAAAAAAGTCTGTTTCTTTTTTACGTTGGGTAATTGAGACTAATTTGTCATAAAATATTTGTACCTAAAAATTTTAGTTGATAAATACATTTACCTGAAAAGAGAGCTGGCCCAGTTGTCACATTGAATCCAGAGTTTCTGTTCATAATATTTTTATTTATTTTAGTCATTTACTCATCTCTTATGTTTTGTCGACATAGCATTCATTTGTCTCATGCCAGTGATTTTCGTGTTTTGCTCCATTTTCTTTACACAGTATACATTACTGCTGACCATTTAAACTATTGTTAACCATTTTAGTGCTGTCAGATATTAAAGCAGTAGTTTAAATCTTTTGAAGGGGGTTCTGTGGAAAGGTAATCAAAGATCAATATCTTGCCTGCGGTGGATAGCTGTTTGAATGACCTCAGTTCTGATCAGATTGACGAACTAATGAGTAGCTTCTGTCTCTATTTTATAAACTCTTACATTGCTGTGAGCTTTTTATTCCTGCATTATTTACATTATGAGTGCAAAATGGGGCACCAGCAACTAGTTTTAGCACTTTCAGTGTACAGTAGGCCTTCACTTATCGCGGGGGCTACATTCCAGACACCCCCAGGATAGGTCAAAATCCACGAAGTAGGGACGTTCTATTTGTTTTAGTATTTATATATATTTTAAGGCTTTATAAACCTTTCCCACACTCTTGCGATGTTCTTAACAATGTTCTAAACGCTCTAAAAGAGCACAACGAACGAGAGCGGACAGACTGATGATACACTTACTGAGCCAATTAGCACCCGGGGGTGGACTGGCCATTGGGAGCGCCGGGACATTTCCGGGTGGCTTGGACCATTCATTGATCACGAAGGTGGACTAAAGGTTCAGTTCGGGTAGCACTTTATTCTTTTAAATAAACAATCCATGTCACTCACTCTGGTATCCACCTCACTGAAGCTTTCACAGCAGCAATGGGGAAAGACAGACCCCACCCCCTGCCCCCTCCTTTCTCTTTCTGAAGCTGTCTATCACCGCAGAACAGAGGCACACAACAGGCGGGGGTCTCTTTGCTCTGCTGTGAGACAGCCTCAGAAAGAGAAAGGAGGGGGCGGGTCGGGGTCTGTCTTTCCCCATCGCTACTGTTCGGTCTGTGGGAGCTGATATCTTGGTGAGTGGCATGGATTGTTTATTTAAAACAATCAAGCGCAACCCAAACCAAGCTTTTAGTCCCCCTCGGAGATCACTGAGCGGGCCAGGCCACCGGGAAATGTCCCGGTGCTCCAGATGGTCAGTCCGCCCCTCAGCACAATGCTCTGGTTGGTCACTTTCCATTAATCAACCAATTGTGTGTCGTGTACAATCTTACATTGAAAACCCGCAAACGTGTGAGTCTGCGAAAAGTCGAACCGCAAAGTATTGATGAACTACTGTATCTGCTTAGACTAGCCATTGGCTCATCAATCTGGTCAGTGTTTTAAGTTTTTCTCCCAATTCAGGTCTAAACAAAAAGCTATCTAGAACAGGTAAGATCATATTTGTTAACCTCTCCATAGAGCCCCGCTTGAGAAGAACTGAACTATCTCTTTAACAGCAGCCTTGTAAGCATGAGAGCTCAGAGGAGGTTGTAAAACACAACTTTTCAAATTCAATTAATGCATTTAACAACTTCCATGTTTGTTTCTCGTGTTTGTTTTTTTCAGGTGGAAATTTCTGACAGCACAACAGTGAAAGCAGGGCTGTTAGACAACAGTTGCGTATTCATGGATATTAGCCTCCTTTTGTCTTTTATTGTTTTTGTTTTTTTGTCCTCTGTAGTCTGTTTTTAGCTGTAGTTAGAGTGCAACTTCATGTTTAAAAATGGTCAGCAGAAATGTAATGTTTACATTATTATTATTATTATTATTATTAGTGAGCTGAATCTAACAAAGGACGTTTGTGTGTTTTCACTCACGTCTTGTGGAAACCTGTAGTAATGGTCATGAGCATTAGCGTGATACCTGTCAGTGTTTACTCTTAGCGTGGCACATTTTTTAATATTCAACTGAAACAAATCAACAAGGTGCTCTCCTTTTACGGCTGCTAGTGCTGCACTGTAATACCTGTTAATATTATGTTACAATAAACTCTAGACTTCAGTTTTAATCTTTGAAAATACTGTAGTTGTAATGTTCTCTGACCCACATTATTTGTCCGTCTTATATTTTAGACAACCTGTGCATGATAATGTTCTCAAGCTAAACCCATGTCAAGAAGTACTGTTTGACTCTTACAGATCATGAATAATTTTTTTTTTTTTTACTAAATGTACATATAGTTATGGTTCAAGACACTATATTGTATTGAAATCTTATTTTCTTTTTCTAAACCAGTTTATACATATGGTCAAAGTGCAACATTCAGTGCCCTGAGATGACTTCTGTTGTGACTTGGAGCTATATAAATAAACTGAATTGAAATTGAATTGAACATTTTATCATAATTATCTATTATTTAACTTTGTGCTTCACTGAAACTGAAATAAATTCCCATCTGAGAATTTGAATCTGAGAAAATATTTAAATGCTTCCTTTTTTTCTAGTTCATTTACTTTGTTTTGTTTGTTTGTTTGTTTTTTTTTACCCAGAGGAACACTGTTCTTTAAATCTAAGCTGTCCAAGTCCAAGACATTTTAACATGAAGTTGACCACAAGCAAAAAATAGAAATTCAAAAATCCTGGAAGTGAGAACAATGTGCTATGTTTTTGTTTTTAACTTTCTTCTGTAAGTAATACTTGATTGTTGTAATAAATCGTTAATTTAAAAAATATCTTTGTCTTGCTTTTCATTCTTTGTGCTTTTATTTTGAAAGTATGATCTATAGAGCTGTTGTAGCTTTTAGACCTTTACATTCTCACATCAGTTTAAGTTTAATGCACATAATCTGGATTAAACAGTTGTGGCCTTTTAATTATTGTCAAACGCAAAGTATTTAATGTCTGCAGCAAATGGGTTAGTGGCACCTGGTCAAATCTTACTGAGTCTTGCTTGATTTTTTTTTATTATTTTTGTCTTAAAATACTGAAAGAAAGAAAAAATTACTAGTCATAAACTTCAGGTGCCTTTTGCTTCTCTTTTACTTCTAAAAGAATCGCTAAGAAAATGCTGTTGGCCCAAATTAAAGCCAACTTCTCCTCGGATGGTGACATTTCTTCGGATGATGAAACACAAGAGGGTGATTCTGAATCAGAAGATGACGAGGGCAAACAAGGTTATGAAGATAATGGAACAAATGAAAATGGTAAGTAATTTCATCTTTGTTTTATTTAGGTAGTGCAGCAAATTTTATGGTTTTAGTAAATTGGGGAGAGGTGATGGGTCTATCTCTGCTGCAGGCGAGGAAATGGCTTCAGAATCATCTGACAGCCAGTCCGACGATCCACAGCTCAGGCACCATCTTCTCCGGCACAAACTCGCGTTAGACGAGGGAACGAGTGACAAGGCAGGGCTTGAGGACGAAGTAGGACCGCAGGAAAACGAAAGAAAAGAAAAGAGGAAACGATCACCCTGTAAGCTAAATTTTAAAAATGGGCAAACAGAAGAGAAAACATTACCTCTGCTCTGATGTGGGATCTCATTTTCTGTCAAGCTGATGGTGAAAGTAGCGCTGAAATCTGTGAAGACAGTGAAGATGTGGGAATGAGCGAAGAACTGAGCAAGTCCGAGGATGAGAGTGCTGAAGATGAACTGCAGAGGTAGATTCACTTCAGATAGATGGGTACCAAAAATATTAAAACTGATCTTTGTAGTAAATAAGGTAATATTAAATGTATTATTAATTTTGTTGCTTGAGCTCTTGAGCTTTTGTTGGCATTAGCAGGATTCCCAGTGACTGGAAATCAGGGAAAACCTGGAAAATGACTTTCACATTTTCCAGACAGGGAAAACTGGGAATTTAAACACTAATCTGATGATTAAATTATTTCTGAAATTCTGTTTTGTACATGTATTAATACTAGTATTATCCTTGAGTCCATGTCTTCTACAGTATACAAATGTAGCCTTACTGATTGACTATGGTGGCTTTTTATACACCCGTCAAAGATGGACATATGGTATAGTGCTTGTCCATACAAACATAAACTTTCTATTGCTCATAACTTTTATACCTCTCAAGATAATTTAACAAAACATCATACACATATGCATGGGGCCAAGATGGTGTAGAGGCAGGGCAGCCGGCTAGGGACCCAAAAGTCCCAGGTTTGATTCCTGGTCCCTTCATACCCTGTGGTGTCTGGGCAGCACACCTCATCCCTAAATTGCCCCCCCGCGCCTTCAATAGCTGCCCACTGCACCACCTGGTGGTGGATGAGTTAAATGCAGAGACTAATTTTGCCATGTATGGAAACATTGTGTGACATTATTATTATTATTATTATTATATACATTTTATTGCCCCTGCATCAAGGTCACAGATCAACAACAAATGTTATACAGGGTCTTTGCTTTTCTGCACCATTGCTAGTTTGTCGACGGGCATATAACGTGCTCTATGCGGTACTCTTGTTGATGACTGATGTATGCTCGTATTGGCCACTAGGGAGCACAAGGTAATGTATCTCGTGCCAGTCCCAAGCTCGGGTAAATGGTGAGGGTTGTGTCTGAAAGGACATTTGACGTAAAACACTTTTGCCAAAACTAATATACAAGCTCATCTAAGCGACACCATACTGGACTGGTCAAGGCCTGGTTAACAATAACTGCCACCGGTGCTGTTGACAATTAGGGTGCCGGTGGAAATTGTGCTACTGTTAATTGAAGACCACAATGAGGGAAATGTGTCTAGAGACAGAGGAAAGTCAAGAATGTAGGACTGAGGGTGGCAACTCAAATGTAAGGGCAATGACAGGCAAAGGTAGAGAGCTAGTTGATGTGATGCAGAGAAAGAAGGTAGATGTTTAGTGTCAAAGAGACCCAAGTGTAAGGGCAGTAAGGCTCACAGCATTGGAGCAGGGTTTAAACTGTTTTACAGTGGCGTGGATATAAATAGAAATTATGTGTAAGGGTGGCCCTGAAGGAGGAGTTGGCAAAGAATATAGTAGAGGTAAAAATACTGTCAGTTAGGGTGATGTGCCTGAAGTAGGGATGCACAATATTATCAACATGGTATCGGCTGATATTAGTGTTAAAGTTCAATATTGGACATCGGCCATTCCATCAAAATAACTCACTGATATAATACACTGAACAACAGCAGCACTATTCTCATAGGTTCAGTTCGGCTATAATTTACATGCTTAATTTGAGCACTAACATAAACTAAACTAACAAACTAGGATTTATTCAAAGAATGCAACAAAAATACAGAAACAAGGTGACAGAAGTGAAAAAAAAAATCTACAGCAGCATGGTCCTATTGGCAGAATGATCCTGATGACAGTGAGGTTATTTTAGCAACATAGTCCAGTTAACAACATGATACTGTTAGCAGTGAGGTTTCTCTTAGCAACACGGTCCCAATGGCACCATGTACTGTTAGCGGTGTGGTTCAGTTAGCGACGTGGTCTTGTTAGCTGTGTTAGCACATCTTGTTAGCAGGTCCCTTCAGCAGCATGATGATAATAAGGACCGCAGCAGCTGCCTCCCAGACTGCCCTCCTGAACGGGATTTGGCAGACAGAGAACATCCAAGGTTCCCCCGCAGAACCAAGCAGGTCTGCCGAGTTTGGTCTGTTAACAGGTCTAGTTAGTAAGTCCCATCAACAGCCTGATGGTAACAAAGACCACAGCAGCTGCCCTCCCAGACTGCCCTCTAGAACCAGGTCCGGCAGACAGAGAACATCCAGATTTCCCCACGGATCTGAACAGGTCCATAGAATTTGGTCCGAGCAGGCAGGTGGATCTTGTTAGCAGCGTTTGCAGGTCTAATTAACATCCCATCAGCATCCCGATGTTAATGAGGGGAAAGTAAGTATTTAATGCACTGCCAATTGTGCAAAATTTCCCACCTACAAAGAATGCTACATTTCAATTGTTAAAGACAGAATCTAAAAAATTGAAATAAAAAAAAAATCCAGAGAAATCACATAGTATGGTTTTTAAATAATTAATTTGCTTACATGTACTGATGGTGGCAGCCAAAATAGGAACCTGTGCTACCTTTTTAGCTGCGTTATCTCCTCAAAGTTCACAACAAATGTCCTTGGCAGCAGACAAGATCAGCTCTTTGCCAATAGTAAAGGTATTCTTAGCTTTAGCAATGTGTTTAGCCACTAAATATAATGCGTGCGGTGTAGACACATTTAATGAAGTTGTTGCCTTCAATATTTGTGGCAAAACAGTTTTGATGGATAACTGGTTGCCACATGGAGCATGCTCGTGGTGTGTAATTCACCTGTTTCAATAAACCTAGAATTCAATTAGAACTCTTATTTTCTCTTAAATGCAGCTTTTTTTTTCTGGTGAAGGTTGTGGAGGCTTCTGCTGCCTTGTCATTAGGCCATTTCCCTTTTTCAAAGAAGCTCTCCAGCGACATTTATTTTTTTATTTGTTTTTGCAAAAGTTAGAGAGCTTACTGGTGCATGAAAAAACTGCAATGGAGTCGAGCTCTAAAATTGCATAGACAGAAGTGATTGATTTTCAAAATAAAATATCTTGCATGCTAATTGCTAACAGAAATAGAAAGAAATTTTCAAAATAAAACATTTTATTTTTTTCTTTGCATCCTGGTACCAAATGATCCATGGCTTGGTACTAGGCCGCGTCCTGGTGGTTGGGGACCCCTGATCTAAATGAAGTGATAGAGATTATTCCCAAGGAGGAGAGAGTATCAATCGGAGGAGATCTGAATGGACATATGAAGGAAACAGAGGGGACGAGGAAGTGATGGGTAGGTTTGGTGTCAAGGAAAGAAACCAGGAGGACAGATGGTGGATTTTGCCAAGAAAATGAAAATGGTTGTAGTCAACACAAGTTCAAAAGAAGGAGGAACATAGAGTGACCTATAAGAGTGGAGGTAGGAGTATGCAGGTAGACCACATTATGTGTAGAAGAGGAAACATGAGCAAGATTGGGTACTGTAAGGCTGTGGCAGGGGAGAGCATGGCCAGACAACATCAGATGGTTGTGTGTGTAGAATGATTGTTGTGAAGAAGAGAAAAATAATAAAGTCAGAGAAGAGGAAAGAATGGTGGAAGCTTGAGAAAAGAAGAATGTTGTGAGAAATTCAGAGAGGAGCTGTTAAAGGGTCTGGGTGGTAAGAATGAGCATCCAAATGACTGGACTACTACAACAACAGTAATTAGAGAGACAGGTAGGAACATACTTGGTGTGTCATCTGGACAGAGAATGGATAATAAGGAAACCTGGTGGTGGAATAATGAAGTGCAGAAAGCTATTCAAAGAAAGAGGTTAGCCAAGAAGAAATAATAATAATAATGTGTTATGTATTGTCATCATTGTATGTTCCTGTAAAATGATGAAATTGGCTCTCTGCGTTTAACTCATCCAACACCATGTGGTGCAGTGGGCAGTTATTGGAAGCGCCCAGGGAGCATTTGGGGATAGGGTGTGCTGCTCAGAGACACCAAGAGATGGGCATTGACTGGGGATCAAGCCTGGGACTTTCAGGTCCTGATTTGGCTGCCTTGCCTCTACCCCATCTCGGCTCCCTCTACCCCATTTATGATGACAGTAAGAGGACTGAAGAGAGGAGACAGGGATAGAAGGAGATGCAATGTAGAGCAAAGAGTGAAGTAGCTAAAGCAAAGCAGAAGGCTTATGATGAGTTGTATGGGAGGCTTGACACTAAAGAGAGCGAGAAGGACTTCTACCGATTGGCAAGACAAAGGGATCAGACTGGAAAGGATGTGCAGCAGGTTGGGAATGGTAATGTTCTGATGAGGAGACTGACGGGAAGATGGAAGGAGTACTTTGAGGAGCTAATAAATGAAGAGAATGAAAGGGAAAGAAGAGTACAGGTCATAGAAGCTGTGAACCAGGACATGGGAAAGATTAGTGAGAGACGTTCAGAAAGCTCTGAAAATACTGAAGAAGAGAAAAGCAGTAGGACATGATGACATACCAATGTAGGTTTGGAAATGTCTTGGAGAGATGGCAGTGAGGTTTTTGACTCAAATATTCAATGGCATATTTGAGGGTGAAAAGTGCAAGAGGAATAAAGAGGTGTGGCAGTGCCCATTTTTTAAGAACAAGGGTGATATACAGAGTTTAGGAACTACAAGGGAATTAAGTTGATGAGTCACACATTGTAGGTCTGGGGGAGTTGTGGAATCTAGACAAGAGGTGACTGTTTGTGAGCAGCATTACAGTTTTGTGCTGAGAAAGAGCACCACCACAGATGCCATCTTTACTTTAATAATAATAATAATGCCACACAATGTCATCAATGTATGTTGCCACACAAGGACGAAATTACTCTCTGCATTTA
>JARVLU010000324.1:26274113-26285864 GCA_031762415.1 Simpsonichthys santanae
TGACTCATACCTCTGAAGGTGGTCTTGTCTCAGACTTCTGAAGGTGGTCTTGTCTCAGACTTCTGAAGGTGGTCTTGTCTCAGACTTCTGAAGGTGGTCTTGTCTCAAACTTCTGAAGGTGGTCTTGACTCATACCTCTGAAGGTGGTCTTGACTCATACCTCTGAAGGTGGTCTTGTCTCAGACCTCTGAAAGTGGTCTTGTCTCAGACTTCTGAAGGTGGTCTTGTCTCAGACTTCTGAAAGTGGTCTTGACTCATACCTCTGAAGGTGGTCTTGACTCAGACTTCTGAAGGTGGTCTTGTCTCAGACTTCTGAAAGTGGTCTTGACTCATACCTCTGAAGATGGTCTTGACTCAGACTTCTGAAGGTGGTCTTGTCTCAGACTTCTGAAAGTGGTCTTGACTCATACCTCTGAAGGTGGTCTTGTCTCAGACTTCTGAAGGTGGTCTTGTCTCAGACGTCTGAAAGTGGTCTTGACTCATACCTCTGAAGGTGGTCTTGTCTCAGACTTCTGAAGGTGGTCTTGTCTCAGACTTCTGAAGGTGGTCTTGACTCAGACTTCTGAAGGTGGTCTTGACTCAGACTTCTGAAGGTGGTCTTGACTCAAACTTCTGAAGGTGGTCTTGACTCAGACCTCTGAAGGTGGTCTTGTCTCAGACTTCTGAAGGTGGTCTTGTCTCAGACTTCTGAAGGTGGTCTTGACTCATACCTCTGAAGGTGGTCTTGACTCAGACTTCTGAAAGTGGTCTTGACTCATACCTCTGAAGGTGGTCTTGTCTAAGACTTCTGAAGGTGGTCTTGACTCATACCTCTGAAGGTGGTCTTGACTCAGACCTCTGAAAGGGGTCTTGTCTCAGACTTTTGAAGGTGGTCTTGACTCAGACCTCTGAAGGTGGTCTTGTCTCAGACTTCTGAAGGTGGTCTTGACTCAGACTTCTGAAAGTGGTCTTGACTCAGACTTCTTAAAGCGGTCTTGAGTCAGACCTCTGAAGGTGGTCTTGACTCAGACTTCTGAAGGTGGTCTTGTGTCAGACCAACTATATCTGCTTTCAGTGCTATGAGCTCAACTCTGTGACTAAGGACAGAATTTAAAGTCTGGAGAACCTCTTTAAATCAATAGGTTCATCCACTGGAACATGAACTTCTGGACTGATGTGTGAGTCAGACGGTACCGCAGATTATTGAAGCTTGTTGGTGGACCTTCATGGTTCCATTGTTGAAACAGGGTCAGCACCAGTAGAAATCTGGACCTAAATGTGAATTCATGTCCTTATTTCAACAGGAAAGTACTACATTGCCACCATGATGATGGTCACTGCATCCACAGCCCTCACCATCTTCATCATGAACGTCCACCACTGTGGTCCTGAGGCACAACCCGTCCCAAAGTGGGTCGAGTGCTTCATTCTGAACTATCTGGCCAGAATCTGTTTTGTCAGTGAGGTTGGCGAGAGCTGCTTCAGAGGATCCTCATCCAAGAAACAACCGCTGTCTCAGGAGGAGTCCGACATCCCATCAGGAGACATCAGGGGGACAAACTGGGATATAAACGGACAGACGTGGGGAAGGAGGGGGGAGGAAAAAGGCGGAGAGGAGTCTGTGAGTGGGAAGCAAGATCTGAACAAGCAGAACCTTTGGGAGGAGGATCTGTTCGTGACCATCGACCACTCTGAGGAGAAAGGCTCTGCCGGAGGACGGAGCGACAGAGCTGAGGAGTCCAACCATGATGGAAGTGGAGGAGGGGGGGAGTACACAAAGGAGATGAAAGGCATCGGAGGCGGAGTCACAGAGAACCGGAAGGAGATCTTGGTGAGAACGCAGAGTGCATGCCAGCATCAGAGACTGCGTAAGAACATTGAGTTCATCGCCAGCTCATACCAGGAGCAGCGAGCGGCGCAGCTCCGCACCGCTGAGTGGAGGAAGGTCGCCAAGGTGATGGACCGCTTCTTCATGTGGCTCTTCTTCATCATGTTCTTCTTCATGAGCATTCTCATCCTGGGCAAGGCCATCTGACCCATCCATGGGCTCAGACTGTGTGGACGACGAGGACGTATCCACCATGATGAACCCAGCAGGAATGCACGTCACCCGCCGCACCTGAACGCTGAAGTTCATACTGAGACCAGTTACAGCTCAGAGGGTTTGTTAGGGACGACTCAGCTACTACCACACCAAAGCTTACCTTGGTACCTGTAAAACTGAATGTGTTGAAGCTATCATTAGCTGTGGCAGCCATCTTGAATCAGGATCAGAATTAGAAACCAGCCCTTTTTTTTTCATTACAACCAGAAATGACCAGAAAAACCGAGGATTGATCAATTATCATAACTGTGAAAATACTTTTGAGATTAAAATTAATGTTCCTGAAAAACTAAAATGGTTCTTTAATATAGTTAAGCTAATCAAAGCCTTTTAAAGGAGTAAAGGTTTCTCAAGAAAAGCTTTGTGTTTGTGTAGCTGTCAGGTGTCGCCACCTGCTGGTCTTCAGTTGAACTGCAGCACGCTGGTGTTCCAGGTGACGTCATCTCCTCTGCAAAGTCTGACTGAAGGCAGGCTTATTCTTTCAATATTTTTACAACAAATTGTTTAAATTATTTAATATTTTAAGGGTTTGCCATTTCTGAGTTATAACTGAAAGTTACACAGACGTTTAAATTTTTTATCTTGAATTAAAGTGAAGTCTTTGAAGGTTTTTGTTCATCTTTTCACCAAAGTTAATTTGTTCATGCACCACGAGACATTTATTTTCACTTTGTTTTATTTTGTGTTTGTAATCACTGAATAAAAAAATATAAATTAAACTATAATCTCTACATGTGATGCAGGTTGTTGCACATTTGTGAATTATTTCTTGTCACCAATGTCCATGCTCAATAATCCAGGTGCAAATCCAACAATGCTCAGTCAGGTCATTTGGACGGTTTCTTTGTTTTATCTGAGACATTTAGTCCTTCATCCAAAGGACTTCTTCAGTCTGAGAAACCAGGTTAGTTCCTTTCACTTTTTGCACAATGTTTTATCAATGATTTATTTCTTGTTTATTTTTGGATTTTTTCTAATTTATAACCTCAAAATGTTT
Organism: Simpsonichthys santanae; assembly: GCA_031762415.1. Classification (NCBI taxonomy): domain Eukaryota; kingdom Metazoa; phylum Chordata; class Actinopteri; order Cyprinodontiformes; family Rivulidae; genus Simpsonichthys; species Simpsonichthys santanae. The sequence goes on from JARVLU010000324.1 coordinate 26,277,194, forward strand.
AATAAATTGGAATCTTAAAATCAAAATGTGACATTTCATTTATTGACAGAAATGACATCTAAACAGTGGCGGCTCAGGAGTAAAAATATTAATGGGGCAGACATTACTTTCTTATTGGTTTTTGTGTGTGTAGTGATCTACCTCCTCCATCAATCTTGTCCCTGAAGAACTTCAGAAAGGACAGAAACTGTTGTTACATTAATTTGAATCCAGGACACAAATTATCTCATCAAGAGACTTTTATTTTTGTCCTAAGTCAAATAATCAGAAGAACAATCTTCTTTTACTTTATTATCATTCTCAATATCTTGATAATCAAAGACTCTTATCAAAGTCATTTTGAGGACACTTCATGACACTTTGAATAATTAAGAAAAAAGAAACAATTTAATTTGTGTCTTTCTCTTATTAATGGTGTTTTATTTAATATAATTTCTAATGTTGAAGTAATCACTTACTTGAGACAACTGTGAACACAGTATTAATGATTTTTAAACTTCATCATACAAAATTAAATGTTTTACTAAGAAGTAAATTTTGATTTTTCATTTTAGAGTGTGTGATGAATAGTCTTTACTCTGTCAAAGGTCAAGAACAAGTCAAGATGATCTTTTAGTGTTTGTTTTAAAGTGTTAGAGACAGTTTAATCAGAATATCAGAAACTGGCATCTTCTTTCTTTCTCTTTCAAAAACAACTTTCTCTAAAACAACCTTCACTTTGGCTTCACATAACCTCTCTGACATCACACTAACCGACTCCCACTCCCTGGTTGAACAACCAATCGGTGGAGACCGAGTAACGGGAGGTGGGCTTTCCTTAAAAGTTCTGACTTCTTGAACTTTACTAGTCTCTCACGAGTCTTTCAACAGTCTCTCGTCAGTCGTCTCGGACTTCTGTTGGAGAAGTGGAGTTGAAACTCCTTTTGAGCTGCTGGACTTGGTCATGAGCTAAAGACCTCGTTTTTCAGCCAGGGTTCACAGAATGCCTCTGTGACCCACTCGAGCAGGCGGGTGATGTTAGTTCATGCTCATGACCTCCCATCCGCAGGACTCAAGGGAGATACCGCCACGCTGAAAGCATTAAAACAAATTGCCTATTGGCCTGGTATGAAAAAGGATGTCAAAGACTGCCAGAGACCAGAGGTCTGCCAGGTTGCTAATAACCAAATCACCACAGTTCCACCTCAGATAATAAACCAAATGGTGAAAACATCTAACCAGAATGATCACTGTGAAATATTACATCATGTTGCTGCTGATCTGTTCCATGTTGCTGCTGATCTGTTCCATGTTGCTGCTGATCTGTTCCATGTTGCTGCTGATCTGTTTCACATTGCTGCTGATCTATTTCACGTTGCTGCTGATCTGTTCCATGTTGCTGCTGATCTGTTTCACGTTGCTGCTGATCTGTTTCACATTGCTGCTGATCTGTTTCACGTTGCTGCTGATCTGTTCTATGTTGCTGCTGATCTGTTTCACGTTGCTGCTGATCTGTTCCACATTGCTGCTGATCTGTTTCACGTTGCTGCTGATCTGTTCCATGTTGCTGCTGATCTGTTTCATGTTGCTGCTGATCTGTTTCATGTTGCCGCTGATCTGTTTCATGCTGCTCATCTGCTCACACAGACTCATGTTCGTGCTGCTGTTCGGCGTAATGCTTTTGTACTACTAGTGCTCAGTGTATTTTTAGTTGATGGTTTTCTTGGTTCATATCTCAGATGTTATTACTGTTTTTATTTTACATTTTATTGTTGGATGTAACTGGGACCCTGAATACACGATTTCGCACCACGTGTGGTGTGAATGACAAATAAAGAACCTTGAATCCATGAATATGATCAGGGTGGTACGTTTACATGGATATACTGCACACATGATGGTGGCCATCTTGGATTCTGACGTGGCAACCCAATTTTTGACAGTGACCTACACCTAGATGTAGCAGCACACCAAGTTGGCATGTTACTTATTTTTCAGGTTATTCAGCTCAGAAAAGAAGGGTGCTTCCATTTCCCTCTGTGCTCTGTGACAGGAGACAGCAATGGCTTCAACTCAGACAGTTTAACAGATAATGAAATCAAATTTGAAATATTCATATCAGAGTTATTCACAACACACACTCTGAGCGTGACACCTCTCACTTTACATTATTTTCACAGTTTGACCAAAATGGCTACGACTTGTCGTTTCTCAGCAGAAGATCGTTTTTGTTAAAACCCCGGGTGATGTGCATTCCTTTGAGGAACACTCTGACTTTTATCATAAACAAAATGTTTTGTTTTTTATTCAGGTTTAAAAAAATCTGTGAAGTTTTGTTAAAAAAAAAAAAAAAAAAAAAAAAAAACGAACTAACTCGGCCTTCATCTCTGCTCCCCACCCAGTTTGTTTTGTTCCTGTACCTGCTGACATACATCGGCACCGAAACAACCGGGCTGACTCTGGTCATGGCTGGTGAGTCCATCTGCACGTTTCTGACTGAAGACACTAACACTGATACATCACTGTTATATACTTTCATATAAACTTTCATATATACAGTATATACATTTATATATACTGTACTGATATATACTTTGATATATACTTTGACATATACTTTAATTTACACTTAGATATTTAATTCAACATATACTTTGATGTACAGTATAGTTTGTTATATACTTTGATATATATTTTGATATACAGTTTATTACCGGTACATACTTTAGTACTTTGATATACACCTTGATATATACAAATATATTTACTTTGATAAGCAGTACACCTTAATATATACTTTAATATATACTTTGTTACATATTTTAGTGTATACTTTGATATACACCTTGATATATACTTTGTTATATACTTTAGTATATAATTTGAAATACACCTTGATATATACTTTGAAATACACCTTGATATTTACTTTGATCCTTACTTTGATATATATTTTGATATACACTTTGATATGTATTTTGACATATACTGTACTTGGATCTATGTATTTTGTTATATCCTTAATATGTATTGTTTTACGTTTTGTTGTATACTTTGATATATAGGGCCTACTTTGGTATATAAAGTATTTTGATATATAAAACACATGTAAAATAAAGTTCAGAAATAACATTGTTGTTATTGCCTTGCAGCTGTGATTGCTCTTTTCTCTCTTCCTCTGCTTTACAAAAAACAGCAGGTCGGTATTTTTAATATAATATTATTATTGCTATATAGTTATTATTATATTATTATTATTATATAATTATTATAATTGTTGTTATTATTATTCTCTGATGACTGATCTCTGTTATTTGTGTGACAGGTGCGGATAAGGAGGGTTGTTAGGGCCGTCAGAGCTTTTGTAAAGAAACTCAATGACCTGTGAGTAAAGTTTTTCTTATCTTAACTCTTAATATTTGATGAACTGATGATCACACTGTAAAAACTGTTCAGTTTTGTAAATGATGAGTCTCTTTGGTTTCCTTGTGGACTGGAACATAACAGGAAATGTAAGTAATGTGTGTGTTGTTTCATCTGTACTTTCTTTTACGGCTTGTGCACTTTTAGCTGTTTTTACCAGTTTATATACCAGAACTCTTCTTCCTGGACTTTACAGCTGTAACTTTTATACATTTTAAACTTTCTCTAAATTATTTTCTCAATAAAATGAGAGAATATTTTGAATGCTTTAAATATGTTGTGCTCTTAGACATCCACTTCAGTACCGTATACTGCTCAATTTCTAGCTTTTAGCTGCTGTTTGCTAGCTTATGTTGTCTCATTTTAGTTATGTTCTAATGGTTTGAGCTTTTAGTTACTGATTTGCTCATTGTTGTGCAGATAGTTTCAGCTTTTAGGAGCTGCGTCACAAGTTTTAGGCAGTCTGATGTAGTTTAAAGGCGTGAGTCAAGCTCTCGCGGTTTTGATTAGATTTAGCCGAGTGTTTTGTTTACACTGAGTGCGTACCCGCATTTCAGAACCGCAAATCCATATACTGTATCTGTAAAACCTCGGGAGTAAATTCATTTAAACTGAGGCATCTGATGCAGTTCAAAATAACATTTTTTTCATGTTTTATTCAACTGTTTGCAACGAGGGCCTTTAAATCCATCCCCTCAATAACAGAGAGTAAAATATTTTTTCTAAATTTTACTGGTTCAAGTTTCTGGTTTTGTCATCATAACAAATTTTGTGTTGTTTGATTGCAGGCTTGTCAGCTTGTATGAATCAGTGAGACCCCCTCCCAGCCCCGCACCCACCCCTAAACCTGCTCCACCTGCTGCAATCAAACAGAAAGCCAAGTCAAAGTAAATTGGTGATGGGGTTCTGGAAGGATTTAGGATTTAGAAATATGCTGGAATGTTATATCCTCTGTGGGGCCGCTGACGGGGTGGCTCTTACCCATCCCTCCACGGTGATTGTCCATGGGAGCAAGGTTTAATTGATCCTGACAGCAGAAACAAAGCTGCCATTCACCCAAGGATAAGAGGGGGCAGTGGACGAGGTGGGAAACTTTATTTACTGAGATACTCTCTGTTGGCAACATTTAATGTTCATATCTTCTCTCAAGAGCAAAACCCTGTTTATTTTCTTGCTTTTGGGGATATTCAAGTGTATTTTACCAAACAACGAATGCTGGATTTATTCTGGAATGTATTTATCCATGACAAAGCTTGCTATTTATCGCATATAAACATTCACTGTCAGCTTAGTCACAACTTCCATTTGAACTAAAGTTACATTTTGTTTTAGCAATTGATTTAAAAAGTCACTTTAAAACAAGACATTTAAAATATTTTCAGGAGCTGGAACTGAATCTGGAAATACAAAAGCAGGAATCAGGAACTTTAAAAAAAAAAAAACTTTGTTATCTCTGCAGTTTGTGGTTTGAGACTGCAGTTCTAGGTTTGACCACTAGAGGACAGTGGAGAAAAGCTGAAAACATCAAATTGTTTTTATGCAGTTTAAAGCATTCAGCAGATTTGACCCAAACATTTCTTCTGAGTTGTATTTCAGTTTGTCTAAGAACCCCAGTTAAATATATATATATATATACATGTATTTTTTTTTCTTTCTTTCTTTTTTTTTTTTTTTTTTTTTTTAGCATTTTTTTTGGTGTGTTCCCTCAAACTTGATTTACAGCTCTGCCCCCCGCCCCTCCGGTAAACTAGATATCAGATAAACCAACAATAAATCAACAACTGCAGCAAACATTTAACATTTTGGTTTAAATGAAAACCTCCACACTGTGAAACATGGTGGTGGTAGTGTCAATGTTTGGGCCTGTTTTGTTGTCCAATATGAATAAAGTTTAAAGAGATTTAGCAAAATTGACAAATGTGTTCACCGTAATATAAAAACCATAATAAAACTCAAACTGCTGAGTTTAAGTCTTGTCAAAAAGTGAATTTTAAACCATTACAGTATCTAAATTATCCATTATTATGTTAGTTTTGCTTTAGATGTTCCCTTTTACTGATTTACACTGAAGGGAAACATCTCCAGTCTGTTGGATCAGTGTGTGAACTGAGCGTAAATGAACACAACATGCTTCAGGAAATGAAATGAGGTAAACAAAATAAATCATCTTTCAATTGTGGATGCAAGCGTAGAAATGTACGAAGATAAATCACTCTCAAAGTAGTCACACATAACAAGATTTGTATGTGTACAATAAAATCCACAAGCAAGTTTTATAAATGCTTAAAAAGTTTTTCAAATGTACAGTAGTCCCTCATTTATCACGGGGGATCTGTACCCTGGAGCCCCGTGATAAGTGAAAAGCCATGAAATAGGGATAGTAGAACAAGTAGTAAGTACTAGTTTATTTTAGTATACTCTGTATACTGTATATGTGTGTCATTTTAAACCCTTCCCACACTCTTGCAATATTCTAAACAGTTTCTAAACTCTAAACGTTCTAAACGGGCACAGATTTCAGATCTCTGCCTCATCAGCCACCTGCAAGCGCTCTTGGCCACACCCACTTCTCCACTCTGCACAGAACAGCTGATCAGCTGCAGCAGGAAGCTTTTTCTTCAGCTGTGAGCTGCACAAAGGTGTGGCAGGTGCTAAATGATTTAAAATAATTTAAAGTAAAAATTTCATGCTAATCGTGCGGCTCATCCATCAATCAGCCAATTGTGTGTCATGTCCAATCTTATTTTGAAAAACCGTGAAGTAGCGAGGGACTACTACATACATACACACACACACGTGTGTTATAGTACTCTCTTCTTTAAAACATTTGCTTTTAAGAAAAAAGTTTTAATAATGCACGATGGCGGCCATCTTGAAATTCCAAGAGGCTCATGTTAGGTGTGTGATGTTCTACGCACCCAGATTTGAGATTTTTTCAGAATTCAGTCTCTTACCTGCTCCGCTAACAGAAGCCGCCTCAATAAATACAGATTAGATGAGATCTCAGAATGTTTCTCTCTTTTCGTTAACACACGACAAAACGTGCGTTTATTATGCCACAAGAATGGATCCCCATTTCACAAAATACACCCCAAATATTTCAACACAGCACGACTGTTATCAAAGACAAGTGTGGTCTAAGAGGCAGTTTAATAATGTGGTGCAGTTACAGAAATATTACATACATTTGACATTTTTCTTTGCAGTACAAAAACATGACACTTCAAGTGAAGACAATTAGTAAAAGCGACTGCATTTTTAAATCCACATTTTTTAAAACTGTGAACGTTTCTCAGAATAAACGACCCGTTTGGATGAGATTGTAAAGAATACCTCAGTTAATATTTCTCAGTAAAGGTGAAGCGGTGCTCAAGGTTACATTTTTTAATTTCATACAGATTTTAAACCACTACTTACATGATGCTGAGTGAGCCAACGCTTTGTAACTCCGAGAACAAGCTGATCCGCTGAACAAGTTCCAGCATAGATACAAAATAAATAGATGAATAAATAAAATGTTAATAGTGTCAAAAATATTCTAGTAGGACTTTTATTTTTGTGAAATTAGCTGCCAATCCTGAGCCAATCAGTGCAGCTTCTCAGCCGGGAAGCTTTTGTTAGCGTATTAGCTAAAGGTTAAGGGATATGACAAACAGTTTTCAAGTAGTGTTCTGGTGAAGGTCGTGCTCTGTTGTAGGAAGTCCTCAGTTTGGAGAAATAGAGGTCAACTCTGAGATAATCAGGTAAAATAGTATTTTGACCACCCTGTTGTGAAACTCATGATATAAGATCCAACAAAGTTCAGTCAGATCATCTGGATGGTTTCTATTTTTGCTGAGACGTTTCGTCCTTCATCCAAAGGACTTCATCAGTCTGAGGAGCCACAACAAACTCATACCCACAAGGAGCACACTCACCAACCAGTTTGCTGGTGATAAGATGTTTTTTTGTTTCTGATTGGTACACTGTGTGGGTGTGTTGCTTGTAGGACACAGTTTGTTATGGCTCCTTGATGAAGTCTTTTGGATGAAGGACGAAACGTCTCAACAAAAAAGAAACCGTTCAGCTGACCTGACTGAACTTTGTTGGATTTTCTACCTGGATTATTGAGCATGAACTTTGATGTTTTGAAATGTTTTACACTCTTTTCTCCAAACTTAAGTTGTTCAAAGAGCTTTCTACAGCAGGTAAGATATTGATTGCTCATATCTTTCCCACAGAACCCCACTTCTGAATGACCAAAACTGCTCAGAAACCAAGTTGTGCTCATGCCAACATGTCTTAAAGTGCCTAAATTACAGAAACACTGCTCTTCTTTTTCCATAATATATTATATTTTAAACTGAGGTTTAAACGAGCATCATAGATGAAATGCTTAAAATGTATATTTTTTATTATTGGTGCTACAAACAAGTGAGACAGTAAAGTCCCTTTAACACTAAGACAAAGCAATAATTTATCCTGTAATTAAAAACTGGAAACAACTAAATCAGTGTGTTGATGTAAACCGGTCTTTGCTTTTTACGAGTCTGTTCTGTAAACGAAAAATAAAACAGAAAAATGGAATATCCACCTTACTGCAGCTGCTGCTCTCACTTTTTATTGTCTTAACTTACAATATTTTTGTGTTGACTAATTTCATTGTTGTTTGTTTTCTGTGGCAAAGTTGCTTCCCAATAAAAAAAAGGTATTTGATAGAAATGTTTTGTGATCCATGACAGTTTTTATTTTGACTCCTGACTGATGTTTTCTACAGTGATGTTTGTTTCATACTGTACCTGAAACTCACAAGGGTGGCAAACCCAACACCTGCATGTAAATTAATCTTTCTGGTAGAAAGTTAGGGGAAAAGACAACACGCTTCAGGTAAAAAAGACATTTACTATCATATTCTAGTTTAATTAGGACATAGCTACATAGGAAAGATGTCGTCAACCAAAAAATAAAGCAACAACAGCAGCAAGCCAACCAGAGAAACCAAATATATCAAAATATTTTGCTAATAGCTAAAATTAATTTCTTAAATACGTAGCTTTAAGCAAGCAGTGTGTAATACAGATGTAGCGCTCCGCTTCTGTAACACATCCTAACAATCCCCCCCCAGCCCCCGCCCGAATTGACAACTCCCGGCACGTAGCACTAAGCTAGCACTGCACAAGTGCTTTAGGTTATGAGCTAGCGCGAACTTTGTTGCAAGCACTGATTTTGAGCTAGCTAGCATGATTTACGTAACACTATCTTAGCTCTATGTAAATGAGACCTTATGCCA
>JARVLU010000324.1:26386076-26396210 GCA_031762415.1 Simpsonichthys santanae
GCAGCAGCATGAAACAGATCAGCAGCAACATGATGTAATATTTCACAGTGATTATTCTGGTTAGATGTTCATGAGTCATGGTCAATTTTAAACCAAATTGTCTCGCAATATTAACCAGGCCAGAAAAATGACGGGATTAGCACAAACACCTCTTTTTGACCTGTTTAAGAGCCCTGTGATGAGAGTGAAATGAACCTCTAGCCTTCCTGATCTCAGGGTTTTATTTCACCCTCATCACTCATTCCAGCTGCTGCCATCAGGCAGAAGGCATAAAGTTCCACTGGCCCGGAAAAACATTTAGAAATCATTCATACCATTTGGAATATCCACTTAAAACTATTTAAAATGAGAAATGCTGTGTTTTTTGTTTTAACAGTTAGTGAAACAGCTTTGAATGTGTAATTGTGTGGGAACACCAACTGAGGGAGCACTTGTCAAAGAAGAATTTGTCACCAGCTGGGACAGACAATAAAGTTGTTGTTTTTTCTATTCTATTCTAGTCATGAGTTTGTAGACACTTTACAAGCATTTATAAAAAAATACAAAACATTGTTCATATACTGCAGGAGGCTCACTATTTGGCAAGACTGGATCATGTAAATTTTTATTAGTTGCTTCTTTAACTAAAGAGATTTAATTGCCAAAACAGAATTTGTATTTGTACCTACACATGCAAACAACTTCCTGACATTCATCCATTCATTTATTATTTTTACCTGCTTCTTCCAGTCTGGGTCGCAGACTCGCAGGTGTCCATGTCCCGCAGTCACTGTGTGAGAGGTGGGGGACACCCTGGACAGGTTACAAGTCCAACACAGAGACAAACGAGACAAGCGAGCATTCACTCTCTCACTCACATCTAGGGACAATTTAGAGTTATCAGTCGGTCTAACATGCATGTTTTTGATCTGTGGAAGGAAACTGAAGTACCCGGAGTAAACCCATGTATGCACAGAGAGAACATGCAAACTCCACTGAGAAAGGCCCCTGGCTGGGATTTGATCCAGCAACCTGCTTGCTGAGGTGTCAGCTCTACCAACTGTACCACCGTTCTGCCAACTTTCTGACAGATGTTGAACTCTAAATTGTACAGAAACTAATAAAAGTACAACACTTGATCTCACAAAATAGTGAAACTGCTACAATGTATAAACAGTGTTTTATAAAAATCGTATAAATGATTATTACAGTAATGCTTAATGAAGTGTCTTCAAACTGATAAATAACAGAGAGAATGAGGTCGTGGACAAAGGTGGTCAAAATGTTTTCTCTGCAGGGCAGCTGGACTTGCCCTTGGAGACAGGGTGAAGTTCAGTTTTCCAGGAGAGACTCAGAGCAGAGGAGGAAGTTGAGGTGGTTCAGGCGTGTGGTACGGATGCTCGCTGGACACCTCCCTAGGGAGTTTTTCCAGGTACAGTATGTCCAACTGGAAGGAGTCCCCAGGGAAGACCCAGAATATACAGGAGAGACAGTCTTTCAGCTGGCCTGGGAATGTGGCTGGACTTCTCTGCTCAAGCTGCTGCCCTTACAACACGACTCCAAAGTCACAAATAAAAACATGGAGCATTACATCCTTTTAAAGGGGCACTGGGAAGTGGCATCCCTAAAATTCTCATCACATGTTCCAGTACAGATTTTTTAGCTGTAGGCATCACATCTAATAAACTATTTTGTTATGTCTTAACATAACGAAACACTTACTGCACAACGTCGTTGACAGGAACGCTGAGCAGCCTGCCGTCTAGTGTCTGCACATCCACAGAGAAGCCAGTTAGTGCCTGTTGGGAAGGGAATCAAGTGGTCAGCATTTAATCAGCCTTAAAAAAATCTACAATAAACCCTTGACATGACTCACCATCTCCAGAGAGATACTGGTCTTGTAGATCAGGTCATTGTGCTGTCTCACAAACAGAGGATGACTCTTCTGTCGAACTATAAGCACAATATCTGCAGGGATGCAGTTTGGTCCCTGAAAGCAAAACAGAACAATAAAGATGTTGGACTTATAAAGTGCTGTGCATGAGTTGACTTTCAATCAAATTTAAGTAAAATGTGCAACACAAAAAGCAGTTTTCTATTGATTTTAACAGAATATGTGTGAAATAAAGACTTTTATTACAAATTGAATCTGCTTGGCTTACTACAGGTGGCAATAAAGCAGATGCCATAGAAAACACAACATCTCATCTTTAAAAGCTAAATAAGTAAATATTCCCACCAAATGGTCAATGTCTCTATGTAAAGCTCTAAAACCCGTTTCCTACTAAATAAACTTGCCTCTAACTCAGGGGTGCACAAAGTGGGGCCCGCGGGCCAAAGTTGGCCTGCCACGCTGTCATCATTACTATTAAAATTTCCTTTGAAGAATCAATGTGCTCATTGACTCCACCAAATAACTTTACTTTTAGTCAGCCTGACTACCATAATTTAACTACACTGATTACACAGTAGAGTAGAAAATGTATGTATTTATTAAATAATTTTAATTTATATTTTTATATTTCATTTTGACAGACTTTCTACCATCCCTCGGCAGTTTCTTGCCACTGAATAACATTTTCCTTTGACAGAACACACTTATAAATCAAGCATTTAAATGCAAATTGTAAATATGAACTGGTTCAGTGGTGATTTGAGCCTCTTTAAATTTAAACTCAGCACCCCTGAAAAATAAAGAAACCATTAGGATTGTGTAAGGAAACAGTTCTCGAACCTTAGATTGAAAAAAATATTGAAAACATATAGAATAAATGACGACAGTCTCAAACGGGCCAATAAAATAGATTTTTTTTTTTTGCACTAGTCCCGCCACCTGTCTATTAATTCAGTAGGTACGTCAGCAACTGACCAATCAGCAACCTTGATTTGTCCTGAAGTGAACACCTCTTACCTGCAGAGCTGCAGTGGTGTTGCGTTACGAACGCTATACAGTCAGAGAGATTTCAAGAATAAGAGTTTACATCTTTTGTTTCATGATAATCTACTGTAATAACCATTTGTAAAATACACCAAAATGCAGGAAATGGCATCTACTTTAATCAAAATTCTCTGGGGGAGGAGACTCTCAGACAACGCCCCCCCCCAAGGATAAATAAATAAATGGACTTTAAAGATGTATTTGCATTTCAATTATTGCATTTGGCCCGCAGCCCTCTGATAATTTTTAATTTGGGCCCTCTCAGGTAAAAAGTTGGGGCACCCCTGCTCTAGCTGGTTCAGTCCTTGTTAGTAATCTAAACATATTTGATGAGTCACATTCTAAAAATTTCTTTCATAAAAGGAAAATAAAAACAGTATGCAATATGAAATCCTCTTGTTAAATTTAATTCAATAATCTTTTAATTATGGAAAATCTTTTACCTTCCAAAATAAAACAGCTGGAAATATCTAAATAAAACACATTTTAATTTGACAAAGAGTCTGTTTTAAGATGTTAAGTAAAATATTTTAATGAAGGGGTGGGTGATAAATATTTAACTGACATCACAAATATGGAACATTACGTTTTGCACCAGTTTTGAATCGTGACAGAATCGTGTTTACTTGATCTCCCTCTTTGGAGAAAACGATTCTTGTGCCTTCCGTCCATCCAGGCTTCACTTCTATAGTCAGGATCTTGTCCTTGATACTGGAAGTGTGTCCGTCTTCATCCATGACCTGCAACACAGGTGAGACTGCGTAATAAATAAGGAAAAATGTTTATTAGAGTTCACAGAAATATTTTATTCTCTTAAGTTTCAAGCTTCTGCTTGGTGTGTATTTTTAATTTCCCCTTGATATTTAAGATTAGTAGAACCCATCGAGTTAAATAAGACAATTAGATTGGTCACATGACATTGAGACTCACTGGAGCCACAACCACAGAGGGCAAGCGTTTGGACTTAGCATTGTTGTACAGTAAGAATAAATATATGTTATTCCAGTACTGTCATACACCCTTTATATATAAATTATGATTTGTGTGCGTTATTGACCTACTTCGGATCTAGTTATAAGATCTAGCTATTTTACATGCTTGTTGAATGAAATGACTCTTTATTATCAATTCTATTAATTTACTGTAAAAATATTACAAACAATTTGTGACACAGATCCTGTTGCTATTAATCAAATAGCTGTAAATATAGAGAACTCATTGACCTGGACAAATGTGTAATCTTTTCTGGCCTCTGCACATCACAGAATCAGTACAATAAAACTAGCAGCAGTGGGCACAGCTAACCAAAAAGTTAGCTTTGCTAACCCATATTCTGCTAACTAAAGAAATTACCGTAGCTTTGCTAACGCTAAACACCTAAAAAAATAAAAATAGTGGGAGATAACACTAAACTGCTAACCGCTAAGACGACTGACTGTCCCTCAGCCAGCATCACACATCTTTGTCTCTTTCCAGTTGAAGCTGTGTCACCCAATCAAATCTTGTCATGTGTGCATGTAGTAAGCTAATAGTGTGCTTAACGGACACTTGGAGATGCCCACAACAGACAGGAACAAGCTTGTGAATTTTGTTAGCAGACTTAAAGTTGGCAAAATCTAACAGAAACTAATTTTGATCAAAGTTTCCAAAGTTAGCAAAAACACTAATACGCTAAATGAAAAATTTGTTCCACTATTAGCTGTTAGTGGATTAGCAGAACTGTGCCCACCACTGCAAACTGATCTGCTTAAGTTGGTGATTCCTTAACTCTCATACCAAAGTTTGCAAAACACCATTTTACAAGAACAACATAATCAAATTTCTGAAATTCTGTTCTGGCTTTTAGTTGTGGTGTGCCACCCCAGGATCTTCAGTGGCCCCCACTGTCAGGGAATTTTGGTCAAGGTTTATGGATGTTTTCAACTACTATGGCTGAGAAGATTAACTGCCCATGAACCATGTATTTGAGTTAGCAGAGTTCTTTTCTCTCTCAGGGAGGGCTGAATGAGGAGCTGATTTGAGTGCAGCTGGATGGCCAAGGACACCAATCTGCCTATGAGCTATAGGCTAATAAAAAATAAACGTTGCGCACTGCCCGTGGCAGTTTCTCGTTGCTGGGCTCTGCATGTAAAATTCCTGTACATCAATGTTACATCTGTGTAACCTGTTGTGAAAGTCTGCCCTTGCAAGTAAAACCAGTTAAAAATCTTCTCCTGTCGAGTGTGGCTTCTTTGAGTGAGATGAATATAGGATATTTTTATCCATCACCCCCCCCCCACACCCCCCACCCCACATTAATAAATGTATGGAGGCACAACTGGTTTAATGGATGTATAAAAGATTTAACCACTGAAAAGCTTTGGGCAGGAGAATGACCTTTTCTGATAAATAAAGTAGCTTCTACCCTGCGAGATATCTTGATCTTCGTGCATCCGTGGAAGAGGTCCTCCAGGGACAAATTAAGATCTCTCTCTATCGGAGCATCTTGTGTCTTCACCACTTCTGGCTGTAGTCTGCTGAGCTGAAGCTGTGATGCCTGTGTGTAAAAGTCTACAAAACAACAAAAATAAAAGTATAATACATACATCTATGAAGTAAAGAACACACAGTGTATCTGTCTGTGGTTTTCTCACCCGCAAATGGGTTGTCACCCCCAAAGAACAGCCTGAATGTTCTGTCTGGATTCCCATGGTAGACGTATTTTGAAGACCAAGCTCCTCCACTTCCAAACTCGGCCGGGACACCACTTTTCAGACCCTCCTCACCAAATTTATCATAAGTTGCCTTTTTTCGAGCTTTTAAGAAAATAGAGAGAAAAAAAAAAAAACACAAATTGCAAGTAGCAAGTAGAAAGTTCCTGGAGAAACTTTGACGGGGACTGCCTATTTATTATTAAATTATTATTCATAATAAATATTAATGATTATTAATATTAATAACAATACTAATTATTTCACTATTAATTTTAGTAATTATTAATATATTTTAATTCGATAATCAAATTGTAGGAATTAGTAATAAAATTAATAATATTCATATTATAATAAATATTACTATCAAATATTAATTATTAATATTAATAATTATTAATAGTAAAATTGGTTATAATTAACATTAATAATTTATGTTAATTATTATTATGATTGCAAATTAATAATAATAATAATAATAATAATAATAATAATAATAATAGATGATGATAGGTAATAATAGGTGCCTTCCTTGCTTGTTGAACTAAAATGGCTCTGTACGTTACTCAGTTTCTGTGAAGAGTTTTCTCCTATTCATTTCCTATGTGAAATTTGGCTACTTTGTTAGCAAAATATGTTGCCATAGTAACTGCAAATGCCAATAAAAGTGTTAGCACGCGTCTCGGAGCCGGGCCGGTCAATTTGATACAACTTTTGTGGGGGTCCACATTGCGGTTCGGGCCGCATTAAAGTTGAAAAAGATACGCTTTTCAGGTGTAGAATAATAAGTGGACAGTCACCAACTAGTTCCTGGAGTTGGTGAAATATTGCGTCTTTGTTCGCAAATTACGTCGCCATGGTAATCTGAATTGCCAATAAAATAGCACACATCACGGGGCTGAGCCAGTCGTTTTGAACTTTTGTGGAGGTAGACATTGTGGCCCGGGCCGCATTAAAGGAGATAGAAATGTAGACACACTTCCGTGGTGTAGAATAATACAGTAGGTGCCTGCCATGCATTTGCATGGCAGTCCCCAATAATAAAAAAAGATAAAGCCCTGTGGCCAACCTCATGAGCAGCTGGATACAACAGTGATAAACAGTACTGCATGTTCAACTGTATGAGGGTGACTGCAAGTAAATCCTACATTTTTGACATAATTACATTGTATGCTTAATCGTTAAATTAAAGGTTAATGCTTAAAGATAGTTTTACTTTGTTTTATGTGTTTTGCAGCTTCTGGTTGCATATCTTTGTTATGATCAGTTAACACTAAACTGATTTGCACAAAGCATTTATTAGGTTGTGTAATGTAAAGCAATGCATATTGCACAACGAGCAGGTCCCTGGTTCAAATCCCGGTCCGGGGGCCTTTCTGGGTGGCGTTTGCATGTTCTCTCCGTGCATGCGTGGGTTTTCTCCGGGTACTCCGGTTTCCTCCCACAGTCCAAAAACATGCTGATTGGTAACTCTAAATTGTGTGAGTGACAGAGTGAATGGTTGTTTGCCTCTATGTGGCCCTGTGATGGACTTGCGACCTGTCCAGGGTGTACCCCGCCCCTCCCACAGTGATTGCTGGATATGGGCACCAGTGTTATGCCGAGAAGTGCATGCCTGCTGAGATATGCACCCCCTCTTGGTTAGGTTTAGGCACCATGGTAAGCGGGTTAAGTGTAGGTTTGGTTCTCTGGGACAGGTCTAAGGTTAGGTTTATGCACAGGGGTGAGGGGGTTAAGTTTAGGTTTGATGGTCTGGGTCAGGTGTAAGGTGATGTCTAGGAAATGGGTTCAATAAGCCCACGCCCATGTCACACGCTGCCTGTTATATGAGGGGGTGCATATCTCGGCAGGGGTGCACTTCTCTGCATAACACCGGCAGCACTTACCCAGCTCTTTTCCATGATGATAATGTTGGCAGGAGTATTTAAGGCTGAGCTGAGTGCAATGCTCAGCATTGGAACGTTAATTATCACCCTGTGATAATTCACAATCTCAAATCTGTACTTTTCCAAAAGTTATATGCTTACATACATGTACTCTTTCTCAGATACCTCTGAGTAAAGTTGCATTCGAGCTCTAAAAATCTGAACCGACCCGGCCCCAGCCCGTAGCCATAATTTCCGAATCCCACCCGACCTGACAAATTAACAGTAATTACAAGTCTGAACCTGGAAAAAAACAAAACATATAGTTATTAATGTTCAGCAGATGCTCATGGCTGAGGAGGCAGAAGATCTGAGCTGAGGGGGTGTTTGTCCTTTCATGGCCGTCAAAGCGCATTAAACCTCTGCTTCTGCCTGCATTCTGCATTATTCAGACACGGACGCTGCTTTGACATGTCGGAAATTTTGGGATCTTGCCTGTTTGGATGGTTGGCCACGTGCGTCCCCTGAGTGCAACATCAGAAGCTTAACTGCACTTTTTTTTTTAAATCTCTTTCAAGGCTGGTCAGCATGCGGTCAAATGATTGTATGACATGCCATATTGCCATATAACTGGATCTTCAGCCACGTGCATCCACTGAGGCAATCAAAAGCCCAACACCGGCCCGGCCAGCACATTATTATGGCCCGGCCCGACCTGGCTTAGGGTCGGGCTCCAGGTTAGGGTTAGAACTGACAGCTCTACCTCAAAGTAAACCTGGAAAACTCTGTGGTTTTCCATCGTGTTGGATTTCCTGTCGCCCCTTTTGTTGTCTTCTTGGTTCCCTCGTCAAGCCAACCTCCTTGTTGGTCTCTTGGTCAAAGTACTCCATACACTGTTCTTTGCTAACAAATACAGCCTACATACGGTACCTGTTCTCCCTTTCCTGCCCACTCTCAGAACTCGTCAAATCAACCAAACCCATCTCCCCAATTTCCTGAAACCCTTACACATTCCTGAGCAATACCCACAAACAGGAAACAAAGTAAGGAGTCTCTTCTTTGTTTCATCTAACATCCAGTCAAATTCTACTCTCAGTGAGCAAATTCTCCTAAACTTTTCTTCCTTTCGCAGGTGTGAAGTCCTTCAGCTGCCCCTTTACTCTGTCAGAACGAAACCTGTTTTTGTTTTTGGAACGCTGATCTTTTTCAGCTCAGAAAGCCAGAACTCTGTTAAAATTGACCAACGGTAAATATGACGAGCTACAAGATGCGACATGTTAAAATGGTGCCTGTCCAATGGCGATCCATAGACCAAATCCTTTCTGTAAAGATGGGCAATGGGAAGGGATGGGTGGAATATGGCACCAACCCAAAATTTACTGAAAGGTTCAGCATGACAGCTTAGTTAGCACTGTTGCCTCACAATAAAAAGGTCCTGGGTTTAATCCCCAGTTTGGACCTTTCAATGTGAAGTTTGCGTGATCTCACTGCGTACATGTGGGTTTTCTCCGGTTCCTCCAGTTTCCTCCCACAGTCCAAAACCATGCAAGTTAGGCTGCCTTCAGGCTAGGCGTCCTGTGCATAAGAGATCTGTGATCGCACATCTGAGATAATAAAAATAAGCCAATTGATAAAGATTAATAATGTAGCTTGCACTCTTTGTCCAAAATGTTTTAGAAATGGGTTTTGAATTCTTTTACATTTTTTTCATATGATCTTATTTCACATTCCTGCACAGTGATTGAGGCAAAATGACAAATTTGAGTCCTCATTTTATAATAAATGTAAAACATTTTTTTCAAGTAACATAAAATAAAAGATCGCGGTGGATGACTTGTGTGTGACAACATTAAAATATTTAACCAAATACCAAAGAACGTATATGAAAGAATGTTTAAAAGTCTTTAAAACAAAATGGCAAAGGGACACCGGTGAGCTGAGAGCGCTCCAGCCAGTATGAACTGCTATCTGGGATCTTCTTTGAGTCAAGACCCACATCTCATGGAGGTTGGAATGTGGATGGACCAGTGAATCAAAAGCGTTTGCCTTTCAGCTCAGCTCTTTCACGGGACAGGCTGGAGCAACACACATATTGTTATTGTTGTGGAAGAGGTCTGTATCCGTTGATCTGTCTTCTGCTATACGTTGCCGTCCCTCCCGAACAAGACCCAAGACACCTGAACCACTCTGCTTGACGCAAAGACTCACCTACAAGCTTCACAGTGTTATTGTAGTAATAAAAATTGTACTTCTTCCAGGTAAATCCAGCTTTACACCAAATCTGGACAGTGAGAGTCTCATGATCAAGGTAAAAAAATTGTTGGAAGAGCACATTTTCTAACAGCTCCTTGCTGTCAAGTGCTGTTCATACAAATCAGTGTTGTGATGGGAAAAAGCGATTCCCAAAATAACCAGGTGTTAAGTTTCATCATATTTATTGACAAAGCTTTGGAGAACAGTCAGCAATCACAGAAGATCCGTGCATTTACAAGTACTGTACACACTTATCTAAAAAAGCTAAGTCTGGTCCTCTGGACATTCAAAAAACAAAACAAAGCAAAAAAAAAAAAATAAAAAAAAAATTAAGAAACGTTTCGTCTTTCGTCCGAAAGACTTCCTCAGTCTGAGATGCTGTAGTCAGCTCAGTCTTATAAATAGCACC
>JARVLU010000324.1:26400998-26436580 GCA_031762415.1 Simpsonichthys santanae
CCTCCAGTGGGAGAGTTGGGGGTTCAATTCCACCATCAGCCACATGCTGAAGTGTTCCTGAACCCCTCATTGCCTCTGATGTGTGTCCCATCAGTGTGTGAATGTGATGAAGCACTGATTAGTTTTGTATAGATCTAGTAGAGTGCTGTGTGAATGAGGCACAGGTTGTTGTAAAGAGCTTTGAATAAAAAGCTCTATATAAGTGCAGTCCCTTTACCATTTATGCACTAACACACACACACACTTGACCTCCACATCCTTCACTCCCTCTTGTCCCAAAACCCAAAGGAAATTAGAGGCCTTGTGTCATTGTTTTTGGTGGACCTTGTTTCTTCTTCTCCTCCATCCCTCCATCCCTCCATTCAGCGCTGTATTAGATCCAGGGCCGGGATGGCGAGGCATGGTGAGTAAATGAAATATTGATCCGCTGCTCTGTGGCCTTGCCTTCACCTTGTCCTGTGCGCTGAGTTACCGACTCTTCCGTTCTGCTTGTAATAGGAATTATTACAGGAGGCCGGGGCGAGTAATTACTTGGCGTGGCAGCGAGGGCGTGGAGGAGGGGGCCGTCGTATATTTCCTCTGAAGAAGTTATTTACCACACTTGCTACCTTCAACCCCACGCTGCCCCATTCCCTCCCCTCTGACCGCTCCTCCTGCTGCAGCACGTCTTTCTTAACCTTAATTCAATTCTGTTAAACATCATTAATCATACGAGGCATCATGGGAAGTTTATCAAGCGCTGGTTGAAGCAGGAGGCCGAGACGTTACAAGGACTGAGCTTACAGGAACGTCAGGGACCTCAACCTGTTTATGGCTGCTTTTCTGTTCCATCTGTTTGATGTTTGTCTTTTTCTCCCTGACTGATGTGTCACTTACCGTGCGCTCTCACCCTGTGTCAAAATGTCTAAGATCTGGTGTGCACTCTTAGCACTTTTTCATAGTTGGACCAAAGTGAGCAGCACAGAAATATGGTGCATGAATGTTGAGCTGAGAGGAACATGAATTAAATGGATTGCACACGGGTTCAACCACATTTAGAAGTGTCATGCATCCATCCATCCATCATCCATTCATATATTCATTCATTCAGTCATCCATCTGTCCACCCATCCATCCATCCATCCATTCAGCAGCACAATGGATCAGCGGTTAGCTCTGTTGCCTCACAGCAAGAAGGTCATGGGTTCAATCCTCAGTTGGACCTGGTGTCTTTCAGTGTAGAATTTGCACATTCTTCTCGTGCTTGTGTGGGTTTTCTCCAGGTACTCCGGTTTCCTCCCACATGTCAAAAACATGCATGTTAGACTGCCTTCAGGCCCAGGCCTCCTTTGCAAAAGGGATCTGCGATCTCAGTAGGATTTGCCTGATTAAATAAAAGTTAATAATAATGCATCCATCCATCCAAGTTCATTGAAATGCAATAATCTTGAAGTCCATTGGTGCAGGCTCCTACAGATCTTCCTGCACAGCCGACCCTGAATCAAAACAAATTAAAGCCCCTTCACACTGGATGAAGACTTTTTTATGCACTGAAAGACCTGTAGGACCTGTTAAATATTGCTGGATCAGGGTAAATTTGGCAAACTTTCGTGTTTAAAGGCAGGTTTTGAAGTGTAAGCAGCGAGGCAGCTACTTTTAGTAATCACAAATCTTAGATTGCAAATCTCTGAGATGACTGCTCCAAGCTTCATGTACCAACATCAGCACAACCTTCTCAGACTGTATCAGCAGCTATAAACAAAAGAAATCTCATGACATCACATTTGTGCTAAGAAAAGTCAGAGACCTTGAGCTTCATTCAGTTAATATAAATGCTGTAGTAGAGCCATTTCACAACAAAAGTTATGTCAGGGCAGTATAAAAACAAACAAACAAACAAACAAAAACAAAATAAGACCAACTCACATTTCCCATTCAGATTCTACTCCAGTTTCTATATTACAATAAATTCACATTCAGTGCAAAATTCCATTTGGTAAAATTGATCCAGCTAAGTGGACCAGTAGATTGTGGTGTATCTTCACTCCATGGCAGTGCCCCATCCCTCGCAGCATGTTGGCAACAGTGGAAAGGAAAGATTCCCTTTAAACACGAAGAAACCTCCAGATGGACCAGAGCATGTAGACTTTAGCTCAAACTGGGAAACTGAATTAGTCCAGATAACTCAGACTCAAAACAGCTCAACAAGATAATTTGCAAATATAATTAAAAAAAATGATTTAAATTAAAGTTCAGGTACAAATGTTGAAAGTTTAACCTACAAAGTGGTGGAGTTCTGTCAAAATGTCATGAGCTGTATCTATGAACTGTGTCAAATAAGAGAACAGTAGTTTTCTTCTGACTACACTGACAAGAACTAATCATACAAATGCTTTTTGATTAACTTACACCATTGTCTGATTGATTGTGATGTTCCTGCTGGAAGTCCTCCCAGTTTGCACCAGAACTACTGGTACAAGCCGCTGTGGCTGCTGCTATTTGAACTTGCAAAACAAAATAAGTGGCTGCTCCTTCTTCAGGGGTCACCACAGCAAGCAAGTCCCATGAAAGATGTGTCAATTGTTTTACGCCAGATGACCTTCCTGATGCAACCTGGGCTCGAACCTGCAACCTCAGGATTACAACATGGCAGCACTGACCACACCGAATCTTGCGTAAATAAAAACGTATTGCAACGTTGACCATTGTGTAGCGTTACATAAAGACATCTGCATAAACTGCAGTAAAATAGTTAAAATATAAATTGATTTAGGAGGACACGTTGATCTTGGCCCCACTCTGACTAGCTGTCATCAGTCCCCTCTCTAATGTTTTCTCTCAACCTGCAGTGATTTATACAAATTAATCTCTTCCCACAGTTTCCACAAAAACCTACTTGTCACAACTACAAAGTACTGCCAGAGCTTAAATCATTTAAAATAACTCTTATTTTGAGGGAAAGTGGTGGTGCAGAGGTTAGAGAATGTGGGCCTGTGATCGGAAGGAAGGTCGCCAGTTCAACTCCACAAACCAACCTGTGACATGCAGTCAGGGGAGACAGGTGAGGAAGTGCCCCACCTACCTCACCTGTCACCATGACCAGTAAAATACTGACAGTGATAAGAGAAAATACATTTGACCTCTTGACTGTTCTATAAACCTGTTTTCAGAATTATTTTAACACGTCAATGGTCAAAACCGCAGAATTTACGCATTACCTATTCAAACATGGAAGAAATGTGGGTGAGTCAGTGTAGTGCTCTGGTTCACCTCTGGGGGCGCTGTGTCATATACAATGAATGAAGTACATGGTGCATGCCCATTGCTGTCTCTTTTTATATCGCCAATATACATGTTTATATCTTGTTATACCTTTGTCCAGCTCCATGATGAATTGTTTCTGAGGCCTCTGGCCCATCATCGGTGACCTTCAGCCGGGCCTTCAGAATATCTTCCAGGTCTCTCTTGTTAATGAGTCGTCGAGGCTCAATGAGATTAACCTGCCTAAATAAAGGTTGAATTAATGAAAAAAATGTTTGATTACACATGTGCTACACATGTGTTGATGTTCTACAGTCTGTCATATACTGTATATTGAATGAATGTGTGTGACATATTTCTTCTATCTAATTGGTCATAATGAACCATGATTATACACATGGTGAGGCAGAAAGTACCTTGCCGCACCAATAGGGGGCAGTGCTGCCCATAGGGACAATGAAACGTCACTGTGCATTCTTCTTTGCACAGAGGGGCGGGGGTGAAGCAAATCTATGTACTCTTGTTTAAATTTGTTTAGACTAATTGGAGGATTATATCTCAAAACTAAAGGATTTTTATTTCAGATGAAACAGAAGGTATTAGAGAGATGAAGAAAAAAAAATAGAAAGATAAATTGAAATATAAGCTTCTATTTTGTGTTCATATATGTAAGCATCGATTACAGATGAGTCACAAACTTCACCGCACGTCACTGGGACCAAAAACATCAAAAATGTGGGTGGGAAAGGTGAAACACCCACACCTGCCTCCACCCTCATTTGCCCCTCTCTGGGCCCTTGAGCAAGGCTCTCAACCCCCACCATCTACTCCTCTGGGTGTCCCTGAAGAAGGGAGCAGAGGAACGAAGAAAAAAAATGGAGGCTGATTTTATTTGTTATTTCTTTTTCAGATATTTGATGAAGTCTGCCAAGCTTCAAAATATCTTAATTCCATTCTTAAAGAGCTGTAAAATTCTGCAATAATTTCCTTTAAACCAAAACATATTGTGCAAAGTGCTCAGTGTTTTAATGTTTGGATCTTTTTCTTGTGAAGGTCAGATGTTTAGAGCATTTTAGCAGAATACCTGCACCGGTGACCTGCTGTTTTGTTGGAGTTTGATCTATTCTTGCACGGCTCCACCCGGAAGGGACTCTTTGTTTGCGTGATGGATCCACGGCAGATGCGTCCTCGCCTTGGCAGCGGCCCGTCTGCTTGTTGATGTCCCACTGTATCAAAGCCCGGCTGAAGGTCACCGATGATGGGCCAGAGGAGGCAGAGACAATTCATCGTGGAGCTGGACAAAGGTATAACAAGGCAACTTCACCAGGGAGGGGTGAAGAAAACAATCAGTGGAACAAAGATCCACCGCTAATAAACCTCTACCGTCAGAACAAGCTGACAATCCAAAACAGCCTTGGATTTTTGTTCCTAATGTCAAGAATTTAGTTTAGTGACAAGAATTTCCTATCGCTAAAAACACTTATAGAATAGTTTATCTCTTTTCAGTGACTTCTTTTTATTCACTTAGTCAGAGAAATAGTTTGTCATAGTTAACCCCAGATCAGATTCCACCATTAAAAATAAACGTCCTCCAAACAAGCGGCCTTCAAAGCACCAACAGCACTTACGTCACTTTAGTATTTAAACAATTTTCACTAATGGAATTTCTATAAGTTTTTCGTACATTTAATAAGGAGGAGTGCAGTTGGACACAAAGGTCAAGGAGGAGCTCTCAAATACAGATGTTATGAAAAATGTTGAAACACAACTGGTTTGTAGGAAAAGAGCTGAACTGTGATGTGTCTGTGATATGGAGAGTCACACGTGCTGTTCAACACAAACAGTGATGAGCAGAAAAGATTTTATCCTTCTGCCTCAGCTGATTTAAAGCAATCCCTAAGTCTATCACTGGTCAGACACAGATCATTGTTGTTTTTAATGTTTATGAAGCATTCACATTGTTGTGATCCATTTTTCTTCCTTATGTTTTTTGGTGCAGTTTTTGTACCGCAGTTTTCAAGTTATTTCGACAAACTAGGGGTGCACCGATTGCAGTTTTCTGCACTGCCAAGTTCTAAAAGTCTGATCTGCTGATTCTGATTTTGTTTTAAAAGCAACACTGTCGGGTTTTACAAGGTCACATTGCACCTTCAATTTTCCAATATTATTTTATTGAAAAACAGACCCTTGAACAATATCCTAGAAACAATACAAACTTGTTTTAACTGGTCACAAGGTAGTGCTCTGAAATATAAATGAAGATTAGACAATTGTTGTTAAAACTAAAAAAATCAGTAAAATCGGTTTCTCATGCGAGCATTGGCCGATTTCCGATTTCCCAGATTAAGGAAATCGGGGCCGATAAATTGGCCGACCGATTTATCAGCTGACCGATTTATCGGTGCACCCCTAAATTTAACTTTAAATATTCCCCATCAATTATCTGAAAAATGGATGTACAACTTGATTGTATAAAAGAAAGCTGTATGGTGTGCTAAAGTAGGATTAATCTACAGTATTTTGTAATATTTGTTATTCTGAGCAACACTATGAGGACTTTCAACTGTTTTACTCTTTATAATTTTGCTCTGATATTTTCTTTGGCTATCTTACAGCTTCCCCGCTGTCCTTCAAGAACGTTTAAAGAACATCCCCAGTGATAAGAGAAAACGATCTGGTGTTACTATCACAGACCAGCTCTGTACACACCTGGCTTTGACAGCAGGTGGACCTATAAGGGAGGCGGGGTTGAAAAGGTATAAAGAAAAAATGAATAACATAATAAAAAACGGTAAAGGGAAACTGAAATAAGGCATAATAAAATACATATAATCATAAATTATCCATGTAAAAATGAAGAACATGGCAATAACTTTAATTTTTTCTCTGTCTTCTTCTTTCAGCTGCTCCCTTCCTCGGAGGTCACCACAGTGAACTAACTCACACCAAGACTTGGAGATACACAACTGAACTGAATGAATTTGGTTTAGTTTCTGCTCTTTTGGTACAACATGTCATTGAGGTATTACTCCAGAAGCTGTCAGTGTTAAAATAATAATAACAGGTTCACTGAAGCAGCAGTTTCAAACCTAATCTAGAACAAAGCTTGTCAGGCAGAGCCCTGAGGATGAATGTTACATTTTTCACGTCACATGTTGTGAATCGACATGTGAACTACTAACAAAGGCTGTAGGGTCAGTCTGCCTGCTGGATTATAGTCCTGAGTTCACATAGTTGATGTCAACACTAAAAAGAAACGCTTCATACTGACAAACAGACTCACGTTTCACATCTAGACACAAGGGATGTGACTAAGAGTAAATAAATAACCACATGCACACACGGACGATGGATGCAAATATCTCAGAAAACACTCGCACGCTCACACCCGCCTACAACTTGTGTGTTACAGAAAACCGGAGAGAGCAGACGTGGCTCAGGTTAACAGGAACACAAACATGTTGCAACTAAGAAGAAAAGGTGAAGGAAAACAAATAAATCAGCTGGTGTAAAGTAACAACATGAAGCTGTTTCGTCAGGATTGTTTCTGTCTCCAAGTTGTTGATTTATGTGACATCATAAACCATCACGTCCAGAGTGTTTACTGCAAATAAATCAGGTTATCTGACTTGCATCTAAACTGAGTAAGATTAGGGACACATTTTTTAGTTTCTTGTTATCTACTCTTTAAATTCTGTTGTATAAGATTAATTTAAGGGTTGGGGTGGGTTACAAGGTACTGGTAATCTCTTTCAGTGAGTTGTTTTGCTTTTGAGGATTTTCACCGAAGCTGCTCAAAGGCACAAGCCTGAAATTCATTTTCCAGCGAAATGTGTTTTGAATTTGGCTTTGCATGCATGTCAGACGTTCCAGTTCCAAAGCTCACTCGTCTAACCGGGTTTATGTTTAAACAAAAACAGAGCAAACAGCATTAACACGCACAAACACTTGTGTACTCAAGTGCTCGGATGATTCACTGACATTTTGACTCCAGCAAACACAAAAATGCATCGTCATTATCATTCTCCTGAAACATTCAAAAATGCTTTTTTTTTTTTTTTTGTCAGTGAGTTTGGCATACCAAATACTTTTTTCAGCTAGATTGTAGAAGTTGGTCTCTTTATGAGCTGATTGTTTACATGTACATTATATGTGTAAGTGTGTGTTCAAGTCGTGAACGAGTCAATTTATTGATTGAGAGATCTATAAGACACTCAGAATGGGCACTAGGTGAACATGAACTAAGAGTGAATTGACTGAAAGGCACAGAGCTCTTCTAGGAACAGGGTCTAGAAGACAGGAAACGTGCACAGCTTTGGCTGTCTTGGACTGAAAGTGGAAAAGGGAACAGAGATGTCTTACAGAAGGTCCTGAGACAGTGGCTCAGTTCAGACTCTAGGCTGCTCTGTAACAGAGTCCACTGACAGGGGAAGAGAGGAAAGAGACTTCTTTTTTTTAACCATGGCAATGTATGGAGCTCTGTCTTTAGTTAGACACACAGACCATGCTTAGAGAAACAATTCCAAACCGAAATAAATAAACCCTGGTCTACAAAAGTCTTGTGTTCAGGTTGGGTTTACAAACCTGGATACCTGTCAGCAAAACGTTGGCATTTTAAAGTTAAGTTTTGGTTAAGCATTACCAATTTGTATAAGGAAAACGTCAGGTCAACTGCAAGGCATCAATACCCCATATCAAAAATGGAAAAATTGATATGTAAAGAAGTTATTTAATAGCATTAATGGGTATAGCTGATGACAAATGTGACACATTTTGCTCTGAAACAGGCAAAATAAATCTTTACAAACACCTGAGATTTACAAACCATCGCCTTGGCTAGGTGTTAGAACACAACAATGAGGTACAAAGTAGATGTTCCAGACCAGATTTTGACATCACGACACCGTCAGACATACTTCGTACGCAAAACGAAAACACCAGCCTGTAAAACTGATGAATGCACTGATGCAACTGAATAAAGATAAACATCATCACCTCTTGACTGAAAGTTATTTTTGGAGTTTAACTCCAGGTACAAAGGGCCTGAGAGGAGCTGAGGCTCTTCTGAGAATGAGAAGCTCTGCTGTTGATGACTAACTCTGTAGGCAGACTTTAGAGGTCATAAATAACTTTGCAATAAACTGAATCTGTAGGCAGGCTATAGAGGTCACAAAGATAGAAAATCACCTTATCACAGAGAGAGAGAGAAGCTGACCAACATGGAACTGAAAACTTGGAAAGAGAATCTCAAGACGTACCATTAAAATCTACACTAGAATATTTGTTAAAATCCTCATAACAACAAGAATATTCCCAGCATACACTATAACATTAGGATTGTGATAGATGTATAGGTTACCTGATCAAAGACATAAGTGTTGCATGCCAGCACATGAGCACATCTGCAACACTTTAGTCTATAACCCTCTGGCTCTCCATAGGAGACCAGATTCATTTTATTACCTTCTCAGGCATACTGTGTTGCTTCTGCTGTCTGGTTGGTACCACTGGTTCTAGTGGAAATTCAACAATTCCTGTACCATTGTAACTAGTGCTGATTGCTAACAGGTCACGTCAGAAAATAGGCATAAGAATGAGAGACATTAAAATATAGTTGTAGAAAGAAAGAAAAAAATACTTCAACCAAGAGACAGGATCAAAGCTGTTGTAACTTTTTAATCCCAGTACCTGGATAATATTTTAAGTCCAAACAGAACCAACAAGCTGCTACATGCTGGCTTTGTGGCAGGTGTCTATCTCATTACTACAAACTCAGACTTGTTTAAAGACAGTCATCCCTCCAGCAGCTGACAGAGTCCTCAGATTAATATTGAGACACACAGTGTACACACACATGTGCACGCACACAGTTCATGTGGAGGCAGCTTCCCAATTGCTGTCAAACTTGTGTGACACAAGCTCCTTTTTAACAACAGTCAAAAACTCTCATCATTTAGGTGATGTGAGAAATGTGCTGTGTTGACGTGTGAATGTTTTGTTTTTTTTCATCTTCATGTCAGTGACCAAACTTTAAACGTCCTTCACATTAATTGGTTTCTACAGATAGTGTTTAGGAATCGTCTGTTTTCCCATTTTAATGCACTGTACTGTAATTCCATTTTAAAACGTGAAACGCTCAAAAGCACAGCATCTTCTCATCTTGTTCTGTGGTTTAAACTCCTTTGAATGAAGGGCCCAAGATGGAGCAAGGGTTTGATGGTCATATAGAAACAGCTGTGTATGATGTGAGGATGAGAGAAACCTCTTGAAGTTTTACACACTATCAAAAATAAATAAATAATTTGTTTGTGTTTCTGGTAGCAACAAGCAATGCTGTACTCCCAACGTCCACCGTCTCAGAGGGATTTAAACAGCGCTGGAATCAGAAACATGTGCATTTTTGTAAATGTAGTGCTTAACAACTATTTGTTAGTAGTTTAGTGAAACGTAGATTTATTTCAACAATATTTCATAGCATCCATGTAAAACTCTGGTCTTTGTGTCCTGAGCCCTGTCTGAAAAGTGTGTGAAGGTCTGTCACCAGGGCCACTCATTTGATAAGTAAAATATTAAAAATGAGTTTTGTGGACATGCATGAACACAAGCGTGCACAGACAGCAGAAACACAAAAACAAACTATGCAAAGAAAAAACAACAACTATGAAACATCATTTATTTTATCCTAAAAAAATAGCAACAAAAGGATCCACACAAACAAAAAAAGAAGAGGTTATTTTTGTATCGCTGCTTGTTTTCCATTTCTGCTTTCTAATTCTAACCTTTACTTATTTGATATTTTTCATGGTTTCAGTGGAGCCTTGTCTTCTTCATCAATGACCAGCACAGTTTCAATTTGTTGGAGGAAGGACATTTGTTGCTGATCGGCTTTCGGGTTGCTGTGTTCGTCTGCTCATGCAGACTCATGTTCGTGCTGCTGTTTGGAGTGATGTTATTCTATGATATTGGTGCTTGGTGTGTTTTTGGTTGGTGTTTTTCTTAGTTCACATCTTAGATCTTGGAGATGTTTTGTTTTGCATTTTATTGTTGGATGTAACTGGGACCCTGTGTACATAATTTCATTTCATCACATGTACCACATGTGGTGCAAATGACAATAAAGATTCTCTGACTCTGACTCTCTATATTTTTGCTATTTTGGGGTGTAACTGGGACCTTGAGTACATAATTTCATTCCACCTCATGCACCACATCTGCTGTGAATGACAATTAAGAACCTTGAAATAAAAGTTTAGTTGAATTTTAAAATGTATCTTTGGTAAAATTAAAGCAATGGAGTTAAATGACAAAAGTGAGATGTCAGAATGCTCCACTTGATTTTTCCAATAAAATAGTTTATCTGGAGGAGTCAATTTGACAATTTTTTTAAAAAAAGCAACAACACTCCCCAACATTGTTTTTCTATTGTCAGACACATGAAAGGGATACTGTCCTCTCTGCTCTTGTCCTGTGTGGTATCCATGCCAGGGAGGGCGGCTGCCACACGGCGGAACAGCTGCAGGATAGAAAAGCAGATGTTTTAACCAGAAATATTATGAAGGAGAGACAAAAAAAAAAAAATCACAACATTTAAACAAGCTTGGCTGCAGCATGAATCAGTTTATAAATTTAGCAAAGATCCACCTGGAGCTTGCACAGAGGAAGCTGTCGAAGCTTTTTGTCGAAGTCTGATTGAATGAAAGTGCTCGTTTTGGAGCCAGTGTTAATTAAGGACACGCTTCAGGTCTGTGCAAGAGGCTCAGAAAAACAGATGAACCCGTGACGTGTGACTAAAAACCAGGAAGGATGTAAATGACTGATGGACCCTCGTGAGATGAAAGAAAGGTGATCCAGAACATGCAGAACCCGAAACACCTTCATCAACATGCAGGTTCCACAGAAACAAACCAGTTGTTGCTGTGGAACCAGTGCAGCTCCGGCCGGCGGTCAAACTCCGACCCAACGAGGAGAATTTCACGTTCAAGTTTAAAATCCCAGCTGGGTCAGAGCTTGAAAAACCATTTTGCGCACCTCACTGGAAGCTGACGTCCAGCACACGCGTGAGTTTGTGGGAAAGAAAGCTGATCGGATCAGGGCACAAGCTCTGCGCATGTGCACGAGCGTGCACGCGCTCTACCTGTTTGACATTGTAGCCTGTCTTTGCACTGGTCTCAATAAACAGAACGTTCGTCTCTTTTGCCCTCTGCTCTCCTTCTTCTGTGGTTATCTGTCTGTAACGAGCCGTCGCAAACACCCACCGGGACGCACATGAAGCACCGACATCAAGCAGACAAACAACAAACAAACAAACAAACAAACGGGCTGTGATTAAACTGAAGGAGACGGACAAGCCGTGCCCCTCCCCGCTGCAGCTGCCACCTTTGCTTCAGACCAAAAGCCTCCAAATGTCTATTATTGTTCCAGGAAGTTAAAACTGAAACCTGTAAATAAACATTCTGAAAAGCTTTTCGTTCTTGCTGAACGTTAGCTGAACACAAACACACACACACCTGATGGTTTTACTGAGCAAAGCAGTCGACGACTTGGCGTCTTAATAACTGTGTGCGCTGAGCCTGTTCATGAGAATAAACCCCTGATTGAAAAGCTGGTGTTGAAAAGGCAACTGTTCAAATGAAAAGACTGCTGATCAGCTGTGGGCTGAAGAAGAAAAAGAGCTAAAACAAGAGCTTGAAGGAGGTGGAATCAACTGTTTCAGCATTTTATGTCATTTACAACAGAGGCTACAAATATGCCCCAAAAAGCATCAAGTTTTGTTTTGTGCAGAGTGAAATATTTCACTGAATCAGAGCATTGTCCCCACTTTGGACTGGAACGTGCAACAGAAGAATCAAAGTTCAGATGCTGAACACTTCCTACAAGTCCATCTGTGATGAATGAATGAAGGAACGAATGAAAGAATGAAAGGAAGGAAGAAAGGACAAAGAAAGACAGAAAGGCATAAAAAAGAGACAGAAAGACAAAGATGGACAGTCATAAAGAAAGAAAGATGTAAAGAAAGACGTAAAGAAAGAGAGAAAGAAAGACAGAAGATAAAGACAGACACAAAGAAAGACAAACAGACAAAGAAAGAAAGACAGAGACGTAAAGACAGGCAGAAAGAGACAGATGTAAAGAAAGACAGGCAGACAGACATAAAAAATAAAGACATAAAAATGAAAGACAGATATAAAGCAAGACAGACAGATATACAGAAAAACAAAGAAAGAAAGACAAAGACAGACAAAAAGAAGGAAAATGGTGGAGAGTTGAACCTGTGACTTTCTGGCTCCAAGCCAGCTGCCCAACCACTGAACCACAGCTGCCCACCAACTGAGGATTTCTGTTGCGTTTGTGTCGCTCACATGTGAACTGAGTATTTTATTTTATTATTTTTTTAAAGTATTTTTAAAGTGTACTCAACATATGGAGATTTCATCTGGTCCCATCTTCATGAAACTTTGATGATCATGTTCTGAAACTGTTAAATTATGATGATGATGATGTTAATGTGTTGCAGCATGGGTAAGTGAAGGTTTTTGTTAGAATGTTAGTAGGTTAGTTGTGGGTCTGTTTCCTTTAAAAACACAGCAGGAAATATAACGCTCTGCTTAAAATGTATTTAAAAGTGTTTAATTTAGAAACAAAACTAATAAAAAGGTGTTTCAGAATATTTCAGTGTTCATCCAAACACCATCATCAGATGTGATGAGAGTGAATTATGATTTGACGAACACCAAAATGTTTTGTAACCCCTTCTTGTTTTATTGTCCTGTGTTTATAACGTATGCATTTTAAATAAATCTTTTGACACCTGGATGATTAAATGAAGCTTCTGTTAAAAAAAAAAAAAAAAGCAGCAGCGTAGACGAGATCTCTGAGTCCAAACAGACATAAAAATAAATGTTCATTTGTAACCTCCAGCAAGAAAGAAAGTGAAAACTTTAGGATTCCCTACTAATAAAACCAACAGAATGTTTTGCACAGTCCAGAAATCTTGTTTTTTGTACTGGTAATCTGAGTGAATCTCAGGCCTCCCAGCTTGTTGTAGTAGGAAACGTTTGGCTCTGAAGCTCGGGCAGCAGAACCTGCAGCGGGGCTGAAGAGCTCGGCGCTCACACATCCTTACCTGCTTCACGTTGTAGCCTGCTTTCGCACTAGTCTCAATAAACATTACATTTAGTTCTTTGGCTTTCCGCTCACCCTCCTCAATAGATACTTGCCTGTGATAGATAAGGAAGTTAAAAGATATACAGTGGGGGGTGGGGGGCAGAATCTATCACACACTGGATCAATATATAGATCAATACATTCCATCATCAGTGAAGGAGATCTGCAGTGAGAATCAGACACTTTGAGGAAGAATAGATTACCTTTTGTCTGCGAGATCTGTCTTGTTTCCCACCAACATGATGATGACATCACTTCCTCTCTCTGTTCGGACATCATCAATCCACTTTGTGGTTTGCTGGAAAGAGTTGACATCTGACAGGAGGACAACAGGAAACAGCAAGCAGAGGTTTAGGAAGAACTCACAATTCACATGGCCCCTAACCCAACATTTGCAAAAATAAAACAAAACATTTAAGTACAAATGAATGAACAAACGCTGATGACCCGTCGCTGAGGGATTGGAATAGTGAACGCTTGTAAATCTCAAAATGGGTGCGTTTCTGGACTGGAACTGAACAGAAACTGCAAGTAAACAAATGTTTTTGGTGCCAGATATTCAAGTGGGTAGGAATTACACTGTGTAGAAGAACAGAGGTAGTTTTATTTATTTATTTAGCTTGTGCAAGACAGCACAGAGTGACAAATCCTGGCAAGCAGAGGAAGAAATTCTATCCACCACCAGATGCAATGGTGGAGCCAGTGGGTGGCCAATGGTCGCCTTGGCCACCATAGATTAATCTTTGGCCACCACTATCATTTGAGAAAATTACACCTAGAAGTAGCCACACGCTACCTCACTTATTTTTCCGAGTTATCATGCTCACAATATTCATGGAGGGACAGAAGTTCCAATATTTTTCCAGGTACAGTACGTATGAGTAAACGAAAAGGCAAGCTGCTAACGGCGTCACCTACTTGTGATGTCATAGACTACGACAGCAGCGGCCGAGTCTCTGATGTAACTTGGGATTAAGCTGCGAAATCGCTCTTGCCCCGCCGTGTCCCACAGCTGCAACCTGATCTGTCAGACAGGAAGAGGATGGGACGGAAAACAACAGAGGAGAGAGGAAAAAAGCAACAAAAAAAAAAAAAAAACACAAACGGTGAGGATCAAAATAAAGGAAGAAAACAAACAAATGAGCTGAGTTTGCATGGCAGAAAGGAAACCAAATGAAGTAAAATGATGAAGAAAAAAATGAAACAAAGGGCAGCAGAGAGTTGAACATGCAGGTGACCATCAGAGAAAGCAAGTTGTCTGGGCCTGAAGGGGAAATAAACCAATAATCACCCTTCACTTGTCATCCACCCTCTTCCTTCGATCAAGTAAGGTGTTTAGTTATAAAAATGTGATGACAGATAGATGGAGGGGTGTGAGGGAGAGGGAGAAAACTTAAGCTGAGGAAGAAAGCACACAGTGAAAAGGACTTCCAGAGGATACACGACCCTGTTCATATCTGAAGATAGATAATCAACTACTAAAGACGTAAAACTAATCAACCCATCAGAAATCAGCCTGTGAGAAGCTTCAACAGCAACAGAAGATAAAAATAAACTTACCGTTCTGTCTTCGAGGTACATGGTTTTAGATAAGAAGTCTATTCCTATCGTGGCCTGAAAATGAAGAAGAATATTGTTATAAATCAGCGTTCATAAACGCTCTGATGAAGTGATGGATCTGAAGTGCACGCTCACCTGGTACGTGTTGTCAAAGCTGTCGTACATGAACCTGGTGATCAACGACGTCTTTCCCACTGAAACAGAAGAAAAAAACTGTTAAGTTTGGAAAATAGGTTATAATTTAAAATAATCAAAAATAATGTGGCTTTCCTGTCAAAAGCTCCCATCAGAATAAATTCAAGTGTTAACAACTGACTGTCGTATCTTTGTATAGATCTAGTAGAGTGCTGTATGAATGGGTCAGTGAGGCACAGATTGTCTTGTAAAGAGCTTTGTGAGTCTTTATAAAATAGAAAGGTGCTAGATAAGTGCAGTCCATTTAAAGTCTAAAACCTAAAGATATCTCATTTATGGAGAAAAATCAAAGAAATCCACGTTTTAAAAACTGGACAAATTATTTTTATCCTAATAATGCATTTTCACAATATCTATTTGTATCGTCAAGTTGTGGTTGCACACCAGCATTTGCTACTTTAAATCTTTAATACCCGGTAATTGTTTTTTTATTTTTTTTTATTTTACATATAACACCTAATCTTTACCATCCAAAATGTCCATATTTGGCATTTGGCAACTAGAAAAGACTTATGAGATTAATTTAGGCAGATTATCTCGTCTAAAGCGTCGATGCTGAGAGGACTCACGCGCTCACTTTGACCTTGGGGTCGGTGTTTCCCAGCAGCGGCCTGTTTTTGTGTTGAGCTCAGGTTTCAGGATCAGTTTCAGCGTGCATCAAGTGACGCAGCTGAAGCCAACACAGCCACAGGACAAACAGCTGATGACAACAAGCACCAGATCTGTCTGCCTTATTGTGATGAGAGCCATGAGTGTTTGTTTCTTTCAAGGTTTTTTTTTTTTTGATCCTGCAGAAAGAACGCACCAAACAAATAAACTAAATCACTATGACTAAGGTGGTGCAAACGAGACTGTAATTTGATTTAATGTCGTCATTTTACAATCCATTCTTTTCACTGTGTCTCTGTTTGAGTTGGTATAATTATTAAACTTTAGAAGATGATTAACAATCTTAGAATACATTTACAGTTTGTATTATGCGACTAATATATCAGCTAAATAAAAATACATTTCTTCACTTACAACTACTAAAGAATAGCAACTTAATTTTTTTCTTCTTCTGCACTTTAGGCTTTCTAAAACACAACCAATATTAGGTTTATTTGCTTTGATTATTTATTCGATTCAAGAAATATTTGCAGACAGTTCACAAAATGTTTTTAAACTTTTGTTTATCCGAGTTGGTCCTCTTACTTTAAAAGTCTCAAAAGTGAGTCGGATCAATATCTCAGCCTAATCGTATCAGACCCAGTGGTTCCCAGACCCTCTTCAGGCCCACAAAACAACAATGACAAGGGCTTGTGTTTCAATCTAATGCAGGTTTAAATCCTATATTGTCTTAGGCTTTCAATAACAATTATGGTGAAATATGACAAAAAAACAATCATTTTTAAACATAACTTCAGGTCTGGAGATAAAATAGAGACTCCCTTCTTAGAGTTTCATGTGGACCCTGACCATTTATGTCCAATATGAAATTTTCTTACTTTACAGAAAAATACTGTAGAAAAATAATTTTAAATACGTTTTTTAAATTTATGTTATTTTTTTAATTTAATTATTAATTTTAAAGTAAAATATAAAACAATTTACATATATAATATGAAAACAAAATATAAAATGAAAGGTAGCAGAAAGAAGAAAAATCTTATTATATCTGCTCCTTTTTTTCTTTTTTCAAATAATCAATTCAAATGCCATAATCAGTTTGGTTAGCAGAGTATAATGGACTCCTTTGGTGACAAAAAACATGAATAAAAAATTTCAGTTTGAGAAACATTTTGTTGTAAAACTCCAACATATTAATTCAACCTTTATTTAGATAGGTTACCGTAATCCCAATGAGCCTCGGGGACTCATTTACAAGAGAGACCTGATTATATACAATATATAAAAGCATTTGGGAAATATTAATGTTAGTAGTGCTACATTTTAAGGGCCTTGGGTTATGCATGTTTGTTCACAAGAAACACAACAAAAGCTATAATGTACTTCTACAGTATGGAATTAATTAATTTTTTTCTCAGCTTGCAGATTAAATAAAATGCCCTGAACATTTAGTACATTATGGTATCAACTCCCACAGGGGCAGTAAAAGCTCAGTTCAGCAAAAAATATCTGCATCAAACTCCAAATTAAGATCACACAGACTTGGTGTAAACAGACAACTCTTATGTGAAGCTTGGAAAGATGATATTTAATTAAAAAGGAGGACCTAACAATCAATCTGAGCTCCTCTCTCCTTCCAGCATTAATGAAGCCTGTGTTCACTGTGGGAGGAAGAGGAGGGGGATAAGAGGGGGAGAGTGGAGGAATGTGACCAGACAGGTTTGTGTAATTAGGAAGCTCCCCCCCGGGGTAGAAAATCACAGCTATGATAACATATCGACTTCTTGATAAGGAATGACAACATATGATGATACGGAGTGGCTGACATGGAGCTTAAAAGTTAGCCAACAGATAACGTCAGTTTCCTGTGACACGAGTCATGATGATCTAGGTGAGGGTGAACTAAAGCCATAAAGCCAGCGTGGAAGAGACGCCATGGAGTGTTGCAACGATACAAACTGTGCCACATCTACCGATCAGCGGCTAATGCTAGCTTGCTAACAGACAGGCTACCGGCGTTACCACACCGACCCATTGAACTCCCGTGAACTTCACAAACAGCAACTTCTTAAACCCACTGACAAACTCACCGCTCTGTTCCCCGAGAAAGACCAGTTTAAATTTTCTTAACGGGTTTCCGAAGTCTCCGGCCGCAGACATGATGGCTTGAATCACAAACTGACGATCCTCTTCAGAAGCTCCCGGGCTAGCCCGCTAAACAATCAGCTAAGCGGCTCTTCGCAGTTTTTATAGGTCCGGAATCCGTTCGACAACTTTGAAGGCCCACCAGGAGATTAATGCTGCATAAAGTCACTCCTTTCAGCGTTAACGCTCTGTGGGATAACTCTGACTAACACTGCAAAGTTAGCATTACTCCAGAGGGGACCCCTTCCTCTTTTTTTCTTCTTCTTCTAATGAGAAAAAGGGAACGTTGTTTTGCCTGCACTGTTATGCTGCACCCTAGCGGTCATACAAAAAAAAAAACCATCCAGATACACAGCTATAAACCGAGGGCAAAAAACGAAATGATACGTTTTGATTTTAAAAGACACGAACATAATATTACATACTTAAATTTCACCACCTGGATAAGCAATAGATAAATATCAGGCCGAATGCTGAACACAGGATCGAAGTTTTCGTGGGGGCATGTTGTACCGCAATCTGACCACTAGGGGGTGCGCTTGCACCACAACTGGGATTTTGCACATTAAGGAATATTAAATTAATCAGTGACGTCATGACACTGGATTACAAGCAAATCTTTAGTAAGTATTCACCTTGACATTTTTTTCCCCTTCTTTATAGTGTTTACATATTTTATTTTTATTTTTAATTGAAATTGATGCTAAATTGCTGCCTAATCTCTGGTACTCCTGCAATTGCAATGGTTTGATTGAGAAATATTTAGTGAGGACAAATACACAAGTGCAATACTTGTTTCTAGAATAACTTTTAGAAAATTTAAAACAAATGCTTATCAAATTAAAATAAAGCTTTGGTGTGCACTTCTTCGATGTCACCTCTTTCTGCTCAGGGCAGACTTGAGATGCTGCAGCGATGAACTTGAGTGGTTTTACAGTCACTACAGTGATGGCAGCGCTTGTTGGCAGCCTTTCAACGCAAAGCCAAGTAGCATTAATTATTTGTGTGAGCAAAAATAAATCACAGTTTTGGGTAGCAGTATGTAGGTGTGAGAGTGGAACTTGTTAAGACCTGCTCTGTCTGACACCTTTTCATCCGGCAGTGGTTTTTACACTCTGGAGCTTTTTGGGGGGATCTCTCGTGACCTCTGGCTTGTGAGACAGCAGCTGTCCTGGAGGATGAAGAGTCATGACAAAAATAATCAAGGTGACTTAAAGACAGATGGCAGAATGGAAATGCTGGTTTAAGCATTTTATAGATTAAAGAGATATTTTGGACATTTTAAAGTGATGTTCTGTGGTTCTGTGTTCCCATATCCTGCATGTTTTAGATGCTTTTCTGCTCCACAACACCTGATTTGAATTAATGACTGATTAACAGGCTTCTGCAGAACTTAAAGACCTGCTTAAGAGCTGGGAAACAACTAAAACATGCAGTATAGTGGCGATCGAGGACCAGGATTGAGAGGCACTGTTATGAATAGTTAATATCTCACCTGTTGTAGATAACTTTTTCTAACTTCAGTTTGGACAAACGAGGTTTAACTCCAGCCTGACCGATGAGATAACAGCTGGTCTAAAAGAAGACAACTCCAAAGTGATGTAATTATTGCTGTTATTATTTTATAAACATTAAATTACAAATATTTTAAATTTTCTCTAAACAAATATCAGTGATTTACAAACACAAACAACTGAATAACTGGTAGCACTTCTGTCTGGATAATTATATTAAAAATTGAACATTTACTGAGCCCAGAGGGAAAACAATCTGTTATAATCATGACAATAAATCAACACAATCAATATAAAATATTAAATTAAACGTTTATTATGAAACTAAACCACTCTTGGATTATGTGTTGTGAATAACTCGCAGCTACTACCACACAAAATGTAGCAAAATATCTTCATCACTGTCATTTTTGTGTTTAGTGACTTCAATAGGCTATGTCTGCCATCTTGAATTATATTAGCTCTAACAGTTAATCAGTTGTTGCACACGCAGGGAAAATTTCCTGACAACTTCCAATAAAACACATCCAGTGGTTCAAGAAATATTTTGCTAACAGACAGAGACTCCAAATAAGTAATGAAAATATTGTAAACGCAGATCTTCACAACCTGGCAGCGCTCAGAGAACGTGTTGGGGATCAGTCTTGGCTACTACCACACCAACATTTCACCAAATATCTACAAAACTGACTGAGCCGTCTCTGTTTTTGTGTGATTAAAGGTCAGCTGGCTGTGGCGGCCATCTTGAATCAGGTTGCCGTGCAAAAGAACACCTCATTGTCCCTCTTCCCTTCCTGTGTTGGGCAATAATTAAGTGTCTAGTTGTGTTACGATCAGAGGGAACATGGCAGTCAGTGATGGTTGTGTTTTTCTGCCAGCTTTAGCTGTTTTAGGTCACACCTGCGCCCCCTC
This sequence comes from Simpsonichthys santanae, assembly GCA_031762415.1. Lineage (NCBI taxonomy): Eukaryota > Metazoa > Chordata > Actinopteri > Cyprinodontiformes > Rivulidae > Simpsonichthys > Simpsonichthys santanae. Next base: position 26,421,338 of record JARVLU010000324.1, read on the forward strand.
CTCATTCATCTGCCATGCAGTTATTCCTGCTCTGTTTGAGAACCAGGCCCCTGCCAAACTACAACCCCCCATCCCTGTTTCAGCACTCCTGCACCATATGTCCTTGGTATAAGGAAAAGACCCCCCACCCCTCCCCCTATTCCCCCTGCTGAAGTTGCTGAACTGACAAAATCTCCTTTGCTCTATATCTCCCACCGGCCTCCCTCCATCTTTAACTCTTTCTTGCACGCATTAGTGTTGCACTGACCTTTTATTTATTTATTTATTTATTTATTTATTTATTTATTTATTTATTTATTTATTTTAAAAAGAGATTCCACCCCACCAAAACCGATAATTTAAGGATATTAATATATTTGTAAGTGGAACAGGGACTCTGCGTCTTTTCACTGCAACTTCTCTGGAACTTGGCCCGCTCTTCCAGACGAGTCAATAAATACATGGTGAAATTGTTCAATTTGTTGCTTTCTTTGGCCTTTTTTTTTTTTTTTTTTTTTTAGACAAAGATTTGCAGTGGTTGTTTATGTTGATTCGATCTGCTTGCATCTGTGGGTGGGAGAACATCGCCGCCCCCCGCCAACACCACCTTCACATAAATCCTTTGAATGCAGCTTTCAATGTCACAGCAAAGTACAATACGACACTCGTTTCTCTTGAGAGAGGAAGGGAGGGAGATGGAGGGCGGGAAAACCAGAGGAGATGATGAGATGGTGTGGGGGGGGGGGGGGGGGGGGGGGGGGGGTTGATAAAGAAAGGGCATGCTGGTTGGGTCAGGATATACATGTGTATAAAAGGTGTTTTCGTCCTGTTACAGTAAAAAAAAAAAGGTGAATGTGGAGCTGGAGGTTAAAAGAGGGAGCAGCATCTGAAGTGTAGATGAAACAGAACTGCATCAAAGGACAGTTATGGAGACCAGGCAGGAGGCATGGTTACATCTCACATCCATCTTTTTTTTTTTTTTTTTTTTTGTCCCTGCAACATCAGGCACAGCAGAACAGAGCGTGAGGCTGATTCTTGCAAGCATAAGTGAAGCTGCAGATCAGGGTAGCAATCCAAGCACATTTACCAGAGGAGGCGAGAAGAAGCAAGGGAGGGAGGGGAGAGGGTGAAGGAGAGGGAGCAGAACTATGAAAGGACAAGGAGGAGGAGGAAGGATGTGTGTGTGTGTGGAGAGAGGGGGGTGGGGGGTGTTACATGCTCACAGAGTGTGACAGAGATAGAGCGATGAGCGAGGAACTGAGAAGAGAGCACAGAGCTCCGACCAGCGAGCACTGAGATCTGAACACGACCAGGAGCAAGAAGAGGAAGAGGAAGTGGAGCAAGATGGGAGGGAGGAAGAGGGATGCCAGATGATGGAGCCCAGAAATAGGTTGTACAGGACGGTCCTTCATCCCTGCTCCCTGCAGCCGACATGACTCTGGGCATCGGAGGTGCTGAAATCAGCCAGTAGGACGACAGAGGACAGCAGGTCTGCAGTGAAACGCTTTTGGTTCTGCCTCGCCGAATGCAGCAAGCTGATTTATTACTGAGGTGCTGGGTGGCAGCGTGTGTGTATGTGTGTGTGTGTGTGTGTGCAGGTTTTTATGGGTCTGTGAAACGACCATTCCTCCAGTCATGAAGTGACATTCAGCAGGCTGGAGCTTTGTGCTCTGGTATGGGTCTGCAGTCCCTTGTAGGAAGTGGGAGAGATTCAGGGCTGTCACTGTGTGAAAGTGTGTGTGTGTGTGTGTGTGTTTACAGTTCTGTCTGTTGAGGTGAACCGAGGAGGATCAGCTGTATGAAGCTGTATGTGTGTTTAGGTTCAGGCAGGAAAGGCAAAAGAGCCACAATGCGAGGACGAGAAGGCAACAGCACTGGTGGCAGAGAGTGCATCTGAAGTACAAGCAGTCCCTTGGGGGTAGAGGGGTGTATATGTGTGTGTGTGAGGGGGTGGGGGGGTCGGACAGGGGAGGAAGAGGAGAATTAGGCAGAGGACAGGGATAGGAAAGTGGAAGAGAGAAGGGGTGATCATGGCTGTCACACAGTGAGCTATAGCATATGCTGTAGTGCAGAGCAGAGTGGTGCTGCAGGGGGGAGGCAAGAGAGCATCACTGCACTGGAGAGGGAGAAAAGTGTGTGTGTGTGAGGGAAGGGGGGTTGGGGGGGAGGCATTGAGTTCAGCACCTCTCCTTCAGCAGAGTGGGACAGGCCCGGCAGAAGACACTCGGAGGCTCGGGCTGAATTTAGAGGTCAGCAAGGGAGCTGGTCTGGGACACGGGGGTTGGTCTACACCCCACGTTCTCTTTCTTCAGGCTGGTCCTGTGAGGAGGAGACAGAAGAAGGGGCCAGCTCCCCACCACCCCTTTAGTCCCATTTCTTCAGACCGCTCTGCCATCTTTCCGTCACCATGGGGGAATGGACCATCCTGGAGAGGCTGCTGGAGGCAGCCGTCCAGCAGCACTCCACCATGATCGGGAGGTAAGGCTGGATGTTCTCGTGTTGTGTTCAGGTGATCCATCCTCTTCTGAAGTTTGCTGTACCTGTTTTGTAAGCAGACCCCCCACCAAGTTACTTTCCTGTCCTTTCCTCCTCACACTTATCCTCCACACCGGTCACTAGTTAAAGGATAAACTAATTACATATAATCGATACGAGGCTTTGCTTAGCATTACGGCTAATGCAGAGAGGTTCCTGTGATGATTCCACCTAACAGCCCAGAGACTGATGGATGGTGCTTGGCCACGGACCAGCAGGGCAGAAGGAAGTAGGAGTGAAAAGATGAAGGGAAGGTGTGCAAGCAGGTGTCAAATATAGAATTAAAGGTGATGGTGGTGGGTGGGGGGTGACCTCGAGTTGGGAGTTTCTTTTTAGAAAAGTCACACGGCGAGCACGCCGTCAGGCCAAGTGTCCGAACAGGAAAGGTCTTCGATGGACCATCAGATGAGACATGCTGTTAAATCTGTGTGAAATGTGCTTTCACATCATCTCTGTGTGAGTAAGGAGATGCAATAAAGGGGGGAGCTCGGATTTTCCAGCCGTTGAACACGATCCAAATGTCCCATTCGGATGTGGTTTGGAAAAAAAAAAAAAAAGAAGTGAAGAATTAAAAAAAAGCAATGGCTGGTGAAACTTAGATGTCTGCTGCAGTTTGAAGAGTTTATACGGAAATAAAAAGAGATCACTGGAGTGGAGCTAACTCTGAGCCTTGAAGGTGTTTTTTTAATTCTTATTGGTTAAAGGATGTCCCCTGCCTCTTTGGGGTTTGAAAATGAGCGTTTGTAGTTTTTGAGATGAGTGTTTTTCTGCACTGGAACTGAGCAGGGAATGCAAGTAACCCTTATTGTTTTTGGTGGAAGATATTCAAGTGGGGAGGAGTTAAACTACGGAGAAGAACATAGATAGTTTTTTATTGTTTGCTTGTTCAGGGCAAATCTTGAAGACAAAGGGCAATTTTATACATAACCAGGTGCAGTGGTGGAGCCACGGGGTGGCCAATGGTGGCCTTGGCCACCATAGATTAATCTTCAGCCACCTCAATAATTGAAGAAACTATTTTTAAGCAATATAAAATCTAGAAAGCATAGTTTCTTCAAATTAAAGTGGTTGTCGATTTACATTCAAATATGGTGGTGGCCATCTTGGATTTTGACATGGCAGCCCTATTTTCAGTAGTATGGAATGGAAATGAAAGGCTGCATGTTGCTTTTTAAATTGTTTTCAAGTTATCCAGCTCACAAGATAGACAGTCGCATATGGCGGTAGCCATCTTGGATTTTGGTGTGGCAACCCAATTTTTGATAGGGCCCTTTCTTACACTTGGATATAGCCACACACTAAAAAAGGAAGTTGACATCTCATTTGTTTTTAAAGTTATCATTCTCACAACATGGACAGATGGACAAAGGATACAGTATTTCCAATCCCCCCCTCTGCTCAACAATGGGGGACAAAGAAAAGGGCCATCAAGTGCAGAACGTGCACAGAGCCATAAGACACAGAGATAATGTGAGAGCTTCCAAAAAGTAAACTGGTTACTGTTTATGAAGACAATTTACCTTTCAAACTAAAACTAAAGCAAGTAATTTCTTTATCTGTTGATGAAAGTGCATTAGCCAATGAAATCCTCTGGTCTGGACCTCGGCTGGAACCAAACCCTGCATGTTCTCTTGGTTTATAGGTGCATTAAGCAAAGCTTTTTATGACTTTACTGAAAAACAACTGTATTTGATTCACTAAACAGTCAGCACACTTTTTTTAAAGCTCTGAGTGATAAAACGAACAAAAAAAAAAACATCAGCTTGTTATTGGTCCTTGTGAGTATAAGAACAGCTAGCTGCATGCTAACTGAGCAGTGTGAAATTGCAAGAAGCTGGAGGAGCCGTTGAAGGAAGAAGCAGGACATGTAGCCAAACCAAACCAGGTATCGTTCTCTCGGAAAAGCAAACAAGAACTAAAAACGACAGTGAATATTGGAATTACGTTCAACAGGTGGCCAGACAAAGGAGACCAAAGGGATGTCCGTGTTGCTCTGTTTCTACTGGATATGTGAGTAGGCACCTGTTCAATATGTCAGTCATAACAACCTGATAAGCCAGATGCTAACTGTTGTCAACTTGTTTCGAAGTCTTTCCGCCCCCTAGTGGTCAAATATATATTTTTTCTTAATGCAGATTTAAAATCCAGTCCTGGCAGCTGAATCATAAAAAAAAAAAAAAAAAAACCCTGTGAGGGGTGGGTGGGATTAAAAACGTTGAAATTAATCTCTAGATGATTCAAGCCACCTACAGTCTTTCAGAGGCACAGAAGCAACTCTCAATTTGTCTGCTACCTCTTTCAAAACCATAACGAACACTCTAAGGATCTAGTTGTTTCTCCTTCAAAGGTTTAATTTGTTGATTCATTGTGGAAACACTGAATATGTTGAATAAATTACCCTTTATGCTTTTCATTGTCGGACAGTCTGGTAAGACAAACCTACTTTGTTGAACATTTTAGTGACATAAATTTAGACAGTTCAATCGATCTACAGCTATGTGACAGAGGGCTGAATACAGTGAGGCGCTCTGTAAACGATCTCTTTGTGTTTGGCTTCCCTCAGACTGTGTTTGTCCTACAAAGATCTTAATTTGACCCTAGGGCTTTAGCTGTAATATTATCTGTTGTCCAGTGGGGGTTTCCTCTTTCTACTCTGTTGGTCTAGGGAATTTGAGACAAACATGATTGCCTTTGGAGTCACTTTGTTCAGTCTTTCTGAGTATTCTTGGGTTTTAGACTCCTGATTATGGGTTTTGTCCCTTCAGTTTAGCTTGTTTGCAGGATACTATAAAATAAATCAGAGCTCTTCAGTTGTAGAATTTAGGCTAGCCTGTAGCCGTATACAAGTAGGTGATCTGGACCATTTTACTTGCAGTACTTACAGAAAGACATTTTTTTTAGCAGTTATATAAAATCCTAAGCATGTGTCTGCATGGTCAGGAAATCAACAACCTTTAATCTTTTAAATCATCAGAATGATGTCTTTGGGATGTACCAGCAAGTTGGAGATTTGTTCACCACTGGCACACTTTTGTGCAGTGAAGGTGCCTCCTAAATTGGTTCTGAACCACTCCACGCCAAATTACAAACTGAGTTCAAATGATTGCACTGACCTCTAAGGGTTGAAAGGTTCGAGTCGATTGCACTCCTGACCACGACCCACCGTCTAGGTGGGCGTGGTCAGTGTGTGGTGTCCTTTGCACTTGTGAACATAACCAACTGTGATGTGGTGTTGTGACATCTGGCACTACACGGTTGTGTGGCCAGAGCATGCAGCCACTGCTCGACGGCAGTAGGACGTTCCCCATGTGTACTGTTACTTTCACTGAACGTGCATGTGTGTATGTGTTTGGTTGTGTTTCCAAAGTACAGAACAGTGATGTCTCCACACGGCTGAACAGGCTCCCCTGGCATCAAATACTTTGGAACATGGTGCATGTTAGTCATCTCACCCAAACCCTCCGTCAGATGTCTAGACTGCCTCATCCAGCTACAATTAAGCAGTTTCTTAATTGTAGGTTTTAAGCTAACCTATGCCCAGGCATAGGACAGGCAATCAGCCCAGGAGAGCAGAACAACGATAAAAATAGAAACGGACCGTCTTTGTGGAGCGGCATAGGTTAGCTTAATTATGGTCTTTGAAAGAGACGGAAAATGGAGAGTTGCTTCCGTGCCTCTGACTAACCACAGGTGCCTTGCACATGATGACTCACCCAGAGATTGATGTTATTTATTATGATTCTCATCAGCCTGTTTCCTAACTGATCAATGTACAGTGTGTGCATGGATAACTAATGTCTGTAATCTTAATTACACGCTGAAAGACATCATTATCAAGGCTGCATTAACCTCATTTATAGTCCAAGGCGTACGCAGACTGCCCTTCACTTTGAGTTAAATCAACCTGAGGTTTTAAACACTTGATTACTGTCTGAAAACTGTCAAAAGAAAGACTGCAGGCTTTTATGTTTTTTATTTAAAAAAATGTGTTTTAAAATGAAGAATACTCCATTAGTTATCAACGTTAACTTGTGACATTACTGTCATCGACGGGGCTGCGGTAGCTTGGTGGTCAGTGCTGCGGTCTTGTAATTCTGAGGTTGCAGGTTCAAACCCAGGTTGCTTAAGGGAGGGCATCTGGCGTAAAACAATTGCCAAATCTTGAATGTGAGTTGCTCGCTGCGGTGACCCCTGGAGAAGGAGCAGCCGAAAGAAAACTGCAGCCTTGATAATGTTTGTGACTCTTTTCCATGTCTTGAATGTATATTTCAATACATGCTTCTCTTATACATAAATGGAAGTTACAATTTTTTAACATATAATATAGATGAATGGACATAAATGTGTGATTTGAATTATTGGTGGGTGTGCCATTACACAATAAACAACATTTACAATTGTTCCTATGAAACGTTACTAGACCCTTATTTAAATTTTATTTTCTGTTTTTCAACATAAAGACTAGAATTCTCAAAAATACAACTAGACACAAATCCAAAGACTGTTATAGCAAAAAACACAAGAAAACCTAAATGATCTGCCAAAAAGATAATTAAGCTCAGATGGTTTTTGTCTTGCGTCTCTATCCCAGCCATCTGTCTTTATTAATTTTTTTTTTCCTGAGAACACACTCCAGAAGCAGATCTATGTCACAAAACTACATCAAAACACGTTTAACCTATTCATCCATTTTCTATACTGTAATTTCTTGGTGGTGGGATTGCTGATGTTACAGCTCCAGAAGGAAAACCCAGATGTTTCTCTCATCAGCGACTCTCCTGAGGAACTCTACACGGTATTTCCAGGCCAGAGAGGATGCATAATCCCTCCAGAAGCTTCTGGATCTGCTCTAGGGGGTCACTTCTAATGGGACATGCCCAGAAAACCTTCACAGGGAGGCTAGTCAGATGTCCAAACTACCTCAGTTGACTCTTTTTGATGTGGAGGAGCAACGGCTCTCCGTCAAGCGAAAGACAGAGTTCCTCCATCTCTAAAACAGATTGAGCTGATTCCAGCAGCTTTAGTCACGATCCATGTCTCATACCCATAGATGAGAGCCGGAACAGCTCAGGTCCTTCATCACAAAAGATTGGAGCAACACTCTCATTATTGCTGTTAGTCCATCTCCCATTCAATCCTGGTTCCTGAAAAAGATCCCCGACTTAAAGTCTTTGGCTTGGGGAAAACACTCATTCCAGACCCAGATGACCAACATAAACACCATCTATTTGTAGGAAGTTTCCATGAATGCAACACTTTTCGTTTGCAAAGCTGTTCTGTAGCCTACGTGAGAAAGTTGGACCATCTTAAAAAGGAACTTTGATCTGATGTCTTTCCGGTAGGAAGGAAAAAGGAAGGAAGCAAAAAGCGTTTTCCACCAGACTGCAATGCTGTAATGACGGCAGCGCCGAAAACAAATCGTGTGAAAAGGGGATACAAAAAGAGAGACCGATAAAAGAAGACTGAAGTGACTTTAGGACAGGTACAATAAAGGTGTCTTGACAGATATAAAGCAGATGATGAGAGATGTGGAAGCAGAACAAAAACAAGTACAGACGAGAGAGGAAGGAGGAAAAGTTTTCCCTCTGCAGAGGTTTGGTCCTGAGAATCTGTGTCAGAGCCTCTTCTTGCACCGACTCTATGTCCTCTACACTGGTATTTAAAAAATGAAACAAATGACCTCGTCATATTAAAACAGCAACACTAGTCATTTTAGCTGATCCTGGCTAACAAAGTTAAATAATCAATAATTTATCATCTTCACTTCCCTCTTGAGTATTATACAGGATAAAACCTTAATAGATGTTTGTCTGCTGCCTGTTTCGAGTTCGTGTCAAGTCGTTCATCAATCATTCATGCACAATCGACCAGCCTCTCAATGACGTGAAGAAAGTGATGTATGAAATAACTCCTGCAAAAATAACCCCTTGCTGCACTCAAAAGGACAGTTGAATCAGGTCGTATGAGGCACTCAACGTCCTCGTTTCTTGGCTACAGAAGCAAAATGCAGGTGTCGTCTGCCTCTCCACACTGCAGTTGTTCACTCCTGAGGTTTTCAGGGATACGTATCCTCTTTACGTTCCCCTAAATGGGTCAGGATATCCACAAGAAGGAGGTACCCGCCCAGCAGGGCACTAGTTCTCCGAAAATAATTTGAGGTAGAGACGCCCTGATGAAATTGAGGCCATCAGCCTGATTACAACTCATTCACAGTCTCCTCCATGTTGCAAAGTTGAGCCATCGCACCAACAATCCAAACAGCTCGTAATATTTGAAACCCCTCTCCCTTTACACCAAAAGGCTGCAAGATACAAATAAAAGTGTTTGTGTGCACATTCACAGTTGTCGCAGGTTTATTCCTGCGGCGGTCGCTGATGTTGAACGCTATCGATTATTCTATTTGACTGGGCAATTTCTCTAGAAAAGCTGAGCTCGACTTTCACTCTGCACAAGCTATTGTTCATTTTAGCAACCGATAAATGTGCGTGTAAAGGCTTTGTAACGTTTTCCTCCAAGCAGTAAGCGTGTTCTGTGGTCCTGACTTCACACAGAACTGTTCATTATCCAAGAGCCTGTTCAGAACGCAGTCCAATAAAAGACATTTTCTGCAATACTGCACATTTTGTGCACAATATGACACATACAAATCTATAACGTCCAACAAAGAACCTCAAAACCACATTACTGGGATTGCTTTACTTTACGGTTTTGTTTTAATTTATTGAATTGTGTCTTCAGGGTTTAACTAGGAGCAGCTAACAAAATCAATAAAACCATCCACCAACAGCTAACTCTTTCAAACTTTCAAAATAAAAGCACTATTAGTGAGACGCTCACTTTAGATTTGCAGCCCATTCACGCTAACGTTAGACAAATAAATGTCAGTAAACAAAATCATTTACATCAGACTTTTCCAATCAATAATTACAAAATAAACTAAAGAAAATATTTGGAATTACTCAGTAGGTTCATTGTCAAAATTATTTGCCAGCACTAACTTAATACAATCGTTTATCAACTTTGTTTTTCTAATCATGCGAAATCGTAGCAACAATGCTAAGCTAACTAGTAATTAGCTAGCCAGAGTTGGGCTAGTTTCAAAGTAAATGTCTGTTATAAAAATAAAAAATACCTCCAAGGAATTTTACAGCAATTTTAGTGATAGCTAATTGCTCATTCTTAACACTGTAGTCACTTTAGCATTGGCTAGCTAATTATAAATATAAATACAGTAGTCCCTCACTTATAGCAGGGGACATTCCAGACACCCCCATGATAGGTGAAAATCAGCGAAGTAGGAACGCTGTACTGTATATACTTGTATATATATTTTCCCCCAAGGCTTTATAAACCCTTCCCACACTCTTGCAATGTTCTAAACTCTCTAAATGCTCTAAAAGAGCACAGTGAAAGAGCACAGACAGACTGATGCTAAGGTGCGGGGGTGGACTGGCCATTGAGAGCATCAAAACATTTCCCGGTGGCCTGGCCCGCTTAGTGATTGTCGAGGGGGACTAAAGGCTTGGTTTGGGTCACGCTTGAGTCTCTGCTCTGCTAAAGAAAAGAGAAGGAGGCGGGGTGGTCTGTCTTATACCTGAGTGAGCTGCACGAGCAGCATGGATTGCTTATTTAAAATAATCAAGCACGACCCAAACCGAGCCTTTAGTCCCCCCTCAGCGATCACTGTTGAGTGGGCCAGTCCACCGGGAAATGTCCCAGTGCTCCGATATTTTGTCCACCCCTCAGCACAATGCTCTGGTTGGTTGCCTTCTATCAATCAGTCAGCCATGTGTCATGTACAATCTTACATTGAAAACCTGCAAAAAAGTGAGTCTGCGAAAGTAGAACCATGAAGTATTGAGGGACTACTGTATGTGTTGATTAGCCACACAGAGAGTGGGAGCAGCGCCAACGTTTGCATTTTCAGTCCAACCAGACACTTCAGACAGTAATGTCCCAATATTTCTGCAGGAAATAACTAGACAATGTGAAACCAAAAGTGATGTAAAAGTTTATACATTAGCATTAGTGCGAGTTGTGAAATTTATCTAAATTATAGTCTTTTTAACACATAAAGTCTTGTGCCGGCTTGAACAAGCCGTTAACTTATCTGTCCAGTCAAAGTTGTTTAAAGAGCCATCTACAACATGTACAATATATATTTTTAAATAATCTTTTTACAGAACTTCACTGTTTGAACTTTGTTTACTGCAGAGAACCAAGTGGGGAATAAGAAAAACAGCCTTGTTCATTTTGGAGTTGAGTCTTTCGAATGTGTCAAAAGTGCATCTAAAACCATCCTTCAATAAATAAATAAAATATAAAAATTAAATAAAATTTATCTTAAAAGAAGCAATCATCCAAAGGCATTGGAAACAAAACAAACAAATTAAAAAATTAAAAAAATCTGAAAACACCCCAACAACCTGATGAACATTGCTTACTCAGATTAATTCAGTTTGCTCTCAGACATTCAGAATTAAAATGTGTTTGTGTTAGAAATCAAGTTTTATTTATTAATGCTGACACTGAGACATCAGCATTTTCATGACCGTAATTAATATTGAATATTTGACAGAAACTCTGACACCATGTTTTAAAGTGTAAATACAGATCGTGGCTATAAAGCAACGTCTCCTCTACCAACTGACTCCATTGTTCCAGGTTGTTAAAACTGTAGCTTGAGTACCACCTGGTGTCTTGATCTCTCTGTATTTTATAATGGAAAAGATTCATGAGAAAATCTTCATTTAGAACAGAATTAATCATGAACATTTCATTGTTCATGTCAGGTGACATTTATTTCCACACCCTTAAATGCTCCGTCTTTGACTGTTGTCTATACAAGCTGGCCAAATGGGGCAATGCCAAGTCGGCCGGGTGAGAGACCAAAGGGGCACAAGTTCAATTCTTGTCATATTCATGTGCTTCGCTTTATCAGAACACAACAAAACAATGACAAATAACTTTACTTCTTTACATTTTTTTTCCATTAGTTTATTCAGATTTATATGGTAAAACATGAACTGAGATGAAATCTGGTGGATCCTTGTCTTTGCAGCTTCACCTAAAAGAAGTTTCTGCATTTTGCTTAAATATTTGGACTGTGTGCACTGATTTAATTTAAAGTCTAGTTAGGTATATGTTATTATTTTTCAGCCAGAAACTTAAATATACAGAGCAATTTAAAGTGATTGTTTAAATCTGTTATTTTTTTTTTTTTTTTTGTGTGTGTGAAATGGTTTTAAAAACTAATTTTTTCCCTGTTGTAGACATAGTAGCTCTTCAAACAACCTCAGTTTCAAAAGAGTTTGATTCTGACCAGAATGACCCACTAATGGCTAGTCAGATCCAGGGGTGCCACCAAGAAGGGTCTACTGGGGGCTATGGCCACCCCTGATAAACTGGTGGCCCCCTGACTGGCTACCTTAGCCAGACAGTTGTATCCTTTTGAGTCCTATGCTTTGTTTGGTGTGCATTTTGAATATTATGAGTTATTTAGGATTAGAAAAATCTCTGAAACATTAATGTAAAAACATTAACATAATTCAAAAACTACTGGTATTACTTAAAAATATACATAGTTTATGGTTGTGTATTTTTGTCTTTTAATTCCTAGTTTTGGACATTTATAATACACCATTTTTCTTCACAGTAACAAATAAACATGTGTTTTTAAATAGTAAAAGGAATGGTGGCTTTAAACATGAGAAAGCTTGTTGCTAGTATTTTGTTCATTTTAGCCTTCTGAAATAAAGATGTAGATTTAACTTTATTTTATTTATTTATTTTTTAAGAAAACAGACAAAAATCTCAATGTAAGGACAATGTGTGGCATTAGATGCATATATAAAAATACTAAATACATTAAAACTGGACTGTTGTGGAACTTCAAAAAATGTCTAATAACCATTTTACAACAATGGAATAACGGAATTTCTGAAATTGTTTTATAACTTTTGGTTTCAGTGTGCCATCCCAGGATTTTCATTGGCCTCCACAAGGCCACCCCATTAAAACATTTCTGGAGGTGCCACTGGTCCGATCAGTGGTAAGACCAAAGAGGATGAACAAACATTTTGTGTTTGCTCATACAAACGCTGCTACACTGCTGTCAGGAGAGCTCATGCTGCTATTTTGTTTTCAGTGAACTAAAGAATTCAGTGTTCATGACAGTAACATAAAGGTTTATAAGCTAGCATTTGCATAATCTGCTATAAATATTTTTGAGGTTGAAGTTGTTTTAAATGTTAATAATCCCCTTTGGCTTTACCTCTCCTCAGATTTGGTGTTATCTCACAAAGCTGATCAGAATTACATCCTAATTCCTCAAATTGAGGTAATTCAAAAAGATGTCTGCCGCAGATAAGACACTGACTGCTCATAACCTTTCCACAGAGTCCCACTTCACAAAATCTTAAGTATGTAAAAACTAATTTCCTGGTGATCACACATTTGTGTTGACTGAATACATCGCCCGCTAAGAAGTGATTTATGAAATATTTGGAAATCCAGTTTTTGTGAAATCAGCTTAATGTGCTGTCGGGATCTGAAGAAGAGAAACGCTGATGCAATTCATTCAAAAGTTCTAAGCTTTCAAGTTATTTTCGATGCACTTCATACATAGCGCTTGCTTCCCTGAGCTTGAATCAAAGTGAAGGGACAGTTTTAGATGAAAGGGTAGTTTTAGATGACATAAAGACAAATGGGAAGGCTGCGTCTGGTACGCTCTGCATCCCCCTCCTCACGCTTGGTTAGGCAGTGCAGTGAGATGTTGGAAAAGCTGCGTGTGCAAATTGTTTAATCCTACTCTCCAGCATCTTTGAGCGATCGTCCTGTTACTTTTATTCTCAGCTTAACAAAAATCATCTTGAGGAACCATTTTTCCGCCCTGAGACTTCAACCCGGTCGTTCATCGTGTGTTTACGTTCCTCTGTGGCGCGGTCTAAAAATAGATGCAGTTGATTCCAGTCAGCCTTCAGCTCTAATTGCTGCAGATACCTGTTGAGTTTTTCTCAATTATCTGTTTGCATTTACGTAGTTTTTTTTTTTCCCAGTAAAGCAGCTGGAGGCCAATTCTCTGAGAGATGCAGAACAAGCAGTTAAAATGATGACATCTCTGCTTGTGTTGATTCTCTGTTGAGGCCTAAAAACCCTAAAACTGAGCCACCACCGCCGAAGGTGCACTGGTTTATCCCGTATTCAAGCGTTCATTTCACCCACTCTCAACGAGCTCTTCTTCCTGATACGTGGGCCAATCGTCAAACTATTAAAACAGTTTGAGAGCGAGGCAGGCACAAGGGAAGGGAGAAAAGAAATATCTGCTCTCTGATAATTAAGCTGCCTAATCTTGAGGCCTGCTGAGGTCTTTATTCATTACATGCTGCAATCAGTGGAGTTTTTTATTGAGAGCGTATGGGCGGGGTGGGTGGGGGGGGGAAATATTTCTATCTCTGGCGTTTCTGTGCATAACATCGAGCTCATCCAGTTTGACAGAAACTCGTCTCTGCTCCTGTTCGTGTTATAAATATGCACAAGGAGAATAAGTCTTTCAGTTCTACAAAGTAGTTCTAAGAAAATGCTCTGGTCTGGTCAAGTTCTAACATTATTGTAATTTAATCTAAAGTGTGGGGAAAAAAGAGTTCACAATAGAGGTGTATACCCATAATGCAATGCGCCATGATTGGCAAAAAAAAAAAAAAACAATTGGAGAATATCAACACAAACACCTCACGTTAGTTGTCAGGCACAGAGGTGGAGGGCTGATGATTTGGGCTCGTTTTGTAACCAGGACATGAACACATCACAGTCCTTGAGTTGATCATGAACTCCTCTGTAGACTAAATGATTCTAGAGTCAAATGTGAAACTTGGACCGAACCAGCTCATAAAGCAGAACAATGACGCCAAACGCAGCAAATCTACAACAGAACAAGTCAAAAAGGATGAATTTAAGGTGCTGCAGCGATCTGGTCATAGTCCAGACCACCTGACGGGACATAAGAGAGCTGTGCCGGAACAAACGTCTTCAAACCTCAATGAACTGAAGCAATGCTGTAAAGAAGAGAGGGCCAAAGCTCCTCTGCGACCATGTAAGACTCAGAGAGTGAAACAGAACAAATGGACTTTGAGTTGTTTCTGCTTGAGGTGGTTCTAAAAGCTGCTGAATCGTGCAGAGAGCTTGGTTCTAAACACACAGCTTTTCCATTTTGCCTTGAAAAAAAAATTTACGGCATGGTGAAGTTTGTGGCACATTTATGTTCACTTGAGGTTAGATTTGAATAACTTTACAACTTGGTATGAAAAAAACAACAACAAAAGAACAAGCGGTACGTCGATGTCCCTCACCACTGAGGGATTTAACGGTGGAATGCGTCAAAATCAACGATGAGTCCAGCTACAGGCAGGAGGTGGAACACCTGGAGAGATGGTGCAAGAAGAACAACCTTCACATCAATGTGAAAAAGATGGAGATGGTCATGGACTTCAGATGTAACAAACACACCTACCCCAACTGAATATAGAAGGATCTGTGGTGGAAGTGGTCTACAGCTACAAGTACTTGGGTGTGCACCTGAACAACAACCTCACCTGGAGCAACAACACCACCAGCCTGATCAAGAAAGATCATCAGAGACTCTACTTCCTCAGGTGGCTGAGACGAGCTGGTCTGGGAAGCTCAGTCCTCACCTCCTTCTACAGGTGTGCAGTGGAGAGCATCCTGTGCTCC
>JARVLU010000324.1:26442909-26454235 GCA_031762415.1 Simpsonichthys santanae
AACGTTTCTACAATTTTTTTGCTTTGTTTTGTTTTGTTTTTTGAATGTCCAGAGGACCAGACTTAGCTTTTTTAGAAGTTACAGTTTAGTAAAATACTTTAGACAAATAAAAACTTTCTTTCTCTGTATTGTTGAGACGTCATCAACATGATGATTATCACCACCTAGTGGTGCGGCCTCAGTGTTAGCGTTTTAGTTTTTGCACAAGCAGAGGAAACCCATGAAAGAAGTGAACAAAACACTCAGACATCTCCTCGTCAGCTTAGAACTCTTGTTTATTAATCTGCCAACACAGATATTATATTTAATTTGATTTACATTCACAGTAAATCCTACTGGTAGAGATAAGAAATATTTAGCACTCTGATCATAGCACACAGAAACTGATGTTTAGATGTAGATTTGCATGTAAATTAGACCTAATGTACTTTTTTTATACTGTTTTGACATAATTTAGTGTCTGGTTTAAAGGTACTTAGACGTATTTCTAGTGTTTTGACAATATATATATATTTTTTTTAACCGACAAATTGGCCAATTTGACCTATTGATTAACAAATAAATATAACAGTGTGAAGTGAAGGCAGCAGAAGGCCTCAGACAGAGATGTAAATGTGCACAGAAAGAAGACTCCTGGGAGTTCAGGCCACCTGTAATTAACCCTCAGACACTCAGGTGTTCAACGTGCAGCGGGACGGGAGATAACGCGTTTGCAGGTAATGAGGGAACAGAACTTATTACTTGTTTCCAGCTGACTGCAAAGAGTTGTAGATGAAGATTCTTTATATTATCTGTTAGCTGTGAAGCACAAACTAAACCCTCTGCTCTTCAGAACAAAGGAATGTTGCAGCCGAGGCGAGCTGCTGCCTCTGCACACACACACACACACTTAAAGACAGGAGGTGACATTTAGTCCGTGCTGTTACCATCATCGAGGTCAGGCTGAGAAGAAGCAGACCTCGAGACGAAATGTGCAGCTTGTAACGGATTCAAATCAACATTCAGCTCTGCAGATTTAGACTGCCATGCTCAACAATAGTCACATTTCCAGTCTTACCTGAGCCAGAGTCAAACAAAGTGGTTCGTTTGAGTGTTCTTGATACTAAAGATCCATCAGATTCAACCCTAACATCAAACCTACCGCCTTCCAACCAGCAGTAATCGTGCTCGAAGCGTCTGAACATCTTCATGTAAATTACATGCAGAATTTGAAGACCAAAAGTGCAGAGAAGCTGCTGATGGGTGTTTCGAATGCGCGCAGAGTCAACGTAGCGTGTGCACTCGCAGCTGCTCTGAGCACAGACGTTCTGCACACACATGGCTGCGTCTTTGTTTCTGCGTCCTCGTGTCCTGTCACGCAAAAAAGCACACGCAGGCTGACGAAGCAGTCCTGTTGTCGCACTACACTCTTATTTTTTATTTGATTCTGTTACGTTAACACGTTTTTCTGCTCCTCTCTTCACCTGCCTCTCGTTTTGCTTGAACAAGCTGCCACCTCCATCACCCTGCTCAAAGGTTTCTATTCACACCACACAGGGAAACATATACTCAGACACTTTCTTTCACCTTTTTTCATGCAGCCTTGTTCCTGTTCTGCTCCAGTTCATCTTTTCTCTGTCACTAGAAGCTGAAGTCGTCCTCAAGAACTTTGGAGTCTGACTTTATTTGTAGAGTAAAGCGACAAAAGACATTGAACTGTAACAATTTGCATCACGTTGAAGGGATGCTGCTCTTACCCGTCCTGTCCTCCCCTCTGAGTGGCCCTCTTGTGTTTGGGGAAACAAGTGTTTTAAAAGTGATTACCTCCTCCGTGCTCATCCTCTGCATTGTGGCAGGGATGCTGGGGAGCCCCACGATGCGCAGGCTATCCTCACTCATTAAAAAGAGCTGACGGTGCGGCTCCAAAGCCCCCGGTCCTCCTCCGCAGTGCCCGTGTTGGATCGAACCCAGAACGAAGCAGTGCAGCGCATCAGTCTCTTCGGAGGCCCTGAGAAGCAGCTGCACCACTCCCTGGACTTGACGTTCGGTGACTGCAGCAGAGCTCTAATAACGCTCCGTGGGAAGATCTTTTAGATGAAGACGGTTCCTGATCGTAATTAGGTTTCACACTAGGACCCTTGAGAGAACAGATTTAATCCATTTGTGAGCTTTAATGGATGAACTCATGAAAAGCTCTGAAGTTGTTAAAGCGCTTTGTCGTACGGTGGCCTTGAGGTGCAAAAAAGCAGAAGAAGAAAAGAACTGTTTTACAAAATGCAACAATGAAACAGAAAACTAAACAGAAACAACAAAACACAATTAAAAAGAAGAAGAAAATACAATTGTTTGAGATTTAAAAAACAGAACGCATATTCTATGAATCCATCACCTTCCGTTTGTTCTGGAGTCTCTGGCGCAGCAGCTTTAGCTTTAACTAAGAGGCCCAGACATCTCCATCTTCAGCCTCTTCGTCCAGCTCTTCTGGGAGGACTCCAAGATGTTCCTAGACCAGCAGTTTTGGGACTTCTCCAGGGTCTCCTCCCAGTCAGACATGCCTGGAAAACTTCCCTAGCGAGGCGTTTCAGGAAGCATTTTTACTAGATGTCTGAACCACCTCAACTGGCTCCTCTGGATGTGGAGGAGCAGCGGTTCTACTCCGAGGCTCCTCCTGAATAACTTCTCACCTTGTCTCTAAGGGAAAGTCCAGCTACTCTGAGGAGAAAAAACTTTTGTCCGCTTGTATCCCAGACATGGGTGAGGAACATGGTCCGACTGATAAACAGAGAGCTTCTGCTTGCAGCTCAGCTCCCTCGTCACCACAACGGACCGGCACAGAGTCCACAATACTGCAGAAGCTGCTCCGATCCGTCTGTCAATCTCACGTTCCATTCTTCCCTCACTCGTGAACCAAACCCTGAGATACTTGAACTCCTCCACTGGAGACAGAACCTCACCCCTTAGAGAGCAATCCGTCCTTTTCTGACCGAGGACCATGGCCTCAGAGTTGGAGGTGTTGATCCTCATGCTGCTACCAACTTGCCCGCAAACCGCTCCAATGCGAGCTGAAGATCACAGCACAGTGAGGCCATATTTTTAAATTTTACTAAAACAAATTTACAATAAAAAATAAAGTGAGGAAATTGGTAAATATTTCTGATTAATCTCAGAAAATCTGTATTTGAGCATCCATCAGATGCTCTGCTGCGTTCAGTCTCTGATGAGTGGTGAACTTACGCTAACTGGAGCACAACTCCACCATCCTGTCTGTTCATCACTGAGACAACGTGCGCAGACAATCGTGCACGCACACACGTTCAACCCACAGAGGATCTTTTGCTGATCTGAAACTGTAAAATGGCTCTAAGATCATTAGCATCATTAGTTTAGGAATAAAAACAACAAGAACATGTTACACCTACCAGTTGGTTTTGAAGGGAACCATCAAACAACGTGAACGATCCACGTCGCTCCCACAGATTTCCGGCTCATCCGTGCATTTGCTCCTCATTAACTGGTGTCTCTCTCCTCCTCTTGTCTCTCTGCAGGATCCTGCTGACGGTGGTGGTGATCTTTCGCATTCTAATCGTGGGAATAGTGGGCGAGAAGGTGTATGAAGACGAGCAGATCATGTTCATCTGTAACACCATGCAGCCTGGCTGCAACCAGGCGTGTTACGACAAGGCCTTCCCCATCTCGCACATCCGCTACTGGGTCTTCCAGATCATCCTGGTGTGCACGCCCAGTTTGTGCTTCATCACGTACTCTGTTCACCAGTCCGCCAAGGCGCGCGACCGAAGCTACTCCCTGCTGCACTCTCACATGGACCACCACGGCCACCACGGCCGCCATCACGACCACCACGCCCGCAAGCTTCACTCTCGCAACGTCAACGGCATCCTGGTGCATCCCGAAAGCAGCAAGGAGGATCACGACATGGAGGTCAAGGAGATCCCCAATGGACCTCGGGGCGTCACCTCCACGCACAAAAGCTCAAAAGTGAAACGGCAAGAAGGCATTTCTCGCTTCTACGTCATCCAGGTGGTGTTCCGCAACGCGCTGGAGATCGGCTTCCTGGCCGGCCAGTACTTCCTGTACGGCTTCAACGTGCCGGGGATGTTCGAGTGCGACCGCTATCCGTGCGTGAAGGAGGTGGAGTGCTACGTGTCCCGCCCGACGGAAAAAACTGTCTTCCTGGTCTTCATGTTCGCCGTGAGCGGCATCTGCGTGCTGCTCAACCTGGCCGAGCTCAACCACCTCGGGTGGAGGAAGATAAAGACGGCCATGCGAGGCGTGCAGGCCCGAAGGAAGTCCATCTGCGAAGTGCGCAAGAAGGACGTCTCGCACCTGTCCCAGGCCCCGAACCTTGGCAGAACCCAGTCCAGTGAGTCAGCGTACGTCTGACAGAGGCTTCTCCGCCTGGGAGCTCGAGGACCTTTGAACTTATGGACGCGAGCTTTTCCCCGGCCTGCTCAGTAGGGCACAGAACTGTAGTCTTATCCAGGAGCACAGACTCTGTGTGGTCACAAGCATTTCACAAGTCGAATGACCTTCATAATGAAGAGACAACTGTTGACGTCACAGCTAAAACTTCTCTTGGTGACTTCTCAGCTCTGCGTAGGCGACACTAGGTGCCTTCAGAGAACCGAGTACATGAACCTGAGCAACTATAAATATATTCAACGTGGTAATGATAGTTTGAGATGGAATATTCTTAGGTTCTTTATCATTTGCCTTTGCTGTAGGTGAGGAAACAGATAGAGCTTAAGGCGTGTGCATGCATACGCATGAGTGTGTGTCAAAAAAAATGAGCTTGTGTCTGATTAAGTCAGAAAATAGAACGGACATCTAAAGTATTTAAAGAAAGATAACGATATTTCTCATTGTTTGAGAGTAGTCTTTATGTGGATTAAGAAGCACCTTTTTCTTAAAGAAATACAAAAAGTCACGAGCACGAGAACAGGGCGAGCAGAAACTGGAACGCGTGTTTTGTCGACGCTGCAGGAAATTCTTTTAAAAGTCGTCAATGTGCTCCGCGAGGCTTGGAGAGCGACGACGACTCAGATTTTTGTTTCCAGCTCTGTACTGGTGCTCTGCCTCGCTCCCCAGTGCCTACGAGGCGCAGCTGCTTCACTTTCAGAACGCCGGAGAGAAAAGTTGACGAAACCTGCGGCGTCTCGACTTTACGTCAAGAACGGGCTCGCCTGCAGATCTTTTAGGGTTGAGGGGTCACAAACGTTTTAAAGTGTGACATCGTTTTCTTTCGTTCACAAGCACATTTTAGTGGCATCTTTCGAAGTTACTGTACATAGATGAGCCGTAGATCTGACACTCAGCCTCCCCCCACAGCTTTATATGAAGAGGTTTGAATGGTTCTGAAGATTAATCATAGATTGCCAGCTTTAACAATATGTATCTATAATGTGCTCTTTGTTATGCCTTCACCCCCTCCTTTAATGCAAAGCCTTTTACCCTCTTTGGACTTGGACCTAGGCATGTTACAGATGCATTGATAGAACGGATAAAGTATGACATGTAACTTAAAAAAAAAAAAGAAGACAGTTTTATTTATTTATTTGCATCCCGTTCCTGTAAAATGTATTACTCATGCATGCATGAAGATGAAAAATATATAGAGACTCAGACAATATGGGAAAACTTAAAGAGAAAACCTGAACGGCGCCTCAACTGCAGCAATAAGAGACTATAATATTAAATAATACGTGAAAAGAAATATGTGAATAAATTATTATGCAGTGATTTTGGCTGTGATGTGTTTTACAACGAGGTCATCGTTGGTAAGTTATTTTGTCGATAAGAAAGGTCAGAAAACTGTACAACTAAATTAAAACAGAAAAATATCATTGAAGCAATGAAAGCAAGAAATTACCATTTTATGAAATATCTTCACGTGTGTTCTATATTCTGATTAATTATTGGTGTCAACACACAAGTGGTTAGCTCCTATTTGGTCAATGAGCTTCCATTTCCGTCACAATATTCAGTTTCCTCCTGCTTTGGAGAAAACAAAAGACCTAAAACTGTGCGGCTCAAACAGGACTATCGTGTTATGACATTTGGTGGCGGTTTATTGGATGATGAAAAACAAAATCCAACCGATTTCCACAGACACAAAAATAGGATTTGGATGATGAAATAGGTGGGGAAACCCAGAACTTTCTGGAGCTCTACAGCTCTATGCTTCAGAGCAGAAACATCTTTCAAAGCTTTAGTGATTCATCAAAGGTTGAGCTTCATGTGACAGAAAGGCATTTTTTGATATCTTGCAGTTTTTACACAATCTGATTATAGTACCACAAAATGTTCGGCCTGGTGCAGGAGTCTGCAAACCTTTTTCAGGAAAAAGAGCCTTTCCTGCACCTTCGATCACTAAATAAATAAAATGTGTCCAGAACTTCAAAACCTGCTGCTGCTGCCAGAATCAACTGGAGGTCCATGGGCCACTTCAAGCTCGATGGAGGGACTTTTTATAGCTAAAAATAAATACAGTATTTTAAAATTTAATTATCTTTTTTCCTTTTAGGACAAAATAAATGCCATTCATGTAAAGATGGAAAAATATTATATGTCAATTTTGATGAATTAAAAGACTGAACTTTGCGGCCTATGAGTCCGCCTTTTATCCAAGGAAAAATGAAGTAAATGAAAGTAATAAAGCATAAAATTAAATGCCATTTTGTTGGATATGTTAGTATGACATTGCGTTTTCAATACAGAAACAAATTTTTGATCATGTTTTTGCTTTCTAATTGTTATTTTCATCAATTTGACTCCTCAGACTGGCACCATCAAAATATGGATGGAAAAGGTGAAGCACCCACACCTGCCTCCACCCTTATTTACCCTTGTGCAAGGTCCTTAACCCCCCCCCCCCCCCCCCACTCCCAACTGTCACAGATGGCAGAAGCGATGGCCATTTGCATTTTACAAGTTTTTATTTCAAGACGACTAACATTTTTATCAAAGTGGTTGTTTAACTGAGGCTTACTTTTTAGTCTGGTTTTCAGTCTGCCTGTCTGATTATAGGTGCTGTCAGGGACTGAGAGACACAGAAGTGGTTACCATGGTGATAATATTGAGCCACCTTTACGTTTCTTCTGATCTTGGTTCATTTTTACTGTTTCATGCAGTTTGTACATCAAAACGTACGTGTTTTGTCACCGTAGATGAGACGCTGGCAACATCTGGCCTGAGGTCCAAAAGTGGCCTTTGGACAATCTCCATTCGTCCCCCAATATTCTGAATTAAAAAGAAAATCAAAAACGTGTTGGAGAAAACCTGCATTTTTTAAGCTTTAGGAAATCTAAATTAAACATTTTGGACAAACAAATTGAAAACATTTGGATTAAGATAATCTAAAACTTTTTTTTTACTTTTCACAAGTTGCCATGTTTCCATAACATTAAAAAGTCTTCCAGATGATCAGTGTTACAGTAAACTTTAAAGCTTTAAATATGTATCTTGATTTGTCCCTCTAGAGAAAACTTTGCCCACCCCTGCCTTTGACAAAAGTCTTAAGTTATTAACTTTTAACAGGGTTTTCTAGTAAAAAGCTGATACACATGTTTAAATATCATCATTTTCTAAATGAGCCTATGATTCAAACAGTAAATCCATCCCCATTATCTTTACCCGCTTCTTCCTTTTCAGGTCATGGGGGTCACTAGTGCTCATGTGCAGCAGTCACTGTGTGAGAGGCGGGGGACATCCAAGTCTCCAGTCCATCACAGGGACACCTAGGGACAATTTAGTCACCAATCAGTCTAGCATGCATGTTTTTGGTCTGTGGGAGGAAACCAGAGAAAACCCACGCATGCACGGAGAGAACATGCAAGCGCCACCCAGAAAGACCCCCAGCTGGGATTTGAACTGGTGCGACCTGCTCGCTGAGAGGCGGCAGCTCCACCAACTGAGCCACCGTGCTTCAAACAGTAAATAAATTCAACATTTTATCACAATTAGAAATTTTTTTTTTAAAAGTCTCATCAAATTTATTTAGGATCACAGGACTTTGCTTCAAAGTTTGGCATGTGGTCAGTAAATACCAACAACTGAATTATTTCATGTCCTGGAAGTCTCAATAAAGAAAACAGTCCGGTTGTGGAATAAATGCTGTTCTTTCCTCTGTGTGTGCAGGACGGTGTTCCTGTTGCATGGACTGAGCTCACCACAGACAGCATCACTCTCATTTGCTCCAAAACTGCTTTAACATTCATTATTAAACTCAGAGAAACAATATGCCTCTTAGAGACTCTCCGGGTTTCTCTTGAATTATAGATGCTTTGTTAGTTTCTATCACATAAGACTCTTGAGCAAAGTATAAAAATCTCCATAAAGGCAGCAGGGGCCTCCCGTTGTGGCCTTGCTCGTTAGCTGCTCCTTCTTGTGTGTGTGTGAATATCGTTTTCACTTTAGGAGGATTCGGACGCCCACCGCTGTTCCTCAGACTCGCCGTGACTCATCCAGCAGGCAGGTGAGTTATTAGACGGGACCTGATCATTTCAGTAATGAGGAAGGCTGCTGAGGGAGAGAGGAGCGAGGTGCGTGGGGGCGGTGAACCTTTTAGCATTATTAAACCTTCAGTCAGCGCCGGCGACGTGCGGCCCCAGAGCTGACAGCAGAATGGGACCAGAGGAAGAGGGACAAAAGGTGATGAGGAGGAGTGTTAACAAAATGGATGCAAAGTAATGAACGCAGCGGTTATGTGTCCCCTCGGAGGCCACGCGGTGATCCCATCGACGCATGGAGTCACATGATCGACTCTGTGCTCCACAAGTCTGCGTCAGGAGTGCAACGATCAAACACATAAATGCCTAAACAACGGAGGATGAGACCGGGCTGGTTGCTGTGGTGACAGGAGGGCAGTAATGATGTTGCGCTGCTGCAGCGGCGAGGCGCAGGAGCAGCTGCTGCTCCTCCGGCGGCGGAACATCGCTCCACAGGAAACACTGGAGTGCAGACTGATTCGTGGTCAAAGTTGGACACGCACTGCGCTTTGCTTTCTGCTGCAGCACTGCAGCTGCATCACTGCAGCGCCTGCAAGGACAGCTAACCGCTGAAGATAGATGAACGTTTCACGGTCACTGACGATAAATTCGTCAAAATTTGGTGCAAAAACGACGACTGAGCAGACGATCTATAGACACTGAACGGTTCTGACTCAAAGAGTTCAAAAATTAAAGTTCATTTTAATACAAAAAAGAAGAGAGGTTAGGTCTGTCACGATAACACATTTTGCTGGGCGATTAATCGTCTCAGAAATTATTGCGATAAACGATAATATTGTTTGAAATTTGACAATAATTATTTTCCATTCAACCTCTATTTGGGCAGGTTAATCCCATTGAGCCTCGAGGACTCATTTACAAGAGAGACCATTGTCAAATTTAAGAAGAAATGTGTAATTTGTTTTGCATGTAGTACCTTTTTTTACCACCAGATGACAGTACAAGACTGTTTGAACCAAAGGATGGATAGTGCGGGAGCAAGCAGCATGTCTCTTTAAGAAAAATGGGAGGGAGTTCCCTTGACGGGACATGGGCTGCCTCTCTTTCCTGTTTTTCAGTTCTCAAAATGACAGACGCTCTGTGTGGTTCGAGCTCTTTAGCATAGCATTTTTCACACAAAGCTTTTAATTTAAAAATCAGTAAACAAGTTCTCAATTTCTTTTTGCAGAGAAAAAACTACTTTTTAAACAAAGGCACGTGTTTCAACCATGAATTTTGAAATTTTGACAAGACAGAGGTTTCTTTTCCCCGAGGTCAGCCTGTTAGCTTAGCTCGTAGCTTAGCTTCTCAGCTTAGCTGCATTTAACGCTCCAAAAACGTGATTTTGGACGATTAAAACAGATTTTAAAGAGAAACGAGAAAGGGAGGAGGTCAGTGAAGAACAGTGGAGTTGAGCCTTTTGTTGTCCAGCGTCGTCAGTAGAAAGAGAGACATGAAGAAACGATGAAGCTGATAAATGAAAATGAGGTTGATAATTTTAATTTATCATGCGAATAATTGATTTCTTGTTTATTGCAACAGGCCTAGTAGGGGCAGCAAAGATCTTACACAGCAGAAGGAGAATTTCACAGAGGAGCACATGGAGGGACGAGGAAGACCAGACATGGCATGAAAAAATAATGCCTAACAGAAGGATAAAGGTTATGGCAGTTTAACAGTAAATAATGTTAAATTAATGTGTGTTGTTTTGTCTCCTCAGAGGAGCCTGTGATGGACCTGATAAACTCTAGTTTATGTTTGTAAGACTTGTTCTCTTAAAATAAAACCATTTATCCAAACTGAGGTCAGTCAAATACATATCTACAACAGGTAAGATACTAACTGTTCACAACCTATTCAACCGCGCTGAACAATTTCTTTAACATTATCATATTGTAAATGTACAGACTGTGCAGTGTTTCCTCCTTTGTGTGGTATGATTGATTAGCATTTGTTAGCCTGTAATAGAAGCCCGACCCTGCCTCATCATCAAATGTTCCTTCGCTCTGACCTGCTCTCCTCCTCTGATTTATTAATATCCCAGTAATAACGCAGCACAACAAGGAGAATCATTTCATTACTCCTCTCCTGTGTTCCTTCAATTTTTCCCTCTCTGCCACTTCACTCACTCATGAAGATGAAATTGGACTTGGCTTATTCCTCTCTGGAGCCTGCTCCGCTTCCACTCTCCTAATGGCTTCGCTCGTCAATTTGTGTCAGTCTCTGTTCTGCTCCCTGCAAGTGACTCGATGTCCTTTGGTGAAATCCCTGCCCACCTCGGTCTCTCTGTTCTTCCTCTCTCTCTCTGCCTCCATCTGGTCCTCCTCGTCGTCCTCCTGACTCGCTCCTCGTTCTTCTCACCTCTACATTTTCACCCTGACCTTCTCGGTCTGCTGTCGCACGGGCCCGCTCCGGCTCGTCCACCTGGGGTTTCAACTCAAATCAACGTTCATTACCACGGTTTCTTTTTCACACGATGCTCTTCCTCCTGGTTGTTTGTTTCTGTCAGAGCTGAAGCTGCGAGGCAGTTTTCTATTTTGTAAACCATAAAAAAAAAGATGAAGGTACAATAAAATACCAGCCGATGTGGTTGCCTGTATTTTCCTATAAAAACAAGATGACAGTGATGACAACAGTACAGTTTATCTTTAACAGTAAATTATCATGAATATACAGGTGGTCCCCGAGTTACGAACGGGTTCCGGACTTAAGGACCGTTCGCAACTCAATTCTGCCGTAAGTCGGAGCCGAACGCACATGGCGCCTTAAGTCCGGATTTTCGGCCGTAACTCGAAACCGAAAGCACATGGCAGCCGCTACGTCTTTTTAAACACGTTTTTTCA
>JARVLU010000324.1:26477633-26488969 GCA_031762415.1 Simpsonichthys santanae
GTGTGTGTGTGTGTGTGTGTGTGTGTGTGTGTGGGTGTGTGTTGGGGGTTGGGGGTTGGGGGGTGTTTCTAATTCAGAGCAGAAATGCAGAATACGTGAGCAGGTGTTGTGCGACGAGGGAGAAAAGAAAACTCAGCAACAAGAAAGAAACAAAAACACAAGAATCCGACGAGATGAGTTGGAACCTGCAACTATACGTGCACAACAAGCAGCTGTGATCAAACTGGGAGGAGGTGCCGGGGTGGGGTGGGGTAGGGGTGTTGCAAGAAGGAAGACAAACTGAAATCCGGAAACAATTGTTAAATGTGTTTAATTTGAAATTCTACTCACGCTGCAGAGCTCCCATCTACAAACACTGTTACCCATTAAAGTGTTTCATGACGTGTATAATCAAAGTTTGTGATAGGTTAAAGAGTTTAAATAATTTCTCATTCTAAAGGCCCAGTGTTCCCAAAGGAATGCACATCGCCCGCCACCTTTCAGCTCAGAAACTTACCGTATTTTCCAGTGTATAAGTTGCATCAGTCAATGAAGAGAAGGGGGAAAAAAACACAGACAAGTCACTTTGGCATATAAGTCACATTTATTATGCATTTATTTAATAGTCAAAACAGCTTTATTTCACCTGGGCGGCGCCATCCATCTATCCATCCATCCAGTGTGTCCGGAGCCCCTAGCTCTCGTTCCTCCGCCTGAACCAGCTGACTGCAGCGAGCACACACGGAGGACTGGCTGATGCGGTTCTTAGAAATCTAACATCCACTCTGTTGTAAGTGTACACCTGACAATAACTTTCTTAGAGTTTAATTTAAATTCACAGAGATTCATGAGATATTTTTCTAACAGACAAAAGTAAAAACATTATAACTTACCTTTTGGTTTTGTGCAGTTGGCGATAATACAGAAAACATGAAAGATTTTATCAAATTTAATTATTATTATTCTGTTAATCACGTGTTTTAAAAATGTTATCATGATGCTTTATTTAATTTTAACCATAAATTGTTAAAATGTGACTTTTTCTGAGATAATAAATATTTTGGTGAAGGTGGTCACATCATCAGACATTGACTGATGCAGAAGTATGAATATCCATGACACAAAAAGCTAAATTTACGAGTCGGCTCGGTGCTGGGAACGACTCCGGAGTCCATTTTCCTGATTTGAGAAAGAAAAACGCTGCAGACAACAACAGGGTGAGTTCAGTCAAAGTTCTGAGTTTTCACGAGTGTTTATGAGTATTTTGTTACGCTCACTGCAGTATTATGAGTTACCATCTGGCAATAATAGAGTTTGAATCCACTTGACTTGACTAAATGCAACAAATTTAATTCATTTTTTACATAAAGTTTACCAGCGTGGTATGGTTATGTGATAAGCTCAATAAAAAAACAAGCTAAAACAAGTTTAATTTTGATTAGCTGATGAGCTAATGGCTAGTCAGAGTAACTCTGTGTACTGCTGCCATTTATATAAAACCGCTCCAATCTTAAAGATATAACATAAACTCACTTATTATTACTTGTTTAAATTATTATTTAAATTATTACTTATTTAAACGATGGAGATGATTTAAATCTTTTTTGGGGGGAACCACTGTGCTGTCAAGCAAGGTCCAAAGTTGCTGAATGCTGGTCCAATTCCCACCAGGATAGAGCTGATTTCACTGATAAACACCAACTATTTACAGCTGATCATGTGAGTCGTCAGTGTTCAACACCAGTTTTTCCTCTGCCCAGTGAGAGAAGAAGGAATTCCCAACATTTCGGCACAACTTCCTTACAAAGTCCTCTCAGATGGTTTTGGAGTCACCTGAACCAGTCAGGCTGAGCTAAAAAGACCCAGTCCTGACCCATGAGTCCCACTGTGATTTCCAGGCTGGTGCTGATGCAATATGTGAACTAAGAAGTGGGACTCTCTGTGGAAAAAGTGGCGCCAGCCGCAGCAGATCTCTGGGTTCGACCCTGGACTGATTCAAGTGGATTAAGGCCTGTTTGCCGCATTAGTGACTCCTGCTGGCTGCGCTCACTGAATCTCATTCATACCTGCTTATTAGGCACAATACGTATTTGTTTAGCTGGTAATCCCTCACAAAGTCCATTACGAGTGCTGGAGAAGGTCTTTGGAGGAGCCGTTCTATAGTTTAGTTGTTGGAGGGGCCTTGCCACGAAGGTTCTTAAGGACGTGTTTTAGTTTTGTCAAAATAAGACGTGAGGCCAAGAGCGACGCTGATAAGTTTGTCTCAGGAACAAAAGGAAAGGTTGTGAGAAAAATAAAGTCAAGACAGAACAAGTCAAATGTCCTTTTCACAGGTGTACAGGTGTAATTAGGTGACAGAGTCAATAACAAACAGATACTGCGGTGTTGGACTTCAGGTAGGGGGGTGGGATGTCAGTCAGAGGTCATCGACAGACGCATCGAGAAGCGATACCTCGGGTTAAAGACTGAGAGTAACTGGATCTTGTGACCCAGAACAAAGAGCTGCTGATTTAACCCCTGGACCAAGACATTGATCAAGATGTGCAGAAATCCATAATGACCTGCTCACAAACACCTTGAACTCACCTGCTGATGGTGTTACAGAAGGTTTAAATCAGATCCTACAGAATCAGAAAATGTCTGATCTCAACACATACCAAATATACCCATCAGAAAATTAAAATATAAATACACCAGACCAGGGGTCTGCAACCTGCGGCTCTGGAGCCGCATGCGGCTCTTTGGTGCCTCTGCAGCGGCTCTTTCAAGCTTTGACCAAAACTGACATAAAACTGAATTTTACTGGTTGTCATACAAACAAAAGTAAAGCTGGTTTTAGCCATTTTAATTTTTCAGCTTAGTGGTCATTTATTTAGCAAATATGTCATTACTAGAACTAATACAAAGAACAAATTACTTTAACTTTATGCTTTATTTCTATACTGTACTTATTTTTAAGCAATTTAAAACAATCACATAGGTCTGCATAGTTTCTAGTTTGTTTAACTAAATAAAAATTGGTTAAAAAATACAATTTTTTTCCCTTCTTTACAAGAATCTGGTCTTTTATTTTGTTTAAAATTATAAAAATATTGATAAATGTTAAAAATTATTTTATATTTTTAGCTTTTTAATATGTAGTGCCACAAAAGCTCCCTCCAACAAATCTAAAGCGGTCCACTGGCCTCCACTTGATAATCACAGTTATAGAATGTTGTTGTGGCTCTGGGCACATTTAATTTAGTGAACAAAGGCACAAAAGAGGCTCTTTTGGTCATAAAGGTGGTAGAGCCCTGATCTAGACTGAAACTGTTGTCTTGAGGGTCAACGTTTTTTTAAATATCTTGTGAAATGTCTCAGCGCTCAGAGTTTGTTCTGAGAATGACTCTCGGCTACTACCACATTAGATTTTTGATTGAAATCTGAAAAAAATATCTACATAATTTAAAATCAGGTTTGTGTTTGCTAAGGTTGTTTAGGTGAGGTGGTCTTCCCAAGAAGGTGTCAGTTTTAGAGCTGAGGGCCTCATAGGGTCAGTTTGATTCAAGGACAGCAGGGGGGTTAAATCAGATGGACTCCAAAAACTGATCAGTTGCATCCATTCATCACTTTGAGCTTTGTGCAAATTAGTTTAGTGGTTTATGAGAAAATAAACAGGCTGTAATGGTGCAAATCAACCAGAATATGAAGCTCATTAAATATAAACATTTAAAATGTAGATGTTTTTTAACATTTTTATCAGTTAAAAAAATAATTAAAAATTGGTTGTGTCTTGTACTTTTTTTCTCCTTGTTATGACTTTTTTTTTTTTTTTTTTTTTTTTTTAAGATCTTTATCTCTTTTGGGCTTGTTATGATGTAATGGGTTTTCTCCTTGAGTTGCCATGTCAAAATCCAAGATGGCCACTACTGTACATATATGTAAACTGGCCACCCCAATCATTTGAATAAACCATTCTTTCTAGTTTTTATATTGCTTAAAAGTTGTTTTCTCAAATGAATGGGGTGGCTGAAAATTAATCTGTAGTGGCCCAGGTCACCAGTGGCCACCCCTGGTTCCACCATCGCATCTGGTGGAAGATAAAATTGTTCCCGTTACTTGCCAGGATCCCTCACACTGTGTTGCCTCTGAGAATTAAAAAAAAAAAAAAAAAACTACCTCTGTTCTTCTTCACAATGTAACTTCTACCCATTTTAAAATCTTGCACCAAAAACATTAAAGATTACTTGCACTATGATCATTCACTATTCAAATCCTTAAGCGATGAGGACATTGGCGTGCTGCTTGTAGTTTCTTGTTTGTGTAAATATGACCCTATTTTCTTGTGACTAAGGGTGATTTACTTTGTCATATACTGTATATTTGACTGATTTCAGTTTATTTATGTACATGATGTGTTCTCCACATTCACCTGAGTAATGGTGTTCCACAAGGCTGTGATCTCGGTCCACCACTATTTTTTTCCTTTTCAAACCTGCATTGGTTAATGTTATCAGGAAGTGAGAATAATTTTCCTTGCTACACTGACAACACCCAAGGCCACCACTGGCCATCCCATGGCTTTGTCTATGCACCTGTTGGTGTGGTGGATAAAGTTGCTCCCTCCTCTTCAATGGTGTAGTCTACATTTTTTGTAATGGTTGATACTGTGCGTCCCCTCTCCAGGATCTTGCTAGAGGTCAGCAAGTGTGAGAGCCATCATGTACTGGATTGTTGAAATTAATCTACTGGTTTCCCCCAGGGCTGTGTTCTCCCACCCCCTCTATTTATTTTATACACAAACGATTGCTGAAGCCAGTTACCACAACGTCACATTTTAAAGTTTGCTGATGACTCTGTCATCCTGTTCCTTATCAGCAGTGATGACCCAGACCCCGGGCCTGTGGTCAGGGACTTCACTGAATGATGCAAGTTTTTCTTTTTAAAGTTAAATGTTTCTAAGACAATGGAGATGGTCAGATATTTTAGAAGACTCTTCAGTTGCCACTCAAGGATTCAAGGTTCTTAATTTGTCACTCCTGTGCTCATTAACGGTGAAGCTGTTGAGGTGGTGCATCAATATAAATATTAGGGAACTGTTATCTATGACAAACTGACCTTTGACCCCCATATAAACTCACTTTATAAGGCCCACCAGAGAATGTATTTTTATCAGAATCTCAGTGATTTTAATGTTGATTCTACTTTTATGAGAATGTTTTATTGATGTTTTATTGAGTCTCTTAACTTTCACCGGTTTGGACTTTTGACATGCAAAAACAGGAACAAACTCTTGGGGATTGTCAGGATGTGCAGCAAAACTGCTGGCCCTACAGAACCTCACTGACCTACACAAAACAAGGTTAGTGAACAAGGCCAGGATGATTCTGGCAGATCCTGATCACCCGCTCCATGGTGAGGTCAGGCTGCTTCCACCTGGATGCAGGTGTCTGCTGCACAGATGTAGGACAAAGACTGAAAAATGCATTCATCCCTGTAGGGATCAGGGTTCTCAGTGAAGATTTCTGTTCTGTTAATGTCTTAATATCTTGTCCAGTATGGAGGTTTTATGTGCCTACTGACTGTGAAACAAATTGCTCCTTGGGGATAATACAGATTATTGAACTTGACTCTAATAGTTACTGGTAATCAGTTTCTGCGATTATATTAAAATCTGTCCACAAGTTAATAAGATATTTTGTAAACAGGCACAGACATCAATGTCTCTTGCCTTTGGCAGAGCATGATAAAATCACTGGCAACACATCAACATGATTTTTATCTCAAACAAATGAGGCCAACAAGTGGGTTTATTAGAAGATTTCAAAAGTTTTGGAACCTGTCCTGATACATATTTTTAAAAAAAATCTTGCTGACATGTTTAAAAATGCATACTTCTCAAAGAAATATTATATGTTTGCATATTTCTCCCCTCAGGAGAGTACATCAGGTGATCCAAAGAAAATGGACAAGTCTGGAACACTGATCAGGGTCGATTCATGAGATTTCAGAGAAACATGCTGCATCAAGACAACAGAATGACCTGAGCTGCATTTAGATGTAAATATAAAGCAAAGTAAAAGCACATTCTGCACACCTTCAAGGCGTGGCTGCAGAAGATGAAGGTTTGATTACAGAACTGTAGACACTAACCTGTCCTGAAACCTGAAACACATGATGTCATCATTTGCTGTAGGCTTTTAATAACACTTTGAGAATAAAAAGTAGCAACACAAACCACCCCACACACTGAAATGTTAGATTCACTCATCATCTTACTGAATCCACCAAACTTTGGTGTTTAAATATAATAAATATTTCACCAAATTGTTTGTGAATGACAGTGATTTATGGAGATTTGTGGTTCTCTCAAAGTAGACAGTTTGTTAAAGGTTCACAAAAATTAAAAACAATAAATAAAAATACAAACCCTGGTCAGGAGATGTGTAAATACGGAAAGCATCTTGGGACAATTTTTTTGTCAATTGCATCATGATTTTAACTAAAACTTTGAAAATAATACATTTTTTAACTAATGATTATTTTTTTGTATATTAATTGCTATAAAAGCGACTTCATTTAAATGTTTAAAATTAACTAAAAGCTTTAAACTCTACATGACAGTTGCACGGGTTTTTATAAAATGTGTTCCTGGCTGGACATACAAAATTTGTTAAATTGCTTCCAGTTTATTTCACGTCAGCCCTCGATGTTCAGGTGGGATTTCCCAAATGGTCGACGCTTATTTGTGTCACTGAATGGACAAAAGTTCAGGCGTTTGAGAGCTCAACCTTCTCCTCTCTCTGAAGCAAGGCCTCTAGGCTGAGGAGAACATGGACCAGGAGTCCCAGGGCCGAGGAGGAGGTGGTGATGACTTGAGTCCAATATGATCTCTAAAGGACTCTAATCACATCAGAGGAAGAAGTTTTTGCTGCACAGAGGCTGATGAGGTGTTCTGTCTGTACAGTACTGAAGTTGAAACTGATTATCTGTTCAGACGGAGCTCAAAAGCACCTCCGTCTGGCTGGTGGGGGTTCCTGCCACAGGAACAATAAAGACACCTCAAAACTTAAGGATCAGAACTAAAACAGAAGAATCTGACTGTTATGAGATTTCTTTAAATCGTTTGAATCAATAAACAAAGACCAGGGAGACCACGTCCTGTTTCACTCTGGACTTGCCAAATTGAAAACAAGCCATGTGACAAAACATGTAAAATTATGTTTTATGCCAAATTTCTTAATCAAAATGCTTTCACTTTATACACAACATGTCCATACAGGTTGCTTTATTTGTTTACAAAAAAGTCTGAGCTGCCCCTTTATGTTGAAAGAACATTTTACAGCAGGCCCATCACCTCAGACTGAAGGTTTTTATTAACACTATTTCAGTCTGCAGGGCTCCAGATGGATAAACTGTTTCAGTTCAAATGGACGAGCAAATGATTAATTAGATCTTTTTTTATACAAGTTGCCAGCAATTACGTTCGCTCCTGCATGCCCCAACAGTTTAACGAGGCCAATTAAGGCAGAGTTCACGACGCCTCTAAGCTGCTGGACTATTACATTGGAGATAAACTTGGTGAAAGCAAATTAATTAAATGAGCAACTCTTTGGGTAACAGGAGGCAGAGAACAAGCAGAGCCTTATTAGTGTCTTTAATTTATTTCTTGGAAACTCTTTGTTGCTGAATGAGTAATGGACCAAGTACTCCAGATGTACTGCATCGCCTCCAGTTGCCAAAAAACTAAATTAGTCAGAAATAGACACAGATTTGGGTTTATTTTTTACTGGAATGTAACATTACAACAAGCCAAAACAGTGCGTCGCATCACATCAAACACACTCAGTCTGACCTTGTGCAAATCCCTCAAGTCCTGATCCACAACCGGGATCGTTTCTACGCACTCGCTCATCCAAAAGTCCACAATCCAGGACCACACGTGCTGCATACAACCGTCCTGGTGAACACTTAAGGCACACAGACACACACTATTTACACTGAACACACCGCACGAACACAGCAGGGATGCTGGGCCCGTTGACGCTCGACAGGAAGTGAGCCGCGACCCGGCGGCTGCAGCCGAAGCTCATTGATCTGTGATCGACTCGTTTTAATGGCAGCCTGCGATTGTTTTATAGCAGCTCGCACGACAATATTAGGAACAACTTCCTCATGTGGATCGGCCTTTTTTTTTTTTTTTACCTAAAAATGTTCAACTGACTACAGCGCATGGAGCAGTGAGGACTGCTGGATGGAAGTGGATAAATTACAGCAATGACGCAAATCGACATCTGCTTCCGGGAGAAAATATTTACGGAACAAACATGAAGGAGATGGACATCTGAAGTTTGACTCTTATAAACCGATGGCGTTTCTGACACACTACTTCTCAGAAAACAACTTATTTACAGTTTCTAGATGAACTAGAAGCTTTCTGCTTGTTGACGTTGTTTGGAAGACGAATAGATTATCAAACATATAAAATAAGACAGGGTCCATTACTTCTGGCTCGATGCATCTGATCATTACGGAGCTCGTTCAACGTGCATGCAGTGAAGAGCTACGCACGTCTGAGGACGTGTGGTCACCTGCGTGACCCTGTGGACAAGAAACAACAAGCGTTTTCACAGATCTACAAAGACCAGAGCAGCAAACTGAACTAATGTTTACGTTAAATCAATGTTACTGTTCTGTGACAAGGGTCAGAATTAACTATTAGAAACTAATAGTGACTTCATTTTTGGTTTCTTTAGGCTTCTTGTTGCCAAGTTTTAAATGTGATAGTTTGTAAAATTATAATTTTACTTCTTAAAACATCTTCTGAATTTAGGAGTTATTTGATATTCTGTTCAATCACATTATAAAATGTTTGGTAAAGTTCTGACTGCAGTGCACTGGACTGTTTGTGGTTAATAAAAGGAATGGATGATTCTGTCGGCATGTCTGAAAGGATAATATTGTTTTCAATGTGGTTTTATTCACATGGAGATAAATCTGTGTATGAATCAGTAGTAGTCTGACATTTGTGAATATTAAATCTCACTGCTCCAGTCACAGTGTTTATGTGTAGTAACGCCTCCCCCCATCCTCTTCAGCAGGTCTACACACCCTTTGTTCCCTCTAAAAAGATGAGATTCTCCTCCGGGTACCGAGAACAAGGTGCCTGGAGGAGGATGTGCAGCCTGTCCCCTCAAACCAGTGATGCCCTTCTCTCCTCTGGCGTTTCCTCCAGGATCTGAAGCAGCAGGTCGCCGAGGGGTTTGGCGATGGCACGGTAGCCCGTTGGCGTCAGGTGGAGGTAGTCAAACATGTCTTGTGAGCTAACGCTTCCGTCCGAGTGGACAAACTCTTCGCTCACGTCCAAGAGCTGAGCCTGGCCCAGTCGGGGCAGCCAGGAGCGCAGGAGCTTGTTCACAGCGGCGTTCTTCTCCCTCAGCGGGTTGGGCCACTCGCCTCGTGGCAACAAACCCTGAGGGTCATAAAAGTATGTTAAAAAAAAAAAAAAAAAAAACGTGTTGAAGGACGTTCACTCATTCACTGCTGTAAATCACATATCCAGCCACAATATTACTGTTTGATCACCGGATCAATAACCATATCAGACTGACGATGCGCTCCCTCTCAGACGTGACGCTGGGTTCAGTGAGAACTTTACACCTTTTTACAGAACTTCCTTTAAAACAGTGTTCAGTGAAACTTCCTGAATCAGTTTAAAAAGCCAACAAAGACTTACCAACACAACTATTTTAGCTTTGGGAAGGTGAGAGGTGAGCAGCTGTGCGATGGCAAGGATTCCTCCAGCAACTTGCTCTGCTGTGTGTCCATAGTTGTTGGTTCCTACCCATAAAACCACCACCTTCACAAGAACACAGACACTTTATTACTCCTCACAGTCCGGTCTGAATGTCACAGAAAACTAACACGTGTACTATAGTCCCTCGCTACTTTGCTCTTCGACTTTCGTGGACTCGCTCTTTTGCGGTTTGTCAATGATTGTCAACTTTAATATTAC
This sequence comes from Simpsonichthys santanae, assembly GCA_031762415.1. Classification (NCBI taxonomy): domain Eukaryota; kingdom Metazoa; phylum Chordata; class Actinopteri; order Cyprinodontiformes; family Rivulidae; genus Simpsonichthys; species Simpsonichthys santanae. Next base: position 26,487,607 of record JARVLU010000324.1, read on the forward strand.
TCACGTGATTGAGATGGTATGAGATAAAAAGTTAACAAAATAAAAAATACTTTGGACAGGCGCCGCCATTTTGTAGTTTTCTTTCAATAAGCCTACACTGTATCACCAGTCAAAAGAACTACACTACACAGAAGCCAACAGTGTTTCCAGCCACTGCTTTCTGATGAAATGGAGGGAAAGTTTTGCAACGCAAATCTATGCTATCTATTATTAATCTCACAGAACTGGAAGGAAAGTAACAAATATTCTGAATTTTCCTGAAGATCAATTATCCACGTGCACATCAAACTTGGATGGGGCGGTGGGCTTCGTCGCTGCAGGGTAGGTCCACAGAACCAGAACTGAGTTGTTGTTCGACACTGTATCGATATAAACTGTAGCGTTACGTATACTTGAAAATTGGCCTACTGTCTTCTCTTTCTCCCACACGGCCCCTCCTCTCCCTCTCAGACCAGCGTCCCCCACACCCGTCTCCTGCCTCTCCAGGTGGGACAGCACATAGCATTTGCAGAGCAGCTTGTGAGCAGGGAAAAAAATACTGGCTCTGTTATTTGGAGATGGTTCCGATTTAATTTGTCAGATGTGCAGCAGAAAAATGTCTTCTGTAGACAATGTTGAAAACAAGTCCCAACGGAAAGTTCAAGCACAACAAACCTTTTTCACCATTTAAATCACAGCGCTATAAAGTGGAGTATGAAGAGTGTGTTAAACTTTGTGCTCCAGCTCCGACTGTGTGAAGTCTTCTCAGCTTCCTTCTCTGAAACTCTTTTAGCTGTACTGCGCCTTATGAGAGGAGCAGTGATGTAGCGTGACATTAATAAAGCAGCAGTTTATCATATCGCTAAAGAGACGGTCCCAGTCTCAACTGTGGAACAAGACGGCTTACGTTAGCCATGTCGTTATCTGCTGGGGACTGTGTTTTTAGCGATATGATGAGCTGCTGCTTTATTAATGTTGTGCCAGCTCTCACTGTAAGACTTGAAAATCTGTGCACAGTAGTTCTCCTTATTCTGCCTGTCCAACTTCACACGACTCCTCCTTCTCCCTCGCTGAATACAAGCAGCCCCGCACTGCTGCTTCACACACGCTGCTTAACGTCGTGAAGGCGGTGCAGCTGGGGAGGATTATTATTAAATATATGTAAATAAATGTCTAAAAAACTCATTTTAATACTGTACTGTATATGTAAAAATTTATTTTTAGATATTTATTTTGTATGGTTAATAAATGTGCCTGTGTGACAATCTGGGCAAAGCTTTGACTCACAAATACGTTTTTGTTATTACTTTTTGAAAAAAAAAAAAAAAAAAAAAAAAAAAAAAAAAAAAAAAAAAAAAAAAAAAAAAAAAAAAAAAAAAAAAAA
>JARVLU010000324.1:26511328-26525725 GCA_031762415.1 Simpsonichthys santanae
AATGTTACATTTACTCAGATTAAACTTTTGATCTGTCATCTATGTTCTATTACAAATAAAATATTGACTTTTGCCATATCCACATCATTGCATTCAGTTTTTATTCACAATTCGTTTAGTGTCCCAACTTTTTTGGAATCCGGTTTGTACATGTCCTCCTACATGTCTCTGCATGAGTGCAGCTACAGCGTGCACTTTCAGGACATTATTCAATGCAGTGTCCCTTCAGTGTGGACTGAACTTGGCAAAAGGGCCTTCTCCGCTCCTGTTTCCTGGAATATTTTACAAAAAGATCTGAAGCTCTCAGTTGACCTCTCTAAATAACTTTAAACATCAAGTTCCTGGCAAAAACCAATGCAGTCAAGTTCCTGTTTTTAGTTTTCTACACTGCCTTATAATCTAGCAGATTTTTTTTTCTTTTTTTTTTTTTGCTACTTTTTCCTTTTGACTCCTTTTAGTTGCCATTTTATGGTAATTTGTAAAACAAAAACAAAAATTAAATGTGTATGCTCTTTTGTGACTGTCTGTTGCTGTCGTTGTTATCCACTGTTGTCATCACTTTGTTACAGAAACCAGGTCTCTCTTGTAACTGAGTCCCCGAGGCTCAATGGGATTAACCTGTATAAATAAAGATAGAATGAATTAATAATCCATGTATAAAATCCAACAATGTTCATTCAGGCCATCTGGATGGTTTCTTTTCTTTTTCTTTCTTTTTTTTTTTTTTTTTGTGCTGTGACGTTTCGCCCTTCATCCAGAAGACTTCATCAGTCTGAGGAAACACCAAACAAAACTGATTCTCACCCAACAGCTTACTCCAAAGTGGAAAAACCAGTTGTGTTGTTGCTAAGATGGCCTCTGGGGCATGCCCTCTCCTCCGGTGCCCTCCCTCTCCCTCATTGTCATTTATGTCAAACTGGTTCAAAACATCAAAGTCCATGCTCAGTAATGCAGGTATAAAATCCAACAATGTTCAGTCAAGTCATCTTGATGCTTTCTTTTTGTGTGTGTATGTGTGTTGAGATGTTTCACGCTCCATCTGGAAGGCTTCATCAGGTACATAGGTACTGGTATGTAGGTAATGCTCTGCTTCCCTCACACTGAGTCGTCTACCCCACAGCTTGACATGTCAGTGCAAACAGCACACAACTAGGGCTGGGCTCTATCGTATTGTTCACAATAATACCAGTAAAAAAAAAAAAAAAAGCTTGCCCGGGAAAAAAAATACCATGATATGCTAATTTACCGAATTACCGAACCGAACTGTGCAACACCCCCCCCCCACACACACACACACACACACACACACACACATCTGTCGGTACTGGCGTAACGCTAATTAGCTGCGCACAATACTAGCTAGCTAAAATGCTAAAAACAACGTGCAGCTCTGCTGCATTTCTCCATCCAGCTCTAAACTGCAGGTACAGACAGTGACTGAGGACCATGGCCTCAGTTTTGGAGGTGCTGATCCTCATTCCCAGCCGCTTCACCCTGGACTACTATATTCAGGATTGTTGTGAGAGGAAAGTCCTGCTTTAGGTTCTGATTACTCTCATAGTTTAGTAATAGACATTATTTCCCATTGGCAGTACTCTTGTTTGTTCTGATTTTTGCATTTGTTGTATTTGTGAATGTTTCAGGTGTTTTACTACCAGGAGACTGCGTACCCTCCTGAGGACGGACGTTTTAAAGGACACGCAGTGTGGTCAGGAGACGTTACGAGGAAAGACGCCTCCATCACACTGAAAGATGTGCGCCCAACCTTCAACGGTACCTTCATCTGCCAGGTGAAGAACCGCCCAGACGTGCACGGCAGTAACGGAGAGACCGTCCTCAAAGTTGTTGACAAAGGTCAGCGCGATGTTTGCTACTTAAGAACTTTTTCATAGTTTGTTGTATTTATAGTATAAATAAAGCAGTAAATGAGAAATTTTGTAGGTTTGAGTAGATGCTTGTCTTATTAGCCTCTTTAGTTCACAGAAAAGTGAACTTTGAAGCTAATTAAGATTGTAATGTGTATTACTGCATGAAGGAACGTCCATTTAAACCAATCAGATACTGTACTCTTTTTGATCTGTTTTGTCTCTTCTAGCATCCATGTCTGAGATCACCATGCTGGTGACTGCTGTTGGAGGTGCCTGCGGTGTCATTCTGGTCCTCCTCGGCATCTTTGTGGCCGTGAGGGTCTGCAGGAGAAAGCACAGTGAAGATGACTTTGAGATGCAGACGGAGACGACGTACGAGAAGAAAGACCCGACTGTATTGTGAGAGCTAGAGAACCAAATCTCTTCCGATCCTCTTGGGATGGAGTCTGCTGGGCTTGGTTGGATCCATTTTGGTTTTCTGGAAGTGACCAATCATAGGCCCGTTTTTTTTTTTTATCATCCTTCCATATCTGCTCGTCCACTGTGAAGGTTTCAGATGTCTCTGTAGATTATTTCATCTGCTGCAGTCTTAGAGATGTACTGCTTCTCAATTTGTTGTAATTCTACAATTTTATGCACTTGTTTTGAACGGCAATGACTAAAATGAACTTTTTTTTTTTTTTTTTTTTTAAACATTTTATGCAGTAGAATATGTGTAAACATGTACAGGCTGTTCTTGGGGCTGGGTCTTGAGACTTTTAACTCACTGCAGCAGTGACTTTTTAAAGATGATCTGATCATCATTTCTCGATAAATGAAATGTAAAGCAGTCCCAACTGTATAAACTGCTGCGGTGAAGTAACTTTAAATCTTCCTGCTGAAGTCTACTGAGGAGACAGGTTTAGGAAACTGCGGAGGTATAACGCTGTTTATAGAAAACATTTTTTCCCTGTGAGTGACGGCTAAACTAACAGCTGACACTTCAGTGTTTGCAACGCTTCGAACGCAGTTCAGGAACTTCCAGAACTCAGGAGAATAATGGTGGACTAGTGCTCCTCACGGGTGCCACCGACTTTCTTGCCTTCCTTGGCATCAAACTGAGGATTTTGGGGATTGGGTTTTAAATATATATTTGTTAAGGCAAACCCAGTTATCAAATTTTACGAACAGAATGTCCTCAGTCGGCCCGTCGCACTGTTTTTATGTCGTGTGCGGTGGCGTCAGTTCGCCCGCGGAGGCAGCTCACCTCGTCGTAGCAAAAAAGAAGAGGAAAGTTCAGAAGATGAGTCAAATCTGAGCAACGACGACGACTATGACGACAGATAAATGCACATTTTAGCTGAATCAGCTTTTTAAAGTTGATTAAGCTTAAAGTTTTTAATTATGATTAAACGTACAGATCAGATTTCTGGTTACTAAAAGTCAAGATTATTCCTTTGCTTGTGATGGATAGTAAAAATATTTACCAGAGCGAGGCAGGACCAGAGATAACATTCTGAATGCAATGCATTCCTCTCTCGTACTCCTTTTTCTCCTCACGTCAATTTGTCTGAGCAGCATTAAGTAGAGATTATGCAATGCTTTATTTTATTTTTGAATTAAAAAAAAATAATTGTACATAGTTGTTTGACTTCTTTCACCTATAACTAGTACTCACCAACATTTTGAAACGGTGTGTAATTTTATTATATTTTAAAAAATTTAACTGTTTTCTGTGAGTCTGGCTTCATGGATGGAATTGCTGAAGTTTATAAATAAATTTGTGGATTTTTTTATATAACGGCACACTTTCTTTCAGACTTTTCAGCAGGGTAGTTCACTGCACGTGATGTTTATCTGCTGTCATGAGAAAAGGAAGTCCACCTTCCAATCTTTGGGTTTTACCTATCAGGACATAAAGAAAATAATTAGTTGTTGTTATTTTTTTTATTAGATTATAAAATTATTCAAATCTAACCTTTAGTGATTTCATCATATCATTAGTTATTAAACAAAAACAAAGCCAAAACCACCTTTAGCAATAAAAACATATTTATGGCTCACGCTGTTGTGGAGGAATTTTGGCCCACTCTTCTTTCCAGTGTTGCTTCAGTTCATTGAGGTTTGCAGACATTTGTTTCTACACAACCGTTTAAAGGTCCGGCCACAACATTTCAGTCAGCTTGAGGTCTGAACTTTGACCGTTTCTCTGCAACACTTTGATTCTGCTGTAGATTTTCTGCTTTTTGTTTAATTTTTTGGTACTTGACTGAGTTTCAGACCAGCTTCAGCCTCACATTTGACTAAAGAGTACAGGTCTTATCTGCCCAAAAAAATATTAATCCAGAAGTGTTCCGGTCCATTCAGATGAAACTTTGCAAACTTGAGTCATGCTGACTTGGTCTTTTAGAGAGAAGGGGCTTTTTCCTGGCATCCCTTCATTTTGAGTCCTCTAATTGTTTTGTCATGAAATTCAACCTTTAACCTGCTAACTGAGGTTTGTAGAGTCAGAGATGGAGCTTTTTTTATTTTATTTTATTTTTTAGTGTCTCTACTTATTGCACTGCACCTTGGGATAAATTTGCCACTATGTTCACTCCTGAGAACACATTCATTCAACCTTTCAGCCTCCTCTGCTACACATTTGAATGTCTTGAAACAAAAACATTAATTTTTTACTTGTATTCTTTTCAGTTCCAGTGCAGAAAAACATTTGTATCCAAAACTGCAAACATTCTCTATTGAAACAATGAGGGACATTAGTGTACCACTGGTCAATTTTAGCTTTATATAAAACATATTGTGGAATGTTGGAATGTGTTGTGGGATTTTGTAAACTGGAGTATGGATTTTAATAAATTTAGAACCAGATAAAGCTCAGATCATGTTTTTATGTCCTCATATGTAAAACACTAGAAATGAAAGAGCGTGTTTTTATTTTCTATGCTCGTCTGTTGAGCTCTGACAGAATTCATTGAGTGTTTACTACTAGTGGTTTTACAGATGATTAAATGCTTTGTACTCCATGTAAATAAAAGTTGAACTTTAAATGTTTATTTTTTTAATCAAACTTGAACCTGTCACATAGTGTTTTTTTTTTTTTTTTTTTTTTTAATAAATCTTGTTTTGAAAGGTATGATTCTGCTTCATGTTTATGTCATGGGTGCTTCAGAGTGTGTGAACACACCAGGTCTCTTCATGAACAGGTAGATTAACTTACCAACCAATCTGCTGCTCCTTCTGTGTTAGATGTGACGCGTTTCCATTCCGTCAGTAAAAAATTCAGCATTAAATCTGATTTCTTGTGTTCAGTAACAGACCCGGGTGGAAGACCTGGATGAGACGGATAAGGAACAAAATAGTGTCCTCACAACAACCAGCAGTAATCAGGAGGAAACCCTGTTGGTTTATACGTTATTTCCTTAACAAATGTCTCGTGTGTTACAACTATTCTGATCTGACATTTTCTGCACCACATTTGTAAGGATCAAGTCAAAGTTGGTAAAAATTACACATTTATAAATTGGACCCCATCTAAATGTAGAATCAAAAAAATGATTTTGCTTATTTTAAAAACATTTACAGTGGAAAAATTGTCTATAGTTTTCACAATTGACAGCACTGAGTCCGTCACATTGCCATCTGTAGACAGTGACAGCAGGACAGCCTTAAAACACTTGATATGAAATGTTTTAATGTCTGTTCTCAAAATATCTCATGGACTATTGGGCATATTTTTTATAAAACTTTCAGGAAGTAATCTCTAAGTGGGCATCTACAATTGAATAATTTTTGGGATTGATGAATTCAAGGTGACTGCCACAGTTGAACGACTTAGGAAAACACAAAGGGCTATAATTCAGTCAGATTTACAGATATTAAGCAAATTTTCAACATTAAGTGTTGGAGTTAACCCTCTTAGCAAAATACCACTTGAACTACTGGACGGATCTTAATGAAACACTTAAAAGTAATTACTGACTATGCATCTGAAGTAGTTAACTTTGGGAGTCAACCTGATTCAAGATGGCAGCCACTGATAATCAACCTTAGGAAACATGAAAATGTGCATGGTATGTAGGCATGGCTCATGAGTGATAGAGTCATGGCCAAAAGACAGTCTTGCATGAGATCAATTATGTCATTTAAAAGGGTAAACCAAAACTGATTTATTTAAACATAAAATGATCTTAGTGTATGCAATATTCCTCAAGTCAAATTTATTTATACAGCACATTCAAAAACATCTGCCAACCTGCATCACATAATACAAATAATAAAAAGACAAAACTGACCATGAGATCATACAAACTTAAAAAAAAAAAAAAAAAAAAAAAAAGGTTAAAAATCTTATAAGAAATAAACCGACCAGACCGGCCTGCTAACACCAACATATAGTCACAATAATCTAGTTTGGAGGTAATAAAAGCTTGGAAAACAAATGTTCAGTCTTTAAAATGTAAAAAATGATCTCACTTTAGAGAAAAACCTCAGTTTAAAAATTAAGGATCTCATCAATACAGAATGGATCTGTTTCTCAAGGTAAAAGTTTGAATCAAATATTACCCCTGATGTATATTTATATATGATTTTACAAACCGCTCCCTGATCTGGAGGAGAAGAACTGTGATTTCCATTAGATTCAAAAATAATAACTTCAGAATTTTTTTTCTCATTAAAAATTTGAAGCTGTCCAAGCTTTTAACTCAGTGAGACAGTCAATCTGTGGTTTTAGTGGAATAGAATGATTGAGCTTCAACTGGAGGTAGTTCTGAGTGTTTTCTGTGTAGAAATGAAACAAGCTGTTGATTTTTTTAAGGAACTTAAAGAGAGAATCTTAATGGAAAATAAAATGGGTCCAAGAATGGACCCTTGGGGAACTCCACGTGTGAATGGGGGGCTGAGGATGAAACCGAATCTCCAAGAGTTATGCAACAATTCCTGTCAGACAGAACCAGTCCATTACAGAGCTGTTGATACCACAACATTCCAGCCTAGAGGAGCCAACAGAATACTGAGGTCAACTGTTCACTACAACTATAAGCAGTGATGACTTCATGAGATTATTTATAAATAAAATAATTTCAATTAGAGAGAAAAGTCACACCATCGTTCCTACTATTGCCTCTGATTCCCTGTCAGATGAGGCAGCTTTGGAAATGTCACTAGAACCTGGTTTATGTTTGGACTGTTTTTGTCCTGTTGAGTCCTCTGAACTGTCAAAAATAATAGCTTCTGTTTAAAGACATATTTCCCCTAATTAATCTTACCATTTTGGATCTGCTTAATTGGTCTCTACCGTAATTAAAGGTTACATACCAGAGCACTTTAAGTTTGCCATAATTAAACCTTTACTTAAGAAACTTGATCTTGATTTAGAAATTCTGGCCCATTATAGACCTACATCTAACTTTCATCTAAAAAGAATTCTTGAGAAAATAGTTGCAAATCAGTTGTGTGAACTGTCGTGGGAAAAAAGGAGATTTCCAAAGCAACCAGCTGTAAGCTTCATCAGATTTATTTACAAAGCTTTGGAGAACAGACGGCAATCACAGAAAATCAATACATTTACAAGTTCACACTTATCAATGCTTTCACCTGTCTGAGGTTCTGACCTGTTCTGGTTTCCCAAACTGAGAAAGTTTATGTAGAATCGCACTGGCACCAGCCTTCATCCACCCACACTTGCTTTACCAAGCTGTTATCAGCTGCACACAGAGACATGTCAGGGAGTTGGTTGTGGGAGGCAGAGACTCAAGGACTCTTGAGACATGTCACTGTATCATATCAATATCATATCAATCAAATCTTGAGGATAATAAAAACTGTCTCTTGTTGTCCCTTAATGGTTAATCACACCAAGATTGATTATTACATAGAACATTTTAATATAATTCACAATTACAGTACAGAGCAGTGAAAATTATGGAGCATGGTTAGTGCAAATACGTGTCCTTGACATGAACATCTGAACAGGAGTCATCTGTTTGAGGAGTTTCAGTCAGGGTTTAGAGCTCCTCATGGCACAGAAACAGCACTGGTGAAAGTTATTAATGATGTTCTCATGGCCTCTGACAATGGACAGGTGTCTACGCTGGTCCTGTTAGACCTCAGGGCTGCATTTGATGCAGTTGATGACAATTCTAAGAGAGATCACTACTACAGAGGCTTGAATAGGATATTGGAATTACAGGAACGGTTCTAAAATTGTTTAAATTGTAATAATTGATAGATTCCAGTTTGTAAATCTAAATAACAAATAAGGGTTTTCAGCTCAATCATCCATTTAAAAAAACTGTGAAAATCACTGTAATGCCGCTTGGTTGTTTATGTGCTGCTGACTATCCATGATGCTGATCTCATGCTGCTGATTATTTCATGTTGTGTTCATTAGTCCTCATCTGCTCACACAGACTCATGTTCGTGCTGCTGTTGTTTTGGTGCATTGTTTTTGTACCATTAGTGCTTAGTGTATTCTTAGTCTTGTGTATTCTTAGTTTAATGAATTTAGTATATTCTTAGTTCATGACTCGGATCTTACTAATGTTTTTCTTTACAACTTCTGTTTTTGTTGGATGTAACTGGGAACCTGTGTACATATTTCGTCCCACCTCATGTATCACGTGTGGTGTGTATGACCAATAAATCTATCTGACATTCATATGTCATATGGACCAGTTTTTTTTTAAGGGAGAAATGTTTCATCCCCTATCCAGAGGACTCCTTCAGTCTACTGCCTGCCAACCAGATCTGTCCCATAACCTTCACTGCTGTGTTTCAAGCCAACCTCCTGTTGGCTGATTCCAACAGCTTTCTTCCTGTTAAAAAGGAGTTTTTCCTTTCCACTGTTGCCTTTGTGATTGCTCAGGATGGGAGACTGCGATGAAGTGAACAACACAATCTTCTGGCTTCCCAAGATGGATCACTTTAACTAATTGGTTTTTATAATGTATGTAAATGTTTCTGTTCAGTGCCCTGAGATGACTTCCGTTGTGACTTGGCACTAAATAAATAAAGTGAGTTGAACTGTGTCAAAGGCAGCTGTCAGGTCTAAAAGCAGAGTCTCCTGAATTCTCATTAAAAACATTTGCATGTGATGTGAAGGGCTTTAAAACCAGACTGAAACATTTCAAGAATGTTGTGCGAGTTTAAAAAAGGACTGCTGTTGGACAAGACTACTGGGAAAACCAAGCAAACATAAAGCAAATGTAAACTGGGTGGATCTAAAGGTTTATGTTTAATTTTTGTTTAAACTACCGTGTAAATGTATTTATTTAATTTAAAGCATAGAATATAATTTTGCTATTTGGTGATGTGGACTTGTTTCATTAGTGTTCATGACAGAATTGTCCAGGCAGGTAAACTGTGGTGCAGTGAAATACAGGTAAAGGACAGTTTCCTGGACGTGTGTGCGTGCGTGCGTGCGTGCATGCGCGTGTGTGTTGGGAATAATGTTTCAAGGATGCATGTGCACCGCTCATCCTTCCAGGCCCCTCCACTGGAGTCTCACTGCAGCAGCAGCAGTGGGAACTCTTCCAAAACTGCAATAAGAGGGAAAAAAAAACAGAAGAGGCGTTTGCTGCAGAAAGACAGGCCTCGGCTGCAGACCTGAGCAGGACGCCAGCAGCTGCACGTTGAGCCGGACACACACACACACAAATACGATGTGAATATGATCCAGTGCACTGAGGGTGCACTCGTGCGTTTCTGTGTCTCGATGCACCGGAACCGAGAAGAAGCACCCTCAGCACATCAAGACTTCAGAGATCACTGCAGCAAGACGCTGCCTGCAGCAAGAACATACACACATCTCAGGTGCTGTGGCACTTTAATGACGTCAAGAAAACCCCTAAGCAACACAAATAATACAACTCTAAAAAAAAATCAAATGTGAGTTTAGGCATTTGTGTGACTTGAGCACAGACAGTACAAGATGTCTGTTACATGGGAGGGTGCTGAGATGCTGTTTTCGTCATTACAGTTCATGCAACATTCATTCAACCTTCATTTATGCAGGTTAATCTCATTGTGGGTGCTCATTGCAACATGTTGTCTTGGTTAACCTGGAGAAAAACATCTGATAAAACAGAAAACAGCCATGTCAGGGATTTGTTTACCTTCTAAAACAATCTATAAATCCACAGACATTTGTAGCATTTTACGTTTTTGTCTTTTGATTCCCACACTCCGTGTGTTTCAGCAGCTTTAACGTGACCTGAGCCTTAAAGGGATAGTTCAACTGTTTTGCCAACGGGGTTCCGAGGAAAGATTATTTTCATTCATTCAACCTTTGTTTAGGCAGGTTAATGCCATTGAGCCTCGAGGACTCACTTACAAATACCACCTTTAATGACCTCAGCTTGGAGAAATGGTGTGATAGTGCATGCAGGGATGGATGGACTGGATGGATGGATTGCATCTGTATATAACCCAACCATTGCAGATAATTATTTGAAAGTCTTAAATATTGCACGTCCTTCAATCATTTTTTGCTCTCGTCGTGTGTTTAACCTGGGTTTGGCCGCATCTTTGTTGAGACTCCATTAAACCATTTCCCATCAGCCTCTTTCAGCTCGTGATCCAATATTTAGTCCCTTTCAGTTTGGAGTAATGGATTTTCACCAGCCCTCCGACTGACGTGAATCTGATGACTGCTGCGTCTGAAGATGACTAATCACACGTGAAAACTCCGAGGTAAGCACTTTCTCCATCACGTCCTGGAGTAAATTGGACACACAGAGCTCAGCTGTTTTGGACTGCTGGGAAAGTACTGAAGAGACAAAAGAGCCGTCCTGCTGAAGACACTGAGCCTCCTTCCTGCCTCACACCATTATGCTACCTCTGTCAGTTTGTGCATGGGTTTGTTAGCAAAACATCACTGGAAGCGCTTTAGGGAAACTCCCACAATGTAATTATTGAAAGTACGTCTCCATTTAAAATGCAGTAGTGCAACTGTCTGTGACTTTATTAATAAAGTTATGTAACTAATGACATTTAGTTATTATTTATACGCCTGTTGAAAGATGGACACATTCTGGTAGAGCCTCCGTCCATGAACTTCCTCTTGTCCTTCCTAAAACTTTTGATCCACTTTAGATCCTCAACCTTTTGCTCTTTTCTGCTTAATCCCTGCACGTTGAAGCAGTTTAGATGTGTCAAACTCAAGGCCCGGGGGCCAAATGTGGCCCTCGTTGACGTATGATCTGGCCCCCAAGATGATATTTTAAATGTAAAATACTTTTATCACTTTAATATTTGCAGTAATCTTTGATTATGGTGTCAGAAGTGCAACAGAGGACGTCAAATGAGACCAATCAAACTCTTGTTGAGGAACCTGCAACCAAGAACAGATGTTAGGTATCTGATTGAGTTCATGTAGATTCTGAAACTGGCTCTTAGTTTGAAAAAAATAAAATACAATTTGGCTCCCTTTTGTAAGTAAGTTTGACCACTGGTTTAGATGGTTTCACGGCTTCATTGGAGATCTGGTCATCAAATATCCCTCAGAACGTGTGGCAGTGAGCGACACTTGTTTTTTTTACTCGTGTGCTAAAATTAGTTTGAGAGCGTGAAACAAAAGTGCGGCTGCGTCGACGTACACGTATCACCCCAGCTTCAAGGTCAAGGTCAACATTTAGACCAGGTCTTTTCTTGTCCGGGTCGTTGCTTTACTTGCTGCATAACAGTTTGTCTGTGCGTGTTTAATGTGCCGTACGCTCTTGTTCGATGACTTTTGTGAATTTTGACGGGATGCTGACCATCGTGGCTGTTAATGGCGATGACCTTGCAGCGCCGCTCAGCACCGACTTCAGTCCTTTTAAAACTGAAACACTGAGTGCACCAGAAAACCCCACCGAGCACGTGCTCATCATTAACCTTTATTTAACCACACGGACCATCGTGGACATGCTCAGAAGTAGCTGTGACATCATTTCTCCAACCAGCACAAAAATGCCTGCGACCCAGTTTGTTTTAGGACAACGAGCTAAGATTGGGCTTGGTAGTGACTGAGAGTCATCTCCAACTAATGCTCTGAATGCTCACAGATGAAATCCTTGTCTTGAAGACGAGATGGTTTGACCTCGAACGGTTGATTGTTTGAAGAATTCAGGCTGAAACGATTGTTCCTAACTCTTTAAAGCTCATGGAGGTGTTAGTCAATGAACGGGTTTATGAATGGCTGCATGTCCTGACTGAGGCCCTGAAGCTGTGCGACACCTCCTCCTCCCTCCTCCCTCCTCCTCCTCCTCCTCAGCCAGCACTGCAGAACTTTCCTCTGATCTTCACATAGCGTCCGGCACACACACACACACTCCCCCGGTTGAGAAGAGGAGGAGGATGATGAGGCAAAAGGAAGGGAGGAAGGAGGGGTGTTGGAGGAGAGAAAGCGTAATGATGCTGGGTGTGTAGGGGAGGAGGAGGCAGGTGATGGAGAGGGAGCAGAGCGATGAGGAGAACGTGGCGGGCGGCCAACAGAGAGGACAGAGAAAAGTTGTGGGGCGGCTGCTGGAAGGACAGATTCAGCTCACCAGGGATGGGGACGCTGGGCCTGCTTGCTTCTTCTTTGTCTGTCTGAGTCTCCGTCTGTCTTTCTGCTCATCCCACCCCCACTGCACACACCTCCACCCCCCCACCCAGCTCTGGTGTTTCATCGTGTCTCCTGGTCGTCTGCAGAGAAAGTGCTGGCTGGCAGATTCTCCTTGTGTGAACCCTGACTCTGCACAGGAAGAGTTAGCCGTCCTGTCCTCACTGACTCAGCTGCACGAGCAGCCGGTGGGAGTGGGGGCTGGGGGGGGGGGCGCCTTACTGAGCACAGGAGCAGGTAGGCGCTCACTAAACTTCAGCTCAAATGCAGATCATCTTGGTTACTTCTTACTTTGTACTTCCTGTGCTGTTCGGTGAGTCCTAACCGTTGCGTCTCCTTTTTAAAAACTTTTCTCCACAGCTCAGTTTTGGAGCTTTTGAGGACCTTTTAGTTCCAGACCTGCCGACGTCGGCCGTCCAACCTCCTCCAGCACATCAGAGAGGCCGAGCGGTGCTGAGGTGTATCCAGCCAGCTGCGTCAGCCTGATCTGGACCCTGCAGCATCATTTGCTCTGGGGCCAGGGGAGCTGCCATGGACATCCTGTGGAGGCCGGGCGCTCCGTACGCAGCGTTCAGCCTCATCATCACTTTGCTGTTTGGTAAAGTTGATTCTCTGTGTCCTTCCTGTGTTTTCTGAGGTTTGCACATGTGTGATGAAGTGGCGTTGCTCTTTTAGATCTAAAACTTGTGTTTATTTGGGCTGCATGCACTGCAGGACACATTTTTATGCCTTTAATAAGTCCTTTTAAGTTGCAGGCGCTCATATTAATTTATTTTTAACTGTACTTGTCCATAAATGTGATTTATAAGTAATTGAAGGGACGTGTTGGATGTGTGAAGTGAGCCTGTGTTGGAAAAGCTGCATCATGCACTCTTGGCCTGATGTTTGACAGCAGATGGTTCTGGTTCAGATGGAGCAGAGTCTACCTGGCTTGAAACAGGGCTGAAAACAGCTGCATAATTTAAAAGTGGCAAATATTAACTTTTTAAGATGTTTTTCTTTAGCTTTTAAAACATGCACAGAAAAATAATACATTTTGTCTAACAGTAAAGGATATTAGGTTAAAAAAAGATGCATATCTTTACATTACTGCCCTGAAAAGCTGGACGCAACGTAACTGTAGGCGTGTGTGTGTTTGTTTGTCTGTTAGCAAAACATTGCATGAGCCATTAGCTGGGTTTGAATACAACTCTCAGAAAGTAACCACTCCACACCTGATAGCCTTTTGTAATCAACCTGACTCAAGATGGTTGCCGCAGCCTTAAAAGCACAAAAGCAACTACAATTTAGTCAGTTTTACAAATATTGAGATAAAATTTGTTGTGGTAGTAGCTGAGAATCATCCATAGCTCATACTTTGAGTGCTAACAGTTCCTACAAGGTATTTGTTTAAAACTTTGGGAATTGAAAGTGGTGGGCAAAATGAACTCCTTCACGGAACGCTAGTTTTAACAAATAAGTGTCTGGCCTTGGCCTGTCACGATAAATTTTGCTGAGCGATTAATTGTTTCAGAAATTATTGCGATAAACGATAATATTGTTTGAAAGTTGACAATAGATAGTAATTATTGTCAAATTTAAGAAGAAATGTTAGTCAATTTATTTTGAGTGTGGTATATTTTTTGATCATCGGATGACAATATAAGACTGTTTGAACCGAAGGATGGATAGTGAGGGAGCGAGCAGCGTGTCTATTTAAGAAAAAATGGGAGGGAGTTCTCTTGACGTGACATGGGCTGTCCCTCCTTCCTTGTTTTCCGATTCTCAAAATGGCGGACGCTCAGTGCGGTTTGAGCTCTTTAGCATAGCATTTTTCTACACAAAGTTTTTAATTTAAAAAAAAAAATCACTAAACAAGTTCTCAGCTTCTTTTTGCAGAGAAAAACAATTTTTTACACAAAGTCATCGGTTTCAACCGTGAATTTTTGAGCTTCGACAAGATGGGGGGGGGGGGGGGGGGGGGTT
>JARVLU010000324.1:26555836-26568917 GCA_031762415.1 Simpsonichthys santanae
GGACCACTACCCTGCATGTTTTAGACCAGAGGTTTCTAATCCTGATCCTCAAGGACCACTACCCTGCATGTTTTAGATCAGAGGTTTATAATCCTGATCCTCAAGGACCACTACCCTGCATGTTTTAGACCAGAGGTTTCTAATCCTGATCCTCAAGGACCACTACCCTGCATGTTTTAGACCAGAAGTTTCTAATCCTGATCCTCAAGGACCACTACCCTGCATGTTTTAGATCAGAGGTTTCTAATCCTGATCCTCAAGGACCACTACCCTGCATGTTTTAGACCAGAGGTTTCTGATCCTCAAGGACCAGCACCCTGCATTTTTTAGATTAGAGGTTTCTAATCCTGATCCTCAAGGACCACTACCCTACATGTTTTAGATCAGAGGCTTATAATCCTGATCCTCAAGGACCACTACCCTACATGTTTTAGACCAGAGGTTTATAATCTTGGTCCTCAAGGACCACTACCCTGCATGTTTTAGATCAGAGGTTTATAATCCTGATCCTCAAGGACCAGCACCCTGCTTGTTAAACTAGTTCTCAGCTCCAACACAACTGATTTAATAGTTCAATTACTTCTGCATGTTCTGCAAGCACCCATGGATTCAAACCAGTGGTGTAGTCTACATTTTTATACTGGGTATACTGTGCTTGGAAACCAAAGTACACTGGCGAGTACAATGGATTTGTCAGTTTATTTAGATTTTTTTTAATGCATATCGAACATTTCCAAATTTCTCTGATGCTTATATTGGAGTAAATATACAACAGTTGGCTTTGTATAAAAAATATAGAATATATGAAACAGAATCAAAGCAAAGCATTTTCAAGTACTGTATTAAGTAGTAAGTACAGAATTATACAATAATTTGCTGGATAAGCGAATGTAATAAACAGGTGCTGCATACAGACGGATTGTTACAGAAGCATTTTACTGCCCTTTAATGTATCAATGACACACGTCGAATGACATGTCATGTATCATTTGGCACCTTTAATGTATGCTGAAATTCTTAAGCTCTTCTAGTGAGTGTACTCCGTATACCCGCGTATATCGCGTAGAATTCACCAGTGATTCAAACTGTGTGTGAAGTATCTAAAACACGTAGGGTAGTGGCCCTGGAGTGAACCTAAACCCCACATCTAGTGCACAGACTGGTTCCAAAACTGCAGTATTTTTAGGAGAACACTAGGACACTGTCTTTTATAATTTACATATACTGTACTGTACTTTCTGTCTAAAAACATTTACCTTCAAAACAAATAAACCAAATCGAACCATAATTTCAAACAGCAACATTTCACCCTGTAATGGAAAGGGAAAACACAAAAACATAACATTAAAGTTTAAAAAAGGAAACTGAAAAAAATATTTAAAAAATTCAATAAAATAAATAATAAATAAAACTGGCTGTAAAATCAGAGGAGTTTGTGCAATGTGGAACGTCAGAACTGATTCAAGAGGACATTCGTGAAACTGAACAGTTTTTAAAAAATATTGTCATCAAAGCAAAGTTACTTGTATTGATGAGCAAAGAGCGTGCACGGAGAGGAGAGGGTGGAGTCTGGGACCTTTAACGTTTGATAACACAAACAGAGGTTCAAACTTTATTTTTTTTTTTTACTTCAACATTAAGTCTTTGCAGTTTTAAATAAATGTGCGTCAGAGACTCTTCATCTCAGCACGTAGCTGCAGAAAAAAACCAAGGGAAGCTGTTTGGGAAGGTGTGCGGTGGCCTTGCCGCTTGGGCAGCACCAGTTTGGACCGGGGGTCTTTCTATGTGGAGTTTGCATGTTCTCGTGTTTGCATGGGTTTTCCCAGTATACTCCAGTTTCCTCCCACAGTTTAAAAAACATGGCTGCCTTCAGGTCCAGGCCTCCCTTGTAAGAGGTCCGTGATCTCAGTGTGATTTGACTGGTTAAATAAAGGTGAATAAAATTAACGATAATAAATAAAATGGTGGGGACATCTGTGTTGAACTTGATGAATGACTGAATCCATGCACGTTAGAAGAGGCGTCAGCAGTCTCATGTTTCTGTGCCCGGCAGGGGATGGTCCACGCTCTGAGAGTCATTTACAGGCAGCATGGAGTCCTGGGCCTGTGGAGGGGCTCCAGTGCTGCCGTGCCGAGAGTCAGCGTGGGCTCGGCGACCCAGCTCTCCACTTTCTCCTCCTCCAAGGAGCTGGTCGTGGACCTGCAGGTTGGAATGCGACTCCCTGACGTTTGGTCTTTACATGAGTGGTTTGTTTCCTCAGTCTTTCATCATGTTTGCATGTTTTTCACACATTTAGGCTCATGTGGTTTTTGCTGATGCTAAGTTTTGCCGCACATTCAGACTCGAGTCATTAGCAGTCAGCAGCTTTGCAAAGGTTACAAAATGAGTCTGTGTAGCCACGACAAAACACTCAGCTGGAATACAATTCTCCACCTTTCACTGCCCCGCTCCCCGACTGGAAACATTTGGCTTTCACGAGCTGTGCATTGGGGTGGATGGGTCCAAACTCTTAACAAAAAGTCTTTTATATAAAGTGTTCAGCCGTCAAATGAAGCCCAGCTTTGTGTTTTACACACACCATTATCTACAGTTTAACTACTTTATACAGAGGATTATCTGTGTTGCCAGATAGAGAAGGATCAAATGATAAAAATCCAGTTTGGTTCCAGCCACAGTAGCATGTGTGTAACATACTGTAGGGGCTAATAATAGAGCCATGCTCGCTGCATTTCAGTTAAAATTAGATGCTGCTGGCATGAAGTACCCGTTCACTCCTGAGCCCTTCGTCCTGCGTCAGAATGGTGTCTCCTCGTCCTTCAGGTGTTCCCAGACAACAGCTGGCTGGTGGCTCTGAGTGCCGGAATGATCAGCAGCGTGGTGGTGGTGATGGCCATGACGCCTTTTGACGTGGTCAGCACGCGGCTCTACAACCAGCCCGTCGATCATCGGGGCAAGGCGAGTAAAGCTTTGTTTGTATTTGAAGGTGCTTCTCATCATCTAGAGCTCCATAAAGGTTTCTGGTTGTGTAATGCTGTTTAGACAAGAAGGCAAAGATGTGCCTCGGTGAACAGAACCCATTCCTTTACCATTTTGTCATCAAGTCCAACAGAACCGTCCTCTCTGTTCGGCAGTTGCTGGTTATTATTTTGCTTTGTGAGCTATTTGAATAAACTTTATAAAGATTTAAAGAAAGAAGTGTCTGAAATGGGAAGACTGTGCCTCCTGTAAAATCAAGCGTGGAAAAATGCCGTCCAAAAGGGTGCATTTATTCGTTTTTATTTATTTTTTTATAGGTCACACCTTAAGGTTTTAAACAATTTATTGCTAAGGTGTTGTTGTTCTTAAACTGCAATTTGGACAGCTTGACTGCAGGGGTGGGCGATACGGCTCAAATATGATATCGTGATATTTCAGAGCATTCTGACGATAACGATAAATTTTGTGAAATATATAAAAAAATCAGTTATTCATTTGACAACATTAACTTAAGATGTTGCGTTGCAGTATTATATAAAACTAAAATAAAATAAAAAAAACAAGGGTTAATTTTACTGAAACTACTTTAGTAAAGTATTCAGTCAAAGTATAAAAATAAAAACCATCCTTCTGTTATTTAGATTGAAAAAGTCTGCACAAACTATAGATCAATAAAAACCACCACAAAAACAAAAGTGCAGGTGCAGTTTCCCAAAATAACTCACTAAAATGAAGCTTAAGATCTGTTGAGTATAAAATGTAACATACAACAAAAAATACGTTGTTTTTAAATGTGTTATAACTTCCACAACTTGTAACAGTGTGTCTCCAGCTGACCCTGAAGCTTGTTGGTGTTTCAGTCTCTGTTCCTGCAGGAATGATTCATTCCTCTGATGCTCTGTCTCTGATCACCTGACTCTTTGTCCATGGGCTGTGGAACTCAAGAGACACAGTCGAGCTGCACACTTTTTGTACGTACTGGCAGATTAGAGCAGGGTGGAGAGACACAGCTGAGCCAAGCGTTGTTTGATTTAGCTTTTTAGCTAGCTAGTATTGCATGCAGCTAATTAGTGTTACGCCAGTACCGGCAGGTGGGGGGTGGGCGCAGTTTGGTTCGGTAGTTTGGCGCACTCGGTTATGTTAATAGGGCGGGTTGCCCCCCTTGTATAATGATAGGGGAAACACTGATGTATGTATATCATGATTTATTTTCCTGGGCAAGCTTTTTTTTTTTTTACCGGTACTATGGTGAACGATATGAAATGGCCCAGCCCTGCTTGACTGTAGTGTGCTGGTTTGGAACTGTGAACTATAGTAGGTTTTTAATGTTCAGTATTTCACTGCAGGTGAATAAACTTAAGCAGAGCTGGTATTATTTGCCTACCACTTCATTTAACTCTTGTTTGTACTTTTTCTTTGATGCATTTGAAGCTCCAACAATAAGTAGTGACAAGCTGAATCCTCCTGGTTCATAGTTAGGGTTTACTGAGGCACTAAAAAGAAAACAAGCTCTCATTACTCTCTCAAACTCCATGTTGGATTTTTTTTATTTTTACCTGGATTATTGAGCATGAACTTTGATGTTTTGAACCACTTTGGCCATGTCTGCCTCGGACGAATCGGCAGAGGAGAGGGCGGACTCCAGAAACCATCTGAGCACCATCAAACTGGTTGATCCACTATGTGAAAGTGCTGTTTATAAGACTTGAGTTTGTTTGTGACTCCTCGGACTGATGAAGTCTTTTGGATGAAAGACAAAACATAAAAAAAAAAAAAAAAAAAAAAAACATCCCGAGGACCTGACTTAACTTTGTTATATTTATCTAGCTGGATTATTGAGCATGAACTTTAAAACTCTCATTTATGTTACTCATCTTTGGTCTGTTTTCTACCTGAGCATCAGTTTTAGTGAATAAACAGTATATTTCTTCTTTTTCCTCTCAGGGGCAGCTCTATAACGGATTCACCGACTGCGTCTCGAAGACGCTAAAGAAAGAAGGTTTGACGGGACTCTACAAAGGCCTTGGAGCCTCTTATTTCCGACTGGGTCCGCACACCATTCTGTCCCTGTTCTTCTGGGACGAACTGCGCAGGTTGTTCCAGAAATTCAGATAACACCGGGGACAAGCACAACGGGGAAATGGGTAACTCGTTGAGATTAAACAAGTCCTCATTCATTCATTTTTACCTCGGAAAGAAAAAAAACAACAACAACCTAGGTGCTTTATTTCTGTTTTTCTCCGGGAAGGAGTAAAGGTTGCATTTTAAACCACACTGAAAATAAACTTTAAGCTCAACATGTGCAGAGAATGACGTCAGAAGCTCAATCTTTAATTTGATTAATTCAAAGTGTGCGCAAACATAACAGCACAGTAATTACACCAGCCATCTCTTTAAATGTGTCATTCCAAAACAGTTAATGAATCTTAACTTTAAACTTCGTGAAGACAGGATCATATTTTGCCCCGAGGAGGTTTGAATCCGCCCAGCAGCCTGAAGGTTTGAACTTGAACTCGTCAAACGGGTTTAAAACAAGCCAGTCACCCAGCGGTCGCAGGTTTACGGGCTGGAGTGGAATATAGAAACAGAAGGGTCGGAGCTGACCTCTGACTCAGAGTCAGTCAGCTCAAAAGTTCAAAACAAAAACAGATAAAACTTTCCGTTTGAATCATCGTGGAGATTTCAAAGTTGTGCTCTTAGGATGAAGTGCGCATGAAATAACGAGTTTGACTATTTTAAATGAAGCTGGAACAGCTTGAAGTGAAGTGGCCGCTCAGTCGAAGAAACAATCTAAAGATGCCTTTAACCGCTCGCATTGGGAGAAGAACATCAAACCGAGGACGCGCTGAACAGGAAGTGAAAGTGTAGGAAATTTTAGAAGTTCATAATTTCCATTGTCAGTGTTATCCCTGCAGTTTGCTTCCTCTTTTATGTTAAGACACATTTGTTTTAATAGAAGTCCAAAGTGACAGCAGTGTTAAAATGCAATTTTATGAAGGTTACATCATAGAAACACAGGGCAGGACTTATCCCTCCATCATCTTCTGCACAATTCTAGTCAGAGTCAGAGAATCTTTATTGTCACATGTGGTGCAAATGTAATAATAATACAATGTAATAATACAATGTACAATGTAATAACAATAATACTAATAACTGTAATTCTACCATTGCCCACCTCTTTAAAAGACAGGCGATCGTAGAATTACCTCTTTGTGTCTCGTGAAATAAACTCTGAAAGCGGCGGCATGTAAATGTTACATTAGAAGGAAAATAAACCGTAAAGTGACAGACGTGGGGAAGGATTTTACACATTGAGCTCATTTGTCCTGCAGGGAGCTTTAACTTCACAATAAAACTCAAGCTTGCAGTAATAAATCTACTTTTATTGTGAAGTTTTTATTCTGTGCTGCTGGAGTTCAGCTCAAGATCTTCTCCCTCTGCGGGCACGTTTATCTGCAGTGACAGAATCCAAACCGTTTTTGATGCGATCTGCGTCCACACCCACATTTGTTTATTCAGAGCCGATTTTGTCCCAGTGTGACAAAGATTTAATTATGTTCCCACTCCCTAAGAGAAGTGTTGTTTGTCTAAAGTCACATTAATGCCATGCAAGGTTTCCTACTTTGTAGTGTGTGTTAAAGAGCCATGTCTCACATGCACTTTTATCTCTAATTAGATTTAATAAGGGCAGAACGGTGGCACAACTGGTGGAGCTGCTGCCTCTCAGCAAGCAGGTCCTTGGTTCAAATCCCAGTCCGGGGGGTCTTTCTGGGTGGAGTTTGCATGTTCTCTCGGTGTATGCGTGGGTTTTCTCCGGGTACTCCGGTTTCCTCCCACAGACCAAAAACATGCATGTTAGATTGATTGGTAACTCTAAATTGTCTCTAGGCGTGAGTGAGAGAGTGAATAGCTGTCTCGTTTGTCTCTGTGTCCCTGTGATGGACTGTCCCCCGCACTCTCACACAGTGACTGCTGGATATGGGCACCAGTGACAATTGCGACCCGAAAAGGAAAAAGCGGGTAAAGATAATGGATGGATGGATGGATGCATAGATGGATGGATGTATGGATGCATGGATGGATGGATGCTTGGATGGATGGATGGATGGATGCATGGATGGATGCTTGAATGGATGCATGGATGAATGGATGGATGCATGGATGGACAGATGGATGGATGCATGGATGGATGCTTGGATGGATGGATGCATGGATGGATGCTTGAATGGATATATGGATGGATGGATGGATGCATGAATGGATGCTTGAATGGATGTATGGATGCATGGATGGATGGATGGATGGATGCTTGGATGGATGTATGTATGTATGGATGGATGGATGCATGGATGGATGCTTGAATGATGTATGGATGCATGGATGGATGGATGGATGGATGCTTGGATGGATGTATGAATGCATGGATGGATGGATGGATGTATGCATGGATGGGTGCTTGGATGGATGGATGCTTGGATGAATGAATGGATGCATAGATGGATGCACGGATGGATGTTTTCCTTTGTATTTGATATTTTACTTCTCATCTCAGTCTGTTCCCCACACATGCCCCGCCCACTCTCACCTGTTCCTGTTTGTTTCCACACAGGTGTTTGTGATTGTTGGTGGTCTTTCCTCTGTCCAGTATCTGTCCAGTATCTGTCCAGTATCTGTCCAGTATCTGTCCAGTATCCGTCCAGTATCTGTCCAGTATCTGTCCAGTATCTGTCCACCTCGGTGCTTGTGGTTTTCCTCGAGTCTTCTTGAGTTATTCGGCAGCTCTGAGATGCTGCGTCAGCGCTTTGTTTTACTTTTTTTTTTTGTTAAATGATTTGTTTTTGAAACTTTCGAGTCCATTCTGCCTTCTGGTCCCTAAACCACCGCCAAGCTGCTGCTTTGAGTCCTACTTTTTGGACTTTTGCTGTGTAAACTTTACAAAATTAAAGATAAAATGCTGAAATGGATTTATCATTGCAGCATTACAAAGACAGAAATGAAAAAACAGAAATTATGCAAGAAAATCCCCAATTTTTTTTATTTCCCACAGAGTTGGTTCATTTGTTCCTGAATTAAAAATTTGTCAGCAAAATTAGTGAATGGCTGCCCACCTCCACGAGTGTTTGTGTGCCTGCGAAAACAGCAGAAGTGGCTAAAAGCAGGTTAGCGGTGATGTCCACAGAAGACGTGGACGCGTTGGGACATACGTTTGAATTGTTGAGTGTAGTTTGCAGATTGGGTTTTAAAACAATCTAAATTAAAACAGGCTTGAAAAGATCTCGTTTTATGACAAATACAACAGACGAGTGTGCTACGAGTTGTCACTTTTCAATTTTTTTTCCACTTTAATTTGCTGCTGTCTCCGGTATTTTAAAATTAGTTCAATGTTAATATTTCCACCTCAACATCTCTTTGATTTTAGTCCAATTCGTCCATGTTTACCTTCGCAGCCTAATGTAAGTCGGTCCCGTGACTCTATCTTCCACATGGTTTTCATTGAAATCATCTGAGCGGTTTGTTTACATCCAACGCTTGCTGCGTTCTAGAATTTCACATCAGTACATCTATAAAACTACCGGAGTAAACTCTTTCGAACTGCACCATCTCCTATGGATTTTGCATTTTCTTTTGTATTTTACAGCCAGGATCTCTAATCCTGGCTGTAAAAGATGAAGGTGGTAAAGGCAGCAGGTTGTGCACAGGGACATGCAGAAGTGTGAGAATGTGCAAAACATTTGGGGTTTTGCAGTTTGTTTCCCCCCCACCCCCCCATTCAACACAACACAGTCGTGAACATTATGCGAGTGTGAGAGTGTGTGTCTGCTTCTGCACAGTCCCATCCTGGAGAGGCGTAGATCGGCTGCATTATGCATGATGAAACCTTGCATAGGTTATGACTTCTTCCTCGCTCACATACATATTCATGCGCAGCTCCCTGGCAGGGTGTGTAAAATAGAGCCTGCGTCTCTGACAGCCTCGGCTCCGGCTCCAGCGGTGCCATCAGCACCTCCAACACCTTTCCAATGAGGGCTGTTTTTTTCTTCTTCTCTCTCTCTGGAGCTGCGTCTGAACGAGGCCCATGAAGCCTCCTGGGTGCCAGTGGATCACTACGAGCAGCAAATACAAAACCTCTGAGCCTTATCAATCCTGCTATCAGGATGCTCAGCTGTCCCCATGCTGACAAGTTCTACAGGATAACCTTATGAAAGATGAAGTCATTGAACGCAACACAACAATGCTGGACCGTTGGCAGTTTGTGTTGGGTTTCTAAATAGTTAAATTAGCAGCACAAGGTTGAAGTAATTTGTAGCTTAAATTAAAGGTCTGACATTCCTTGAAGGATCACAGACGACAAGCTTGGAAGACTCTCAGCTACTACCACGTCCACTTTTAGCTTTCCCCTCCTCTCCCTCTCCACTTTGCTTTGCTCTGTCCTGTCTGTGAAACTGCTTTAGAGACATTCTTCTACAAATCTTCCAAATCATAATTCTGCTATGGATTTGGTCAGTTGGTCCCCCAACGCAACTGATAACATTTCTTTGAAGAAAAGACAGGCTTTAGGTGAGCTGATTTCCCCTGTTGGCACACACGCAGCTGGATATCTCATCGACTTGGAAGACGATGACGTGTCTATCTCTGCTGTCAATCGTGGATGTTAAGGACGCATATTTAATTGGATTTATGATAACTGGTTTCCTGCTTTTTGGATTCAGCTGGTTCCTGATCTATCAGCAAACAAGGAAGTCGTCTGCAGCAAATTTGGACCTGGTCTGGCTGCCTGCCTTATGATGGCTTGGTTCGTGCCTCGAGCACCCAGACTCAAATGCTTTTGGTAGGATGGATCAGATCTCGGGGAGTTACTCTCAGGCACATTACCAATCAGAGGGGCTTGACTAAATATACATTCTGTCATGATTTTAGGACTCTTTGGATTCTATCTGACATTGTCCTCGGCACCCCTCCAAGAGTGTACAGATCTCTCCAGAGGGAACTATGTGCAGTGACTCTGTGTGTTGTCTCTGACTGCTCACCGTCCTTGCGCACCACCCCTCCCGTAGAATGTCGGCATCATTATGTGCTTGTGTGCAAGTTTTTGTTTTTTTCTTCATTTTCATGCCTTTGATCTTCAGCCAAAGATAAAGAGCATGTTAGGACATTTTTTGCCTCCAATACCTATGTTGTCCTTTCACCACTTTTTATTGTCTGTCCAAACAGGTTTCACTTGTAAATGAGTCTTTGAGGCTCAATGTGATTTATCTGTTTAAAAAATGGTTGAATGAATGAAGAAAAAACTGTAATATTGATGAAGTTGTAGTGATTCTTGTGTTTTCTAAGACCAGGTGGCTGTGGCGGCCATTTTGAATTGGTTCGGCTTCAAAAGTTCTGATTATTTCATGAAAGTTTAACTGAAAATAATTTACAGCAAATTTTTAAAACAACGAGGCAAGTGGAATCTTCAGAGCTCAGAATGTGGTTACAGATCAGTCTCAGCTACTACCACATGAAATTTTAGGTCAACTTTTTTAAAACTGACCGAGTGCCATCATGAAATGGGTTGACTTTGATCGATTGATCAAAGTTGGTAACTTTCTGAGTTTTATTTAAAATGTGTCCAGCCTTCACATTTTGACCTAAATATTGACTCTGTAGAGACGAGACTTTGTTTCATACTCATATTTAAATTTTGGTAGATGATTCAGAGCTAATCTTGATAAAGTTCCACACACTGCCGTTAATTATGTTACTAATGTACAGCTTATGTAATAGAAGAAGAATAAATAAATAAAAAAATATATAAAAAAAAAAAACCAGCTCAAATTAACAAAACTAGAGAAATTGTATTTTCTGTGAAAATGCAGTGGGAATGCTTATTGCTGAATTTTTTTGCTGAAAGCGTCTAAAGAAGCTGAAAGGTTTTATTGCTAAATGTTAATGCAAGTTGAATTTGAACAGCTGGTGTTTGCTGAAAGCAGGAAAAAATCACCAGAAACGTGTAAAAAACTGAATAGAGCAGAAATGTGCAGAATAATCTGAAACAGGCAGAGAGAAACTGAATAAAAAATACAATACAACAAGTTTAACATGGAAAAGCAAAATAATATAATAATAATAAGCTGAATTTTGCAGAAAGGGTCTGAAAAAACAAAAAGTTGAATTTCTTTAGAATAATCACAAAATGCAGAATCTAGCAAAAACAGCAGAAGAAAAACTAAAATCAGCAGAAAAATACACAGATAGTAGCTGAAAAAGCTGAAATGATCAGAACTTAGCTGAAAAAGGCTGAACCTGAAGAAAAGCTGACATGAGCAGTAAAATGTTGTAAACAGCACATAGTTTTGAAGGATGTGAGGAGAGCTCCATCTGTCTTCATTTTCTGTCAGGAAAAACATGGAAGACAAAGCTAAAAAACTTCAGAAACTAAAAATTGGACAAATACCAACAGTCCCAGCAGGAATGTCCTAAATGAGCTGAACATTTTGATGTATAATTGTTGAAGCAGAACAAAGACTGAGGAATGTGTTACGTGCCAAAAAATGGACGAAAGAAAACTTTGTTAGTTGTGTGAACAATTCAGAAACATTCACAGTGTTTTTTTAATAACCTGGCAGAACTTTACGTGTTATGCTTTTCAGCATTACATGTAAATTAGTGTTTGCTTTAAGGCAAGTTAAAATACTAACACAAAGTTAGCAAAAATAAGTCTCACACTGTGTAAAATATGGATGAAAAATCAATGAACAGTGCACTGAAACAGGGAAAACATTACTAGCCTAGTTTAACTCTTCAAAATAATGGTTCAAAATAATGCACTGACTTGTGCAAAGTAATGCCTTGTTTTCATGAAGATGCTTGAGCAGAACAGTACAAGCAGCTGGTTCAGTTTGTGGCGTGTTGGTATAAACACCGTTTCATGACATGTCATTGACTCCAAATACAGTAGAAATGTTATAACTCAGTGTCTTGACTTTGTGCCCCTCTTAAAAATAAATGTCTTCAAAAGGTTGGTCTTGTGCTGCTGAGTGAGCGTCCGTTCAATAAAGACCAGCTGACCTTTAAAATATAATTTTATTGTTTTAATAAACCCTGAGCTCTAAGTGAGGGCAGACTTTTAAACACTTTCATCAAATAAAGGCTGTTCTTGGTGGATTCAAGGGGCTTCGAGGTTACACAGTATATGAAAAGAGGTTTTTTGCTTTTCTGAAGCAGCACAGAGTTAAAGATCCTGGCGACAGCGGAGGGAGCAATTTGATTCACCACTATGTACAATGGTGGAGCCAGAGGGTGGCCAATGGTGGCCTTGGCCTGTATAGATTAAGCTTTGGTCATTCTCTGATCCAGAAACCTGTAGTATCAGTAATGTGGTCTATAAATTAATATTTACTGTCATTTAAAAAACACAGACGTGTTCCTGCTGCAGTCTTTGTTTCGATATCTCTTGCGTAGTGGCTGTATTTTGTTGTCCTGCTATCACACTGGTTGGCACAGGTGGTTAGTAATGTTGGATCTGCTGGTTTGAAATGAAGCGGAAACTCTGCTGGTCCGGGAACAAATCATACACAGAGCCAGAGGAGCTCTGGACGACACCTGGAGGAAAACTCTGCAGGCAGGTCGCCTTTTAGACCTGCTTGCAGCCTAAAATTTTATTAATAATAATAATTATTATTAGTATTAATAACCTTTATTTAACCAGACATTGAGATCACAGATCTCTATTGCAAGGGATGCCTGGGCCTGAAGACAGCCTAACATGCATGTTTTTGGTTTGTGGGAGGAAATCGAAGTACCCAGAGAAAACCCACACAAGCACGAGAAGAACATGCACACTCCACACAGAAAAACCCCAGGTCCAACCGGGGATTGAACCCAGTACCTATTTGCTGTGAGGCAACAGTTCTAACCACTGACCTGTCATGCTTTTAATCACAGCAACAGCACTGTCCTCCGAGAAATCACAGAAATGGTTTGATCTGTGCAAAACAACCCAAGTTATCTATTTATGTGATAATTACGTTCAAATGGCCGCGTTTAATTTCCAATTTGTGAATGTTGATACCATTTTAAAGCAAGTTGTGGTTTGTTTCTACTTTTTAATTTTACATATAC
>JARVLU010000324.1:26698385-26711631 GCA_031762415.1 Simpsonichthys santanae
GATCAGCAGCAACATGAAACAGATCAGCAGCAACATGATGTAATATTTCACAGTGATTATTCTGGTTAGATATTCATCAGTCTAACAGCTTCAGGGTAGAAGCCTGGAGCAAATGTCAAATCAGCTGCATTTCAACGCACCGCTCAGCTGAAATGCAGCTGATTTGACCATTAAAATACATTTATTAAGGAAAAGTTCAACTGAGACGCACCTTTGCTATAATTTTGAGCAAACAAGCAGTGACACATAATCGATGCAACTTATACGGCGGTGCGATGTGTACGTCGGAAAGTACGTTACTTATCCACATGAAGCAGATCCAAACAAGCATTTTTCGACACATCTACAGCACAGCACACAAAGAAGCGGTAAAGGAAGTGCTCTTAAGAGCTGTGTTTAAAACTTTGCCATTAAGTACTGGAACTGGCTCTGTGTGTCTGTTAGCAGAATACCCCATGAACCGCTAAACAGAATTTAATGCAACTTTCAGAAATGAAACACTGGGTTGATATTTACAACTGATGAACTTTTGAAATTAACTTCATTTAAGATGACCACCACAGCAAACTGGCCTTAGTAAACACAAAAAATGTCTATAACTCTGTAAACTTTGAAGATGTTGATCTAAAATCTGGTGTAGTAGTAAATGAGCATTGTCCCCAACACAAACTCAACACATTGTGTGACAGTTATGTCAAAACACGAAACGTGGCTGTGTTAATGTCGGCAATAAGATGCACCATCGTCTTGCGTTTGTGGGTCTGCCTCCAATTTGACTTTACTCCTGTGATCATTTTTGAGACTGGCGTTATTTCACAACATCATCAATCCGCTCTGGCTCATCTCAGACTTGCTGTGAGCTTGTTGTTTCAGAAACTGTTTTTCCAAACTGAGGCCTTTCAAAGAGCTACAAGGTATGATTAATTGTCCCCCATCGTTCTACAGAACGTTGCCTTAAAAGACTTCTCTTCTCATGAGAAGTTTCAGCTGTTCTTGTCTCATTTCCTACCACGTCCCAGTGAAGGCTTTGACCGGAGCTGCCGCTCTGTGCCAGACGTGTGGGGCTTATTAAGACAATAAACATCACGGCAGTTGCAGAGCTGCCACTCAACGTGCAGTTTGAGGGGAGTGACACAAGTTTTTGATCACCAGCGCCGCGAGATGGATGCTGAGAAGAAAACTCAACTCAAACGTAATCCTTAAAGCCGATGCCCCTTCTGCTCTTGGACTCATCGTTCGTGAACTAAGTGCTGTTTGCTGTGAGTCTGCAAAATGAAATCAACGCACGTCATGCACTAAAAAAACCACAAACAGATACAAAATTCAAATGGTGATTTAACAGAGAAGAGCCTCTGATTACCCCTTCAGCCCCCTCCACACACACACACTCATCCGTGTATTGGCATCAAACTGAGGACATTGTATTGACTTACATTCATTTTTGTTACTGTATTTATGCCTAACCCAGACATTTTCCATAAACTTAACCATTATTGGTCTATAGCTAACCCCAACCTGAACCAAAACTTAATTCACACCATACCTCTAAACCTAACTAGTAAAGCACAGGAGAGCTGCAAATAAAATGAGGATCTTGAAGCGGTCCTCACTTTCCATCTAAGACCTCACTTTGATAGTAACCATGGCACAAATGGTCCTCACTCTGTAGTAAAAACAAGTACAGTACACACATACACACGTAGGCTTTCTTCTGTAGTCTCAAGCCAAAATGAGCTTAATAACAAGTTGCTTCTCCAATCAGAGGAATTCACCCAAGCCGATCACTTTGCTCCTCTTATTTGAAGAGCCAGACCAATGGGAGTGGAATTACACTCCAACGTGCTTAATAATTTCCATCAGTGGGATGCAGAGCAGCAGGGATGGAACTCTGCCGCAACTTCAGGGCTTTTTCCACAAGGCACGTTTGCTATTATTGTTCTCATTTAGGCCTTTGAAACTGACTGGTGCACATAATTTCTGCCAGCGCAGAGTAACTCTGCTGGAGAAGAAATGGGATTTAGGATGAACAGATGAGACAGTTGATGTGGTTGCAGTGGTCTACCAGCAGCTGTCATCCCTAAAATACTGATTCAACTCTGGGAAGTGGCTTTTAACTCACTATGGAGCAAATGAAGTGTGCACAGAGCTCTAAACTGGTTAGTGGTTAGCGGCTCGCTGCACGATGGGCCTCGTGTCAAAGTAGCAGCGTTAGGTCTTCTTCATCTTGACCCCTTTAAGTGACGTCAGTGTTTTTCCACTGATAAATAGATGAAATTGCAAAATGTGGGATTCCCCCATAAAATAATTATCTGTTTTCCTGCCTATCTTTTTTTAATCTCTGTGGTGAATGGAGGGTAGGGACAAAGCCTGATCAGAAATTGCCTGCTGAGGATCATAGAGATTATGGTGGGATGGTGGCTGTGAAGTGGTGACCCCTCTAACACACATTGTATATCTGGGGGGTAACAGGGAAGTCTTGTAAACAGCAATCCTCAGATTTATGTGTTGTGTGAACAGCCATACTGGGCTCTTTTAACAGTAATCCGTTACAAAATAAAGGGAGGATTAATGATAATCTACAACCTAAAAACAGATTACTGTCCATTAGATATACACATAATTAGGTACCACTTTACAATAAGGGCCCCCTTATAGATGGCTATAAATAGTTTATAGATATGTTATTAATTAATCTATAAACACTTCACAAATCATTAATAATTGTTTATTATTTAAGGGTGCCCGAGCGACTAAACTGACCAGTGTCTTGCCAAATATTGTGTTCACCTATATATTTCATGTAGAGTTGTTATATTAAACATTTTAGACAAAGTTACTATCTTGTGAGCACAATAAGCCTCTTTAAACCTATTTTTTTAGGATATAATATTAGTTGTAGATACTTATAATGTATTGATAAAGTACAATATTATATCTCAAAAATTAAGTTTATGTATGCTTATTCTGCAACTTAGTCTGAAATGTTTAATATAACAAAGGGAACAGATTTGGCTCACTATTTGGCAAGAAACTGGTAGTTTTGTCTGTGTGTCTCCCTTAATTAATGCATGATACGCAGTTATTAATGCTTTATAAAGCGCTTATATATTAATTAATAACATATCTATAAACTATTTATAGCCATCTATAAGGGGAGCCTTATAGTAAAGTGGTGCCTGTAATTGTGTTTACTGTAACAGATTACACCATGAGTGAAATATTCACACTTAAATAAAGACATGGATTAAAGTTATTGATGCAAAAGCTGAAAAATAACAAAACGTGGAGTAAAATTATTAGCCTGAACTAACCAAAGACTTAATGGATAATATTGTTCGCTAAAGATACTGAGAATTTGGTGAAATTGTACACTGAGATTAAACGATGAGCTTTTTAAAACAGAAAGCAGGGGCACCTCCAGAAAGTTTGATAAAAGGGGGCAGTTCGGGGGGGGGCACTGATTATCTTGGAGTGGCTCACCAAAACCAAAAAAGTTTCACTTTGGCCATAAGAAAATTTCTGCATTATAAATTCTGATATAGGCCTAGTTCATTTTCTAACTTTATAATTGATATTACTGAGAACTGCACAGCCACTTCAGCTTAGTCCTCTCTTTTCTTGAATTCATTAACCTTCTCAATCTAACTAACATTCCTTGAAGAATACATACAGTGTCACACTTTATGCCAAAGATATAAACAAATATATCAGATTATCTGTACGTATCCTATGCATGTGTTGGCGATGACTCACCACCATACCAAGTTTTATTTAAATAATGTGAAGAAATTGCAAAGTTGTAGCCATTTTTGTGTCTTTTAAGGTCATGTAACTGAGGCAGCCGTCCAAAAGTTGATCAGTTGTAGATGCACAAGGACCTGTTAGCCAAATGGATGAAAGAACAACTAGATTTTAAGGTTCAGTGACTGTTTTCCTGCAGATATTCTGACTTCTGACTGTTTCATGCTGTGATGATAAAATTCAGAGATAAACACAAAAGGTTTTTGAACCTCGTCACTAGTTTTTGAACGCTGTCGGACAGAGTTGTCTCTTGAACGTTGGGGCTGCAGAGTTAAGCACCACTTCGTGCAGCGGGCCATCTGCGGTCAGCCACTCCAGCGAAACACCAGAGCCCAGCTCGTCGGCAGCGTTCTCCGCTGAATGAGTGAGTCATTAACGAGGAATCACAAGTAGACTCCAGGTTTTGTACGGGCTGAAAAGCAGAGGCTGCTCCACTCTGCTGTTTACAATCTTGAGATGGCCTCCAACTCACCCCTCCCGCCACATGCTGACCCCCTCACTAAATCCTGTATTTATTAAACAACCCCCCCACCTGTCCGTACAAGAGGAATGTCAGGACTCAAGGACCACTGCTGCTGCTGCCAGTTTCTGCCTCCACTTTTAAAGAGACAGGAGAGGGAGAGGCAGCGAAAGGTTAACCACTGGACTGCTGCGGTTTCAGGCCCATATTATTGAACCTATGCAGCCTGCTGGTTCTCTCATTAGCCTCCCCCATTTTTCCTTCCAAGATTTTTCTTTCCCCCCTCATTGCTCTGTGATGTGCCCATGGGTTTCTGGAATACAGAAATAGCCCCATGTCTTGTTTTATTTGTCAGGCATTCAGTAAGAATTCCCCCTCCAACCCACAGCTGGCCCAGGAATGTCCTCGACTCCCGCTCATATCATCACCTCCCTCCCTCCACTCACTTATTACCTCTCCTCTTCTGCACTGACCTTCTGTTCTCCTCTTCTCCTTATACTTTATCTCCCACTGGCATCTTGTTTGTCTCTGCATGGACGGCTGTATGAAGGGGGCGAGGAGTTCCTCAGAGCCAAACTCACAAACTGCTCAACTTAAAGAACTGCTGTGGAGACGCTGCCCAAACTGGTGAAACTGGATTTGCTCCTCTTGTCTTCCATTTAATTTTTTTTTTATAATTCCCTCTGGCTGTTGCTCCTCATGACTTGTTCTGTCTGAATTAATATGCCTCATAAAGTGACTAAATGTCTCTCTGGGGTTTATCAAAATAAAGATGTCTGTGTTGATTGGCCTCCAACCAATGTGACACATTTGCTTTGCAGAGAAGCTTCACAGAAGTCTGTTGGAGTCAGCCTCCCCACCATCACAGACATCTACACATCCAGATGCAGGAAGAGGGCCACCTGCATCATGAAAGACCCCACCCACCCAGCACACACACCTTTTGTCCTGCTCCCCTCAGGCAGAATGTCGAGGAGCATTAAGTGCAGAACCACTAGACTGAGGAACAGCTTCTACCCTGAGGCTGTTTGACTCATGAATATCTAACCAGAATAATCACTGTGAAAAATCACATCATGCTGCTGATCGGTTTCACGTTGCTGCTGATCTGTTTCATGTTGCTGCTGATCTGTTTCATGCTGCTGTGTTCATTCATACTCATCTGCTCACACAGACTCATGTTCGTGCTGCTGTTTGGCATGTTTTTGTACTACTAGTGCTTAGTGTATTATTAGTTAACTTTTTTCTTGGTTCATACCTTAGATCTTATTACTGTTTTTCTTTTACATTTTATTCTTTTGTTGGATGTGTACACAGTGTCGTTCCACCACATGTACCACATGTGGTGTGTATGACAAATAAAGAACCTCTGACCCTGATAATCCACAGAGTAATGTTTGGTAAAAATCAAACAGCAAATCAGCACAAATGTCTCCTAGTGAGTGACTGTCGAGCACGGTGGCTGAGTGATGACTTGGACTTGTTTTGCAGCCACAGGACCTGGGCACATTGCAGTCATTGAGTTGACCATGAACTCCTCTGTAGGTCTGACAACTGAAACTTGGATCAGTCTGGGTCATGAAACAAGACTATGATCCCAAACACAGCAGCACATCTGCAGCAGAATGGCTGAAAAATAAAATAATCAACGTGTTGCAGTTGTCCGGTCAAAGTCCAGACCTCAGACTGACTGAAATGCTTGAAGAACAATAAAGTCTGCAAACATCGATGAACTGAAACGTTAAGAGAAGTGGGTCAATACCATTTGATACACTGATCCAGGAAACAACTATGTCATGTTATTTTACTACAGGTGGTTCAACAAGCTGCTGAACCATGAGAACATTTAGCTTTTCCATTTTACTTTCATCTTGTTTTAATAAAGAACAACCTGGAGGAATCTGTTGTGAGTTTTTGTTTGCCTGTGGTTAGAATTGAATCATTGTAAAGGCTGGTAAAGACCAGATTATCATACGCCTGTCGAAAGGAGCGTGTATAATGGTGTAGTCTCTGTTTGACGATAAACTTTCTCTTATCCCGCCCAAAAGTCTGATCTGCTGTTTGCATGTTAAACTAGATGGAGTGCTGTGTACACTTGTCATCACCCCCTGCTCCAAACCTAAGGTCACAAATCAAGGTCAAGTTTGCTTGTCTGAACCATTGCTATAGATTGTTATACAATCGTTTGTCAATGGGCGTCTTGTTTTGATTACGTGCTGAAAAATACCTTTATAACGTCACATTTCTTCCTTTATGCTTATCATCCAATTTATTTTATTTTATTTGTTTATTTTTGCTGTGTTTGTTTTACCGGGAATCATTGCGTTGGTTTATTCATGAAATTATTCCTAACTGGACTCATCTGAAGTTTTATTTCCAGTCTATGTTTTTAAAGCACATCTGATCCAGTACATGTTGGTGTTTTAGGCACAAGTTAGCAAACGGAAAAACCCGCAGGATTATGAGCAGGGAGGAGTTCAGGCTGCTGCATTATGCAGGAGAGGTCAACTACAACGTTAACGGTAAGCTGCCATCTTCTGCGTCAGTCATTTAAACAGTTCTGATTACGTTAACCAGATGTTACAACTTGTTTTAAGACAACCTTCTTTCTCTCATTCAGGTTTCTTGGACAAGAACAATGATTTGCTGAACAGGAACCTGAAGGAGGTCAGATTCATGGAAGACAATTTAACTTTACAACTACTTTTAAAATGTCTCCTGAGGTTGGGCGTGCCCTTGTTCACTCGAGGTTTTGTGGTTTGGTTTGCGTTCAGGTCATGTGCCAGTCAGACAACCAGATCCTGAGTTACTGCTTCTGCAGAGAGGAAGTGATCGACCAGAAACGTCCAGAGATGGTGTGAACTATTCCCTCGCTGCCTCACCCTTTTAGTAGAAATCCCTTTCGGCTCACATTCAACCAGCTGTTCCTGCTGCTTGCACTTCAACCTTCCTGCAGATTCATGTTGTGTTCATCCTTTAGGCTGCGACTCAGTTCAAGAACAGCCTGATGAAACTAAAGGAGATCCTCATGTCCAAAGAGCCGTCCTACGTGCGCTGTATCAAACCCAACGACGCCAAGCAGCCAGGTACATTTTATATTTGAACCTCCCCGCCTTGGTCCTAATGTCTCGTTCAGCACGTTCTCTGCTGGCTCCTTCATGAGGAGCGTTGTGCTGCAGACATGAGCACTGAAGTGAGAGTTCCTCCCTCATGTAGGCGCTGAGGCTCAGTTCTTGTGTTGAAATGCAATGAGGTGTTAAGAAACAGGACTGGGTTTGTAACTGGGTTCCTCTGCAGTCTGGAAAAGTCTGGAGTTTGTGTGTTTTCAGGGTCTGAATAAGTACCCATTAAAGAAATCAGGGTGTGAAAAATGTTGGTGTTTCCAGATTTTAAACACCTCCCGTGGGCTGTGGTAGCTCAGTGGTTAAGTGCAACAGTCTTGTAATCCTGGGGATGCCGGTTTGAGCCCAGGTTGCGTCAGGAAGAGCTTCGGGTGGAAAGTGTTCACCAAGTCTTTCATGTGACTGTGGCAACCCCTGAGGAAAGAGCAGATGAAAAGGAAAAAAACACTCATCTATTTTCTAAATGAGAAAAATCAGAGTTTTTAAGATGAATTGCTCAAACAAAGAAAACTTTTCACGTGTTTTTAAAGAGTTGGAAACCTTGAGGAATGGCAGCAACTTGGATAGCAGGTTTCTCTGAAAAATTAACCCAAGAGTTTAAAAAAAATGCAAGAAAATGTGAGCCTGTGATTGAGAGGTTGCCGGTTCAAATCCCCCTGACCATTCCAACAAAATATCTACTTGGCGCCCTAGATGGCAGCCCTCTGCTCCACACATTTGAGCTGCGGTGGCCCGGTGAACTGTGGTTGCATCAGGAAGGGCATTTGAGAGTTTGATCGCTTTGGCAACCCCAAAAAAGAAGCTGGAAAACAAAAACAATGCGCTGAATGCCCCGAGTCGCTTAGAGGTTCAGGCTAACCGTAACGCACGCAATGATTTCAACTCTGCTCTAAAGTTCAGCGTAACTTCCCAGAACAGCTTTATTGAAGTAGCTGTAGTTTGATGATTTTATTAGTAATTTTATCATAAAGAAAACGTTGTGGGGAAAAGTTTTATTTTCTAAATGTTATACTGTAATCTCTGCCATACACAGCTATTTCTATATGTGTTATTTAGAACAGTGGTTCCCAACCTTGGTCCTTGAGCAACACCATCCTGCATGTTTTACTTGTCTCCCTGCTTTGAATGAATGAGTGATTAGCAGGTTTCTGCAGAACTTAAGGAAGTAACTAAATCACTGAATCAGGTGTGCTGGATCACAGAAGCAACTAAAACATTAAGGATGGTGTTCCTCAGGGAGCAGGGTTGGGAAGCACTGATTTAGAGCATACAGAAATAAACAAACAAATAAATAAATAAATAAATAAATAAATAAATGTTTGGAAAAGTTGAAGTTTTTAAAATGTAAATTGTGTCAGAACTCTGTTTTACTACTGTATTTTGTCATGGTTAAAATTCATAAATTAATCAGTGTAACAAACAAAAAAAAATCCATAATGTGTCCAAAATCTTCTAAGCATCTCTACTTAGCATCTTTCTGTAGTTAAATAAATTATAAAACTACAGGTTAGAATGTACTGTATTGCTGATAACGACGTGGAGACAATCTGCTGAGTTAAAATTTAGGAGATGAATTGACTTTCAAGATACCCAAATAAACAGTCTAAATCAAAATACTGTACCTCTTTAAACGGGCTAACCACTTGTTCATTCATCACATTAAATGTTTGACTGAAGAAAATAAATAAAGACTGAGGAAGTGTTGGTTTTGCAGCTGCAGTAAATGACATCACAGACAAGATCAGGAAACAGTTTTTCACTCAAAAAACAAACCTCTAAAAGTGAATAAAGCATCAATAAAGTTTATTCAGTGTGAGTTTTGATGCGTGTTTTGTTCGTTTGCCTGCAGGACGGTTTGATGAAGTTCTGGTGCGACACCAGGTGAAGTACTTGGGTCTAATGGAGAACCTGAGGGTGAGGAGAGCTGGCTTCGCCTATCGCCGTCGCTTCGAGGCCTTCCTGCAGAGGTGAGCGAGCTTTCCTTCAGCTGCTCTACAGCTGCTGCTTGTTCTGTTTACCTCCGCCCCGATGCCTTCAGGTACAAGCCTCTGTGTCCGGAGACGTGGCCCAGCTGGCCGGGAAAACTGGAGGACGGCGTGTCCACGCTGGTCAACCACCTCGGCTATAAAGCGGAGGAGTTCAAACTGGGCAGGTAACTAAAACACCTCATCACTTTTAGGAGAAAACAGAGATTTGGTTTTTTTTGTGTGTTTGATCTTTTTAGTTGTGAAGAAACAAAGCACTGACAAGTAAATCATTGAAAACATTTATTAGACTTTAAAAACAACAAATACAAGTTAAAAGCAGATGAATGTTTGATTTTGATGCCAGCAGTAAAACACCTTATTGGATTAACCGACACCAGTTAACGTGAAACTAAACGGAGCGCATCAGAATATAGGATGGTTTCCTACTTTACAATAAACTTTACAATTAAAAAAATAGTTTAAAATGACATTTTCTTACTTTAATATTGAGGTAAAAAGAGGAACTTCATCTATAACAATACAGTATAGAAAAATAAAAGTTTTTAAGAATCTAAAGAGTTCCTTGCATGCTTAAATAAAACTAAAAAGCACAATTGATATAAAAACAGATACTGTATATTGCAGTGATGGAGGTCAGTGCATGAGATTAGGGATACTTTTGTAAAGCATTTTCTGCAAACACGTGTTTATTCTAAGGTTTACACTCAGTGTAAACATGCAGGGATTGGCCAGCACTCTTACAAAAGATACATGGAGCTGAAATAAAAATGGTCCTGAACTCTAAAAGGAACAGAGGACCTTCTGTGTTAACAAGAAAACATCAAGACTACGCTCTGCACAAACTACTGCCATGTCCAGGCTGAAACCAGCCTGCAGGCCTGAACTTTCTCCCTCTAAACACATCAGGAAGTGAAACTCTGGGCACGGGAGGCCTCAAACCCTGAGCTGCGTAAGTCCTGTACCAAGCACAGACAGGTAGACATTTAAAAATGAAGGCAAAGACAAACCTGATGAAGCACGGTTATTAAAATGCATTCAGGTTGTAAATATGTGCACTCCAGAAATCAAGCTCAGTTTGTTTTCCTGAAGTGGCTCGTCTCCTTTTTTACTCTCTGTTTTTTGTTTTGTAGATCCAAAATCTTCATTCGTTTCCCAAAAACTCTCTTCGCGACTGAGGATGCCCTTGAATCAAAAAAGCCTGAAATCGGTAAGAAGTCGTGTTATGAATAAACTTTAACTGCTCGTTATTTCAGGGTTAGTTCATGATTCTTTTAATTGTTAATAGTGAATATTGTCTTGCCGCAATCAACACCAGTTATACAGAACTACAGGGTGTACAGTCAGTAATAAGTTCATCATATGGCTTCATTAAACAGTTTCTATAAGCAATTAGCTGAGTGTCAATGAACTTTTTTATTTATTTTATTTTATTTTATTTATTGCATTGATGAATTGATGTAAATCCAAATCAATGTCTCTGTTTTGTTCCGCTCCAGCTGTGGTCCTGCAGAAATCATGGCGAGGCTACAGAGAGTGGGCCAAGTATCGGCGCATCAGACATGCAGGTTTCTTCTCTTTTACTGAAAGAACGCATAGAAAAAAATGTAGTTAAAGTTAGAACCAAAAATAGTTGCATTATTTCAAGCAAAATTTGAGTTTTGGTCAATTTGTGATTCTAACTTTTGGTTTGTTTTGTTGGGCCGAGCCTAAATGTTGGTGGTAATGTTTGCATGGATGTGTGTTTGTGTGCGTAGTGATTGTGATCCAGTCTGCGTGGCGAGGGATGAAAGCTCGCAGGAGGGCTAAGAGGCGCCATCAGGCTGCTGAGTTGATCCGCAGGTGCCACCTGGCGCTTTCTTACACTATGTTTTTGTTGTTCATTCTGCCCTGTGTGTTCACAAATCATTTCACAAACTGTTTATCTTTTTTCTTTTTCCAGATTCATAAAAGGGTTCATCTACCGTCATGTGGAGTACTGTCCAGAAAACGAGTACTTCCTGGATCATGTCCGCTACTCCTTCCTCAAAAAGCTGAGTAAAAACCTGCCCAGGAGCGTTTTGGACAAGAGCTGGCCGACTCCGCCTCCCTCTGTTGCTGAGGTATTTGCTTAAGTTCATTCAACTTCATTCAAGTGTCTTTTTGAAGAGCCCCCTCATCCAGAAACGTACAGACAAATGTTGACTTTCATAAAACCTATAAAGCTGAGATATAAACCCCATGTGCTTACAAGGATATTATACTAAGGTAAAATTGTTATTCTACGTCTGTATACATCTCAAAATT
Organism: Simpsonichthys santanae; assembly: GCA_031762415.1. Classification (NCBI taxonomy): domain Eukaryota; kingdom Metazoa; phylum Chordata; class Actinopteri; order Cyprinodontiformes; family Rivulidae; genus Simpsonichthys; species Simpsonichthys santanae. Next base: position 26,710,040 of record JARVLU010000324.1, read on the forward strand.
GTTTAAAATGTGCAGATGCATACGTAGATATTTATGATAAACTTCAAAGATCTGAAACTGACTCTCTCACAGAGAGAACTTTGTGAGTTTGGAAAATCTATCTGAGACCTACATTTGTTTGTCTTTTTGTGTTAACATTGTTTAATTCTAAAAACTAAAGCTATAAAAACCTGATTCTAAAAAAAGACACTCAAACAGGCTGCGCGCTCTCGCGGTGCACCCTCTCTCGAAGACCAGGACTCTGGTTACATGTGCAAGTTGGGCTGGAGAGGGGCTGGGATCACTGCTTCCACTCATGCTCACTGTACATCAGATGGTGTGTCAATATTTACCACGCGGGAGAATAGCAACATGTCAGTCATACAGGGCGTATCAAAAACACTGCTGACATTGTTGTTTTCATTTTCAAAAGTCCTTGTCCTTGAATCCCTTCCCCCCGACCATACGGTTTGTACGCTTGTGAAAATGATGAAAACTGAAACCCCCTTACAAATGACAAGTTTACATTGTCCACAGGCCTCGGAGCACCTGCGGTCGCTGCACATGCGAAACATGGTCATGAAGTATTGCAGAAGGGTCCAGCCTGAGTGGAAGAAGCAGGTGCACCGACTGCGCAAACGTCGTCATTGTTGCTCTATACGTCTGCGTTATTTACATATTTCCATCTTTTTTGTGTTTTCTCTAGATGATGCAGAAGGTCGTAGCCAACGAGCTTTTCAAGGATCAGAAAGAAATCTATCCTCCGAGTGTTGGGAGGCTCTTTTTGGACTCCAGGCTCGGTACATGTGCAAACATCCACTGATAAATGCTGTACCTACAAAAGGAAGAGCGCAGATCTTTTGATGATGGGTTCTATGGAAAGGTTATGAACAATAAATATCTCCCCTGTTGTAGATAGCTCTTTGAACAACCTCAGTTTGGAGAAATAAAGTTTAATTCTGACCATTTGATGGGGTTACGACTTGTTTTAGCTGTGCAGAGACCAAAGAGGATTTAATCAACTCATATTTCAAAAGGTTTATAGCAGCACTATTCCATTATTAGGACTGAGAAAATTGACCAATGCATTTTGGGATTAAATCTAAATTAAATACAGTACTTGCACTGATAAAATTCAGTATTTTTGATGATTAAAGGAAGAAACTGTAAGATGCTTTCTACAAACATCCACTATAAAATAGCAGATTTTTTACTGATAATACTTCCTTATGTGTAGCAGTATTATTATTCTTTTCTATTAATGAACAGCTGCAGTGCCTGTTTAAGCAGCAGCAAACACTCAAAGGGTGCTTCAACATGAAAAAACTTGTTTATTTGTATCAGTGAGGTATAAAATAAGTTTAGATGCACATTGTTGTGTTACTAAGTGTTGAATGCATTTGCTTCTGGCAACTTTAATTAGTTTACACTAGGCCCCATTTTCTTTATTGATAGTTAATTATAATTAGGTTCTGTAATTTTACAATAAAACACCCTGATGCATGCTCAATAATCCAGGTAGAAAAATCTAAAAAAGTCCTCCTTGACCATGTGAGCAGCTGGTTTCGGCTGTCAGCAGCAAACTGGTTGATCCACTGTGAGAGGGTGCTATT
>JARVLU010000324.1:26883427-26895232 GCA_031762415.1 Simpsonichthys santanae
TTCTTTCTCCTGTCTTTTTGTCCATGTCTCTGTCTCCAGACCATACAACATAGCTGGTCTCATCACTGTCTTGTAAATTTTTCCTTTGACCTTTGCTGACACCTTTTTGTCACCAATCACTCGTGAAACTTTTCTCCATCCACTCCATCCTGTCTGGACTCTCTTGTTCACCTCTTTACCACACTCCCCATTTTCTTGGACAGTCAACCCCTAAGTACTTGAAGTCCTGCATCTTACAAGTTTCAAGATACTAACAGGGCTGTGCAAAAATTTTAAGTCATGTATTTCCTTTCCAGAGATCTAGACCGGTGGTTCCAACTCTTCATCATGAGTACCACCTTGTGAAAGACTTCATTATTCAAGTACCATCGCTACAACAAACATAGAAAGTTGTAGAACCCTTAACTTTATCTTAAACATTAAATTCACTTTTTTTTTGGGGGGGGGGGGGGGGTAAGGGGAGGTGGGTGTGTCAATCTTAACCCCTCAACAAATCCACATGGTTCAGAGGTTCACACTTAGGCCTGCTCGTCCTCAGCAGCTGCGCCTTCATTGAGTTTTGGCCAAAACACCCCATGAACCTTAGGTATACAGTATTACTAAAACCATGTACCAGTACCAAAATTCTAGAAATAAACCTAAAGACACTTTGATAACTCCTCAAACTTTGTTTTAATGTTAACATTTCTTTAAAGAAAGATGGAATTGGCACATGCTGGCTTGGGTCTATGGTTCCCTCTCCAAACAGTTTTAGGTTTTTGATGAACATCTGGTTAGGATGCCTTATGGACTACACTAAAGGACAATACCCCTCTCAGGTCCTGTTTCAGGGATTTTTAGTGGATCTTCTTAAAAAGACAAATGATTGGAAAATGCAGCCAGAGTTTTTAGAACAACTAAAAGAGCCTGTAGAACTACTGATCAAGATCACTTCAAAAGACAGAAAACGGTTCATTAGAGGCAAATTGGCGTTGGAATTTTCTGCACAGTGCTCAAAATACAAATTCATCTCAGACAATTAGAACATCATGTAAAGGTTCAATTTTACAAACTCTAATGAGTTCGAAAACTTTAAAGTGCCACTGTATAAAACCTTTTGCTGTAAGAAGTCAGTACTGTCACTGGTATGAGCTGTTTTATAGTAATGGGGTGATGACAGTTTGGTGCGCTGCAGTCTGAGCTCATTCTATGTGCCTAAATGAGCTCTTAGACTAGTTATAGTTATGTGTCAAAACTAAACAGCATCAACTTCATGCCAGGAATTCAACACACCTCATGCAAAGATATTAGGAAATGATCCAAAACTACTTTAATGTGGACTTCCAAAGTGTCTGAATCAGTGCTGAAAACCTACCGTTTAGATTTTAACACTCTCCGTCCCGTAAACGTTGTAGCCTTCACGGTACGTGGCAAAATTCTGGGTGTTTGTCGGAGGGACTGGCTTAAAGTTCTGGGCGTTCTTCGCCAGCTTTAGTCTTTTGGTTTCTTGCCGTGACTTATAGCAGAACTCTATCAAAGCCACGGTCATAGCCAAGCCGAGCCCCCCGACCAGAATATAGAAGACCCCTGCCACATTGCTCAGGCTTAAAGCACTTGTCTTGTCCTGGGGGAGGCAGAGACCACCGTTAAGACAATTGGCATTGACAATCTGAGGAGGTGAATCTACAAACACAACACAAGCACAAAACTGAACTGCTATGCTACGATAAACAGCTACTTTGAGGAGGCTACTATACACAGTACAGTACGCTCCTAAACTGAGATATAGCTGCTTCATTTGTCCTAAATGTTTCTAAGCCTCCTCTGTAAAGAGCTGGAAGGTGAACGTAAAGAGACCTCAAACTATCCTGATTCATGGTCTCTTTACGAGGCCACAGGTAAAGGAAGGCGGTCGTGGTCGTACAGGTCTACAGATTCTCTGTTTACTATCTTACAGCTGCTGAACTCAAGCCTACAAACATCTGCACAGTTAAAGTGACAAGCTGTAAAAAGTGAACTGAACCATTTTACTGCTATTAGAAGCCAAAGGGGAAGATTGAAATTCACTTAAGTGAGTTTTACCATTTGCATTAAAATATGAATATTAATATCTTCTTTATTGTCTGTTCTAAAGGTCAACTAAATGACCTGCAAACTTATTTTATTTTAATTGAAATGTTCAAAACATTTTTTTTTTATTCTTACACTTCTTTGACACTAACTTGCATTATATTTAAGGGACAGTTTGGAAAAGTCAGAATACAATCAGCTTTCATAAACTCAAACCTGCTTCTATATAAAAAAAGTTGGCACGCTGTATGAAATGCTAATAAAAACAAATTGAACTCTTTTCAAATGATTTAAACCATACTTTCAATAGATTAAAAACAATCAATTTAGGAAGTTCATGTCTGCAGAACAAATCTAACGGAGGGGATGGGAGCTGGAAAAAAAAAGGCGGGAAAAGTTTCATCATCCCACAAGTATAAAAAGCTCTCCATAGTTGAGTTAAACGTATTTAGCATAAAAACGACACAGATGTGATGCCACCTTGTGTCACCTTGGTGATTCATATATGTCAAACAAATCCAGATGGTCACTTTGGCGTGTGTGTGTGTGTGTGGCAGCAGCCATGCGTGCTTTTATTTTAAAAAGTTAAAGGGGAAACCACCTCCATCTTCCACCGCATGTTCACAGTCAGGTCATGGAGGCAGCAGGTTTAGAAGAGAATCCCAGACCTTCTCCAGCTCCACCTTAAGGATCCTGAGTGGTTCCCAGGTCAGAGAAGATACAACCCCTCCAGGAAGTTCTCGGCCTGCCTCGGGGTCTCATCACAAGGGTAGAAAGGCATCAGGAGCATCCTAATCAGATGCCTGAACCACCTCAGCTGACTCCTTTCGATGCAGAGAAGCAGCAGCTCTGCTCCAAGCTCCCCCCGGATGACGGAGCTCCTCACCCTGTCTCTAAGGCTGAGCCTGGTCGTCCTACAAAGGGAGCTCATTTCGGTCACCTGTATCCAGAATCTCTTTGTTTTGGTCATGATCCAAACCTCAGGTGAGGGTTGGAACATAAACACACCAGTAAATTGGGAGCTTTGCCTTTCAGTTAAACTCTTTCTTCATCACAACTGACCGACACAACACCCTCATTACTGAAGACTAGGCCCCAGTCAGTCGCTCCATCTCTTGCGTCATCCTACCATCACTCAGAAACAAGACGCCCAGATATGACTCCTCTACCTGAGACAGATGGGGACCATCTTTTGGTGTTATGCCAAAACCAGACATGCATAGACTTTTTAAAAATACAACAATAAAGTAAGTTTGGGAAAAACTTTCTGAAAAAGATCTGTTTCAATTTCTTATTTTACACCTGATAATACAATTACTACCCAACTCATTCAACCATCTCCTCACCTCTACTGATTTCATATCCAATAAACATTCTGCATTTAAAAAAAAAAAAAAAAATATATATATATATATATATATATACACTATATATATATACACTATATATATATACTGTATATATATATATATATGAGTGACCACTGTCAGTTCTGGAACAACATCACAATTAAACCTTTTAAAACTTTTTGCTAAGTGTCCAGAAAGAAAAATCCTGCACATGTTTAAAACAAGTCTTTAGTTGAAGCATCAAGGCGGTGGCACAGTTAGCACTGGTCCTCGGTTCAACTCTGACTGGGACCTCTTTACATGGAGTTTAATGTTCTTTTAGTGAAGCAATGATTTACTTTGCTTTCCTGCCACAGTCCAAGCACTTTAAGGCAGGGGTGTCCAAAGTGTGGCCCGAGGGCCATTTGTGGCAGTTGGAGTGATTTGGTGTGGCCCACGACTGCAATTAAAGAATGGTGTAATTTCAACCCACAGCTAAAGAGGTTGATGCAGATGTAGACCTTCTTTTGATTTAACGGTGATAGTTCTTATTTTTTTAAGTTTAACAGCAAAGCAAATTAAAATAATCTTCTCAAAATTAATGATATTAAGAACAATACAGATATTTAGCTATAATTAATCTCTTTATCCTACAACAAACCTTCAGTGACCTACCAAAAAGAAGAATTTTGGATAGTAATTTATAAAACATGGCTAAAAATAAAAAGTGTTTTCAACTAAGGTAATTTCAGTTGATTAAATAATCGATGAGGGGAAATTTGACATTTTTTTTGAAGAATATAAAGCGGTATCATCGACATACAAGTTGATCGACTTTATCAGTGTCCCTTCAAACCTTCCATGAATCTGTTTTAATGACTGCCACATGGACGGTTGTTCAGAACTCCAATGACCCATCCATAGTCCAAACAGGATTTTGAAGTTCCACCCCCTTTTTGTAAAAAAAAAAGAACATTTACTCATTTTAGGCTTTGTTAAGGTTAATGTTTATGAGGTTCCTGATGTTCTGGATCTATAATAATTTAAACTAAGCTTTTAGCCTTTCTCCAAAATATTGATCAAGTTGTTGAGAGTTAAAAATAAGGGGGAAATAACTCTTTTAAACTTTTTTCTTTTCTTAAATTTACAATTTTCTGGCACATGAGTCCTTTCGTCTAGACCAGGGGTCTGCAACCTGTGGCTCTGGAGCCACATGGGGCTCTTTGGTCCCTCTGCAGAGGCTCTTTCAAGCTTTGACCACAACTAAGATAAAACTGAATTCTATTGTTTATAAAAATGACACAAAAAAGTACTACTGGTAGTTTTAGCTGTTTTTATTTCTCTTGCAAATACTTACTTTTTTTTTTTGTTGCTTTATTTCTATACTTGATTTTTTTTTCTACAGTTAAAATAATTACAAGAATCTGGTCTTTTCATTTGTCTTAAATTGTAAAAATATCAATAAATGTTAAAATCATTAGATATTTTTAGCTTTATAATGTCATTCCTGCTGGTTGCAAAAGTCTCATCCAACAAACCTAAAGTGGCCCATGGGCCACCAGTTGATAATCACAGTTGCAGCAAGTTGCTGCGGCTCTGGACACATTTAGTTTAGTGAATAAAGGTGTAAAAATGGCTCTTTTGATCATAAATGTTGCAGACCCCTGATCTAGACAGTTCTGGCCCACCTATGAAGACCTTTGGACACCCCTGCCTTAGGGGTATTGGTGAGCCTCAATTGTTCCTCGGTGTGGCCCTGTCATAGACGACCTGGACCCAGTGACCTCTGGAGACACCAGCTGCCTGTGAGCTTGAACAGGATCAGGAGGGTAAAGGAAATGAAAGGATGGGGCTAAACTGTCCTGCCTGCAGTCCAGACAACAAACTACAAGATCCACACTGCTGAGCAGATCATATCCACGACGAAAGCAGACTCATGAACACAAGAATAACATTTAAATACCATTTCCTTATATGGTTTGAATTATTTGCAAACCAGTGTAGCAACATTTTACACAGCATACCAAGTTTTAAGGGTTCTTTTAACCATACAAATGAATAAGACCAACAATAAAGTAAATTTCAATGACGGTTTGGATAAAAACAGCAGTGTAATGGTTTCAGTTCTGGAGCTTTCAGAATGTCATGGCGTGAATAGAAACTGTGTGATCATGCAGCGTCTGTAGGTGTCTCTGCAGAGGTGATGTGTAAATAAACTGCGTGGAGTCAAGCTCTATGTGTTGCTCTGAAGGGAAACAAAAGATGTGTTCAATGCACTAACGATGAGTCTGAGATGCTTTACATGTTCTGCACATGAACAGTGAAGTCACAAAGCATTTAATCCATCAGTATAAAAAGACCTGCAGCGACTGACCTTACTTCCAGAGTCCTTGGTTCCACATTCACCCTTATCGTACCACCATTTGTTTTTCAGCTTGTCTAAGATGCCTTGTTCACTGAGTTTCAATACTGCAAGGTTTACAGGAGTTCTTCACGTGGGAAATAACATAAATAACATTGTATTATGTTATTTTATGTTATTCAACTGTTTAAACTACTTTATACTGTACAAAGCGATAGATTAGGGTCCTGGCCAGACATGTCACAGAGAGCAAGCAACACTACATCAGACTGAAAGATGAGACTGTCACCATCCATGGCTATCCTAACATGCCAGACCCCACCTGTATCGCTTTGAGTAATCGGCACACACTGATCGCAGAAATGAGGCAGAAACAAGCAGCTGAAGGCGAAGAAAACAGGCAGCGCTTGCACTTCTTTTGGCTTTCGGCAGCCTTTTTTTGATGCTTTGCAAAGTGGATCTAACAGGAACCCCTTCCTGGCTGACAGTCCGATTTGTTTAAAACACCTGTTGAGGTTAATGTCTCACAGAGGCCGCCCCCTGCGTTTTAGGCCTTTATGGCTTTTCTGCACAATGATGTTTTGTTTTATTTTTTTGGACTGCCCGTCTACAGCTCGGCAGCTGATGAACAGATCAGGTCGTGAAAATTTGCTTAGTAACCGAACCAAAGCCCTGCAGGGTAGAGCGAGGAGGTTTTGTGCATGCGGGGGCTGCTGTACAAAACATTATGCTCAATTTCCATGACTGCAAGATTTCTAGGCTTGTTTCTTTCCAGAAAAAGCATCTGTCTGTAATCCGACATCATTAAATATACTGTATTCACCCACTGTGTCTACACCCACAATGCACCTGTGCTTTTTCCAGTGTTAAAAAGAATGAGGAGCTAAAGGCAGGTGACAAAGTTGACAAGCACAGAATCTAAATTTAAACTAGCGTTTACACCAAGAAGACAGAATAATCTGCGGTTTCTGATTCGTGACTTTTATAGGTGGGGGTCTGCAGTGAGATAATAGTTTTATTAATTTAAGAAGAGTCTACATACATAAATGTTGACACGTTCAGTCGTGTTGCATTTAAAGACCCTGGCTCACAAACCAAAGGAGGTTTTATTTCATAGCTTTTTGAAGCAACATTTAAATGGCCTGCGACGTGCGTATCCTACAACTACAAGTGAAAGAAAATATCTTAATCCATGGGATTTTACTCATTTTGTCACATAGCGGCCATATTTTCTTTTGAACCTGGTGCAGGCAAAGTGAAACAGGAGAATGATGTAAATCCCATATGTTGAATTAGAAGAATGGTTTATAAAAGTCTATAATGCCTCTTAAACCTATGGTCTTGTTGTGGTTTTGACCCCAGCTTCCTTTGTTGTGTAATGTTTGTTTGTTTATTTGTTTACCAGCCCTGTGTGGGGTAAATAAATCAGTCTAATTGAACAGAACAACCCCCAACAATGTGCTTTAAACACCAGCAGGTGGGGCAATGGACCTCCAGTGTTTTAAATCAGTACTCGGTTTGGCTTCAAGATTTTAGGAACTGTTTAAATATTTCTCTCTCTAGTGTTAATAGAACGCACATAAGCAAAATAAGACAGATTTTATATTTTTGTAGGCATATAAAAGTTAATTTAATACACAGACATGGCAGGAAGTTGTATTTGGTCATGATTGTATGATTGCATAAATTTAAATTTTTTTAATCCAAAGTGTTCCTGCAGTTTGAGTCACACACTGTTTTTGTTGTTGTTTTTGTTGTTGTTTTTGTTGTTGTTTTTGTTGTTGCAATGTGCTGCAACATGTTGATGTTTAATATGATTTTTGTTTTGTTTTGACTGCTGTAATTATTCAAATACATCTGTTTTTTTGTTGTTGTTTGTTTTATTATTATTATCATTATTATTATTTTTATCAAAGCAGATGCTGTTGTTGAGGAACAATCAGTTTTATGATTTTTTATTTTTATTTTTTACCTGAATAACTGACAGTCTGGAATCCTGGAAACGTACAGAAATATCAAAAAGGACAATAAAAACAACAACACAAATTAAAAGGGGAAAAGTGATGTTTTCAATTTTTTACTTTAGTTTGAAAGAGCCATCCTCTGCTCACATTCGTCCGCAGTCTCTCAGGTCACTGCCTAATTATGTAAATATTCATTTATTACACATCCGGCTGACTAATCTGAATTAATTTTAAACTAAATATTTAACATCTGCTCCTCCAGGTAGATGAGAGCAAGTTAAAATGCATTTAGCTCTCACTGCTTACCAAAGGTCAGGAGTTATAAATAAATTATACATATACATACATTTATACTGTATACATATACTATATATATACTGTATATATATACTGTATATATATATATATATATATATATATATATATATACACTATATATATCATCAAATCACCACAGGATATATATATAGTGTGTATATATATGATGTGCATGTTTGAGTGTGTTCTTTCCTTTAGATCTTCCTAAGAAACAGGATTCCCAGCATTTCCTGCAAATAAAACTCCCTGATTTTTCCTTGAGCGAATCCTAAAATTCCAGATGTTTCAGTAAAATAAAATGCTCAGAGCTCATCTTAGGTGGTGAGCAGAGTCACATTCAGGGATGACAGGAAGTGTACTGTACTGTACTGTACTGTACTGTACTGTACTGTACTGTACTGTAGCCTATACATGCATTCAGCCATCAGTCATCACCATCATTTGGGTGTAACTGGGATCCTGTGTACATAATTTCATTCCACCTCATATACCACATGAGATAGTAATGACAATAGAACTGACTTGAACTTGATCATCCCTGAACATTATGTTGTACAACATCAGATACTAAAATGCCACCACAGCCAATCAGTGATGGAACATGTGCTGTGTCCAAGTAGAAGCAGAACATGGACTCACTTATACTTTGTACTAGAATACTAACATTAATACATGTAAATGGTAAATAGACTGTACGTTGCCTTTCTATCTGATCAAGACACTCAAAGCTCTTTACAACACAATCAGTGTCCTCATTTACCCCCTCCATACAGCACTCTACTAGATCTATACAAATAATAACCAGAGCTTTATCACATTCATACACCAATGAGACACACATCAGAGGTAATGAGGGGTTCAGTGTCTTGCCCAGGGACACTTCTGCATGTGACTGCTGGTGGAATCGAACCCCCAACTCTCACACTGGAGGACGACTGTTCCAACCACTCAGCCACAGCTGCCCCATTTGACATGTACACGTCAAAACCTAAGAATAATTATTTTTGAGTCATTTTCCAGGTTTTCTCTGATTTCCAGAGTTGCTGGGAACCCTGAGATATAGATCTTAAGAAGATCTAAAGAAAACAAATTAACTTTAACAATGTCTGCCAACAGTATTTTTAACTTTAAGTGTCATAAATAGTGAAATAAAATCTAATGGATGATGAGGTTCTTTAATTCTGTAAACGTTTCACATAATCCAAGTGTCTGTGCACTTTAACCATCACACACGTCTCTACAGCTTTAATTAAAGGCTAAGAAAGATCCAGGAACATCTGTATAAAGGCAGATGTGTTGCAAAACCTTTGAACTTGTAACTTTGATTCGTGCGCTTGTATTTAAAATTTCTCCTGCAAAAAAGTTTTTGTGTAGAAATCAAAGTTATAAGTTCACGAGGTTTGCAACCTTCACACATCTGATCTGAAGTGAACAACCAGCTGCAGGACGTGGAGGACTGAGCCAACATTTGTGAAGTTCACTAATTTGTAGATTTGACGTGCAAGTTAGACTAAAGATCTGTGGATGCACCTCTTCAGTCCACTGTGCACAAATTACATTTGTGTCTGTGCTGGTTTTACACGTCTACTGCACGCCTTCAAACGTGACTTTGTCTGAAAAACCAGGAAGAGAATACATATAATATACTATAATATATAATCGAACCGGTTTGAAGAGTAGGTCTACTTTAATTTTTGGAATTGGTCTATGGAATGGTTTAGAAAATTATATTAAAGTTGCAAAATCAATGTTTCTGTTCAAAAAGATGATTAAAATTAAGTTTCTAGAAAAACATTTATAAATCAGTTTGTATCAAAATTTTATATATGGTTAAGTATTGATGAGTTATTTACTGTGTAATGTTCTTTGTTGATACTAATGTCTTGAATTAATTGTTTGAATTAATTTTGTTAAAGAAGGGGCAGATATAATAAGATTTATATCTTCTGCTTCTTTTCATTTCATGTACTGTTTGGTTTCTTTTATCTATGTGGTGTTGTAAATATTTTTTTTTTTTGTGTTCTTTTAAACTTGAAATGAATAAATAAAAATAAATAAAAAAAACGTGACTTTGTCTGAAAAACGGGGAAACGATGCGACCACGTGCACACCGACAGGACCAACACAGAATCAGGAATATGAACATGTTTTAAATGATCCACCTGATGTAAATGTCTCGCAGATTTGATTAGAAGTTCATTAATATCAACGATTGCTCTGATTCAGTCTCAGGGCCTTTCACATTTCTTTCTAAATGTCGTGTCTCAGTGGTCATTGCGTACAATATATTTCCATTTCTTGGGTAAATTACACACACGTGCTTGTCTGACGCTGAAATAAGCTCAAAGAAACGTGGCAGTCATGTGTGGCTCTAACTGGACCTAAAAGCATTGAGGCAAACCGGCGGCGAGAGGAGAAGCCTTCTTTGTGTTACTCCTCCGGTGGGATCCACAACCTGCTCACTCAGGAATGGATGTCCAGAGGTAATAACATCAAATCTGGACGGGCCTCCCCCCTCTAGTGTCATGATGCAAGCGGAGGAGGCCCAGGTGGAGCCAGGCTTCACCCTGAGGTGTGAAACAAAAGATCAGGGGCCTCAGGCATGAACAGGACAAACTTTCCTTCAAGTCAAAATGTCACCAGCACTGATGTGGGAAGAAAGGATGTGAAATGCTCCTTGGAGCTGAGAACAGATGCTGCAAAATTAAAATACACTGCGTCATGCTGCCACATACAGTACTGTGCAAAAGTCCTGAGTCACTCTTTTTTTATGTTTTGTTTAAGCACACAGAACTATTTTAAAGTGGTCTTCATGATCTGTTCAGGTTTTCTGAAGTTTTTCTTTAGCTTCAGCAGCTTTTACACACCAGTTTTGACTTTGAGAGGATTATTTGTTTGTTTAACTCACTGAAGTCTGGCAAATTAATCAATTAGGCATAAAGAGGTTGATATGAGTCAACACACAACAGACAACCCAAAGAGTTGACAGTTGGTTCGGTCGAGGTTCAGCGACATTTTGTGCCCAAAGGATGAGGCCGGCTGACCACCTGAATGACCAGGTCTCTCCATTGATGGATTTCTTCCCTAATGGAGCAGGAATGTTCCAAGAAGACAACATCAGGATCCATCGGGCTCAGACTGTGAACAAGCAGTTCAGGGAGCGTGGGACACCATTTTCACACATGGATTGGTCGTCACAGAGTCCAGAGCTGAACCCCGTTGAGAATCCTTGGGGTGGGCTGGAGAAGACTGCGCAGCGGTCTGAACGTCCCGGCATCAGTACAAGATCTTGGTGAAAAGACTCTGAACAGAACAAAAGTGACATCGCAGAAGCTTGTGGAAACGATGCCACAGCTAATGTGTGCCGTAATCAAAAAAATTTTAATATCACTAAAATTAGAAGCATCTTATTTAAAAATGATGCAGAAAAACTGGTTTGTGCATTTGTCACGTCTAGACTGGACTATTGTAATGGTTTGTTATCTGGGTGTCTAAGTACTTCTTTCAAAAGTCTTCAACTGATCCAAAATGCTGCTGCCAGAGTCTTAACTGGAGTTACTGGGAGAGATCAAATCACTCCAGTTTTAGTTTCTCTCCATTGGCTCCGTCAAATCCAGAATTTAATTCAAAATCTTACTTCTAACATACAAAGCCCTCAACAGCCTAGCTCCATCTTATATTACAAATCTTATTGTTCCATAATTTCATAACAGAGCACTTCACTCTCAGACTGCAGGTTTACTTGTTGTTCCTAGAGTTTCCAAAAGCAGAATGGGAGGAAGAT
>JARVLU010000324.1:26917591-26928306 GCA_031762415.1 Simpsonichthys santanae
ATATATAAGTCAATATTGCTGTCAATACAGATGATTGCTTTGTTAAAAGCACTAATAAGCCCCATTAACTTTAAGTTTGATCATTAAATAAATAAAACATGAGCTGCTTTAACGTTTAACACACAGCAAATGTATGCACAGAGCAGAAATTTGTTGTTTTTTTTTATTCTAAGTAATTAGTACAGTTTTTGAAGATAATACTGTAATGTTTACTACAAGTTAGATGAAAGTAGTTTGAAATAAAAAGATTTAAACAATTGTCGAACTCTGCTGTTACAGATATTTCCATCCTGTTTTCTGGCGTTAAGCTAACATTTTATCAGAGTTTAAACGTGAGCGTTGAGGATGGTGCACAGTTTTCAACATTTTCACAAGCACACAACACAAAACAGAAGAATGTTGACTTTCATAAAACCTGTTTTATTATAAGTAAAGCTGAGATATAAAACCCATGTGCTTACATGGATATTGTACTATGGTATTAAAAAAGTTATTCCACGTTCGTACACGTCTCTAAATTGTTTTAAATGAACAAAAAGTGATGCAGATATTTGTGATAAACTTCAAACACCTGAAACTGACTTTATCTCAGAGAGAACTTTGTGAGTTTGGAGGGAAAAATAAAGTTAAACAGAGACTAAATAGTTGCATTAACATGGGGCATATAAATATTTGTCATTTAGTGTTAATACTGTTTAATTATAAGAACTAAAGCAGCAGAAATGAGACTCGCAGAGACACTCAAACAGGCTGCACGCTGCTGCAGCGGCACCTTTTCTTGAGGACAGGGTTTGGTGTCACTCACAAGTTGCACATGTCTGTACGATGATGACGATGCTCTGAACACATTAATGTTTAATACAAAGTTAGATTTTGGATACAAAAGACTTGGGGAGGTCCATCAGCCATAGTGGGATCAGCGGTGGTTTTGTGCATGCACTCTTCGTTCAGCAGTGTGTCTACTCTGAGTGCTGCAGGGGTCTCTGTGATCGGACCACCACTGAGCACTGTGGGCCGGAGAGGGTCTCACAGCTGAGCTGCTGCTCCCTCAGCTGGGAACACTGGTCCCACCCGGGCTCACTGAACATCCGGTGATGTGGCAATACTTGTCACGTGGTAGAGTAGCAACATGTGGGTCATAGAGGGTGTTTACAGGACTATTTTACCTGTTTTACAGCACCCTCATTTATTGTTTTATACACTAATTTTATTTTAACTGCGTTTTTACTATAGTTTATTGTTATTGTTGTCTGTGTTTCATACGTTCTGTCTGGAACAGGTCTCTCTTGTAAATGAGTCCTTGTGGCTCAATGATACTAGCCTGTGTAAATGAATTAATTCAACCTTTATTTAAACAGATAAATCACGTTGAGCCTCGAACGCTCATGTACAAGTGAGATCTGTTTGGACAGACAATAAAAGTGGTGAAAAATGACACATAGGGTTTGGAGACAAAAAAATAATTCCTAACATAATCTATGGCTGAAGGTTAACAGCATGATAATGAAACCTCACACAACAAGCACAATGATGCCGGCATTCTATGGGGTTGGGGGGGGGGGGGGGGGTCGCAATGGCGGTAATGAAGGTGGAATGGGAAAAAAAAAAAAAAAAAGAAAACATTAAATTTATTTATTTATTTCATTTTGGAAAGTGTACTCCAACCCCTAATACCCACAGTGGATGATTCGTACAATTGGGAAAATGTAGAAAATTGTGAACCACCCCCCCCACCACCACCACCCTTACAGTTCAAATATTTTGAAGTGGTGTTCTAAAAGGATTATAAACAATTAATATCTTACCTGTACGCCTATCTTAATGGCATTAGTTTGGAGAAAAAGAGTTTGATTCAGACTTGAATGATGAGCTAAGCTTGTCACAGTGGGGTCAAGAACAACGTGGAAAGCTGCAGTTTTATAAAAACAAAACAATTTGCAGTTGTTTGATGTATTTATTTATATTATTAATTATTGTGTAACCTAATAGAGGTGCAATAGTTTATGAAATAGAGTTTGCATAAAGTGTTGTAAAATGTTTAATATTGAAGTTGTGTTAAAATGGCAGTAATTAATGTTATTCTTGTGTAGGTGATGGTTAGTAAAACAACTACAGTACTTCGTTCCCACTGGTTGACTTTATGTTACGATTGACAAATACAGATTTATTTATAAGCCTTAACCGTGTTTTTTTTTTAAATAATTTAATCAGTGACATTTGAGTCTAGTTATAAAACCTGCAGGGCTACAGCCTCAAACAGCCAAGCCTAAATTTGTCAGAACAACAATAACTATAATACAGTATGAATAAACTTTGTTTTAATCTGCTTATTGTCATTTCAAAAGTGTACCCTGGCAGATTAAATCATCAGTGTTGGGATGGCAGCTGTGAGAAAAATGTACAAAAGTTGGAGCAAACTAGGCCAAGGTGACAACAAAGTCATTTCTGTGCTGAAAGCACGTGGGTACGAAGTGACCAAAACTACAAAGGTAAATTTGGCAGGAGGAATAGACCTGGAGCCCTTTACACACTCAGATCATCAGTCCTGTTCAAATACAACGCTTCGTCCAAACTGAGCCAGTTCACAGACGTATTGACAAAAGTGACAATAATTTTTCAAGAATTTTCTATAAAATCCCACTTCAGAAGAGTTGAATTACTGCTTTAATACCCCAGATGTTTTCTCTTTGCTGCTCTAAATTTACCGTCTCTCACATATCGATGCTCTCTGAAATCTTATTCCTGTTAAAGGTAATTATTTTGTTCATTCAAAACTGCTATAAAAATAAAGCATGAGTTGTTTTAGAGAGGCAGGTTTTCATTGTTGGATTGTTGGATCTGTCAAACCCTCATCACTTTGATCCTTAGTAGAAATGTTCTGTTCATGTTCTGACCAGGCACCATGTAGAAATGTGCTGGGTTACAGTGAGGACCAAACCTGAATTTATGGCCACAAAAGAAGCACAAATCTAGTGTTTTAAAGGCCTGAAAGCCAGAACAGACTCACAACTTTTACAGCCACAAAGGTGCAAAGCAGCAAACATGGGCTTTAATACCAACAAATAAATAAATAAACTTACTTCAGCTGCTCCTCGAAGCTCTAAATTTTTTAACGTGTTGCAGTGAAAATATTTGCTGCTTATTTTGTGCTGAAAACAATGTAAGGCTCGTTTTAATAATGAATTTTGTTTCTCAGCTGCTCTAACAGTTGCTTGCTGATGAAGCTAAATATTTAAAGCCACATTTTGTAATCATTTGTTCTTTGCTATGAAAATTTACTGAAAATACTGTGAATAGAAGCATTCTGGTTCTTTAGGATCATTCACGGTTAATAAAGCCCTGTTAACAGGAGAGTGAACTCTGGAAACAGTGTTTATTTCATGTTTATTGGGGCAAACAAACCAACAAAAATAACCTGTTTACATGGATCTGCTGTAGTTTCCATGCCAGGCAGCATAGGCATATAAGAAAATATTATTTTTTTTACTGATTTTTTAAAATGATTGTATTGACCCAAACCATCCAATGCGCTGAGTGAGGGTGTTGTGGAGATGAGGTGTTTTATGTTTGGTGAACATGTGCGCAGAAAAGGAGGGGAAAAACATATTTATGCCTACCTGGCAACCCTAATGAGACTCAGCTGAATGTATTGCACATGCAGTGTCTGCATAATTACAGTTACAGTAGTCCCTCGTTTATCACAGGGGATCTGTACCCTGAAGACCTGCGATAAGTGAAAAACCGCAAAGTAGGAATAGTAGTACAAGTAGTAAATAGTACTTTATTTTAGTATTTATATATTAAGATGTTTTAAACCCTTCCCACACTAATGCAATATTCTAAACAATGTTTTAAAACTCTAAATGCTCCAAAAAAAAAAAAAAAAAGCACAGAATATCATGATATCAGCTCTCTGCCTCCGCTGCTCTCCGCCACCTGCAAGCGCTCTTGGCCACGCCCACTTCTCCACCCTGCACAGAGAACAGCTGATCAGCTGCAACAGGAAGTTTATCCTGCAGCATGGGCTGCACAAAGTTCAGGAGGATTTTTTCCCTCTGCAGCTCTGGGTTGCACAAATGTGCAGCAGGTGTTAAATAAGTAAAAAAAAAAGTTTATTTAAATAAAAATTTCATGCCGATTGTGTGGCTCATCCATCAATCAGCCAACTGTGTCCAATCTTACTTTGAAAAACAGCGATAGAGCGAGTCTGCGGTAAAAGAACCGCAAAGTAGCGAGGGACTACTGTACATGCAAACTGGTGAATACAGGAATATTCCTTTGGACCTAGGATGTTGTTGGTTTGCTCCTACATGCTGCAATAGGGTGAGTAGCACAAAGGAACACTCTTCTATTCCATTTATTGTAAATGTTAGTGCAAAAAAACTGACTGCATGTGCGACTTCACACCTGCAGAGTATTTCACACATCCGAGGGGAATTCCCCGTAAACTACTCTGATATTGATGGTTTCTGAATCCTAGTCTGAGAGAGATTAGGTGCTGTCGTTGTGTACACAAACAATACAACAGTGACAGAAAAGCTGCGGTTTGACTCAAAACAACGCATCATGTCAACAGAACCAACGCACCGATGCTGAAGGTGAGAATCCTTGGAGACGAAGAGCAGGTCATCACAGCAGTAATGAGTCAAGTGATGGATGAATGGGCAGGTGGGTGAGTGAAGGGATGCTGGACTATCACTGTTTTGTAAATTACAGAATGGGATGGGTTTCCGCACAAAATATGTTATAAACGCCAAGTTGATGACCGTAAAATGAGACATGCAGCAAAAACACGGTAGCCCTCCAAGAATCTTGGGGAAAGTCAAGCTGTTCCTTTGAATGAAGTGTAATGACCCCTGTGCATTTTACAGCCCTCAGCATGGTGGATATAAGTTATTTTGTGGATGCACAGCATCACTGCCAGCATGCAGCTTCAGAACAAATGGATGAACGACGGCTTCTTGCTCGAAAACAAAGAAATGAGAGGAGCATGCAATGAAGAGGGGCGCGAGGTTAAGTGGGTAGAGGCAACGTAAATGCTCAAAATAACCCATATGCACCACTGCAGGATGGAAATGCATGTTTGGGACTATAAAATGCAAAAAAAGAAAAAAGAAAGGGGCATTCTGAGAGATGGTGGCGAGAGAGAACACAACAACCAACCTTGGTGAGATATCGCATCCTTGCTGCATGAAGGCACCCAGGGAGAACCACAAACTATTGAAAATCCCAAAGTCATTTGGAGGGTCGGGGGGGCTCTGAGGGTCTTTGGCCTCATCGTTCTCATCCAGGTGCCACTCATAAGGGCTGAAACGGCTCACCAGGAAGAGCACCACACTTACGCCGATATAGGCGAAAACTATACACATCCAGATCTCATAAGCCAGAGGGTCGAGGAAGGAAAACACCCCTGGCTTGGATTTTTGAGGCTTCTTAATCATTATAGAGATGCCCAGGCTCATGAAGGGTTTTGAGAAGTCTATCACCTCTTCCCGTACCAGAGTTATTGTAAGTGGAGCCACAGCTATGTCAGCTCTCTGTTAAAAACACAAGATAAGAACAGGAACACAGGATGTTAGTCTTAGAGAAGAAACCATAAATAACCAAAAACTGTTCTTCTTTTATAGAACATATTGTCCAGAAACAAACCAACTCAACTCTACAATGCATGGATAGAGTTAAAAAAACAACTAACTGGCTGAAATGCAGCATTTATGCATATATTGACTAAAAAAACCTGTTAAAAAGCCCGTGGGAACAAATCTGCCATTTGAAAATGAGTCACTCAGCATTTGTGTTGGTTAATGCCTTTGTCTGAATCCAGATCTCCCTCATGAATCAAGCTGAGGGGTTGGAAGACAGAGGTGGGAAAGCTTGCGCAAGCAGTTCATAAATTGTAAATCAGCCTGTAACGTTCACCTCGAAAAGATCCTCTGCATCGCCTCGCAGCCGTGCAATCGGCGTTAGAGGCTGAACGGGCAGCGTTCGCAGAGACTCACTGAAAGTTTGGCAAAATCCCCCTCGCGCTCAGACGTCAAACGGTCGTTCACGCCTGAGCCGCTGATCAACATCAGTGATGACGTGCGCTTGTCAGGCCCGTTCCTTTCAAACGATTTAAATGGGTTTACAGAAATGTCAGGCGCCAGATCAAGAACTCTGCAGTGACACACTGTTTGCATGCTGATCTCTTCTGTTCCAGCCTTCAGAGCTAAATTTCCAGCATTACTCATTCAGCAGCTGAGCTCTCATTAAAGATGCATATCATCTTTGTAGAGCCGGATCACTTGTGAGTTCTCCATGAGAAGCATGATAAAACCCGCAAAGGACTCTTACTTCACTTCTGGACACGTCCCGTCTTCTCCTGCAGCATCTCAGAGGAGAGGCTGAGATGTAAACTCGTACATCGAGCTTTGCTGCGCTCTAAACCACACGAGGACCACAAACCGCAGGTTTACCACTTTTTATCACCTGCTGCTGAAGGCGATGCACAATAATATTTTTGCTACGTGTCTTCATCGTCTCAGTAAAATGTCTCTTGGAGCAGTGGACATGTTTAAATTAAGTCTTAAGAAAGTTCTCATCATTTGCTCATCTATGACTGATCAACATTTAGTCGACTTCTAGAGTTTGTATTAGTTTATGTTCTGTTTTTATTGTGGTTTTTCCCACGTTTGTTTATTCCTCTTGAACTGACCTCATCTGGGAGGGATGCTGAATGTGCCATAAGGTCATTGTCAAAGGGGCGCTCAGGTGTTTACCACTTGATTGGACTGTTTTCACCCTGAGGGGGATTATCTGTCACATGCACGAGGCATTCATACTTGCAAAGGTGTATCTTGTGATAAACAACCATGAACGGGGGGGACAATGTCAGTGGAATTTATAAAGTATGGATGTTTATCACTGCCAATGTTGAAAGTGATGTTAACGTGTGTGAGGTCAGAGAGGAGCCTGCAGGCACCTGACGTAGTCTGGAGGAGCTGCTGAGCATTACAAAAACATCAAAGTTCATGCTCAGTCATCCAGGTACCAAATCCAATAATGCTCAGTCGGGTCATCTGGACAGTTTCTTTTTTACAGAGACGTTTTGCCCTCTATCCAGAGGGCTTCATCAGTTTGAGGAGTTCCAGCAAACTGTTTCCCCAAAAAGCAGTAAACACCTTAAGTGGACCAACCAGTTTGCTGGAGCCAAGATGGTTTCTAGGGGCGGTCCTGTCCCCTGTCGACTCCTCCCAGGCAGGCAGCCACAGCCATAGTGGTTCAAGGCATCAAAGTTCATGCTCAATAATCCAGGTACCTAATCCAACAATTCTCAGTCAGGTCATCATTATAAAAACACTTCCTGCTTTTCTGTCTGAGTGCAGGTTCTCACTGACGATGCTCTAAGCATGTACAGTAACTTTGTACATGTGTGAAAGCCCGATTCGTGACCATCTGCCCTTGCAAGTAAACTTCCATAAAAATGTTCTCTTGTCCTTTTGTGGCTCCTTTTTGTAAGTAGTTCATGAATGGATATTAATTTATACAACATTCAAAATGTCTGCCGCATTGAATGATGTTAGGAAACTTTAAAACGAGTACAACTCAGTCCGTTTTATGGATGTTGAGGTAAAATTTGGCGTGGTAGTAGCTGAGCGTCAGTAGCTACACAGACTCTGAGCACTAACACATCGCTTAAGATCTTGCCATATTCCATGACATACAACTTACTTTAAAACTTGGACATAAAATCAGTGGTGTGTGTTACTTAAAGGATCAATTGGTCTTTCATTAGCCTAGTTTTATCTTGTTCATTTGACTTAAACATTAGGGAACACAGTAGCTCAGTGGTCAGGGCTTTGATCGTGTAATCCTGAGGTTGCGGGTTCAAATCCAGGTTACAACATAAAGGGCATCCGTCGTAAAACAGTTGCCGAATCACTCACGTCAGTTTGCTTGCTATGATAAAGAGAGCAGCCAAACCGGGAAAGAAAAATAAAACTCAGCTTTGACATAAGACGTAGAAGATGCTGTTAATTATTGCATCAAATTCACTTTTGATTTTCAAACCTACACCTGTCAGATCGTCCTGAACCGCTTATTGAAAGCCATCTCAACCCAGCCCTCCTGCGCTCTCTGCGATGGGACATTCATGCGGTTTTAGGTCAAGATGAACATTTTCTCGCTTCTACCCCACTCCTAATGAGTCGAGGTGTCCTCCATCAGAGGCTCTGGTGCCAATCAGTGCATTCTGCTTCTTTACTGTCTGAAGCCGAGGCTTTTAGTTGGCTTTTCCTCAACATCAGGCTTTAACAGTGTTGGAGTTGTTCCCAATGAGGTGCTAGAATAGTAAAAAGACAGAAAGACAATGTTGGATTTGATCAGTCTTCCTCTGGGAGCTTTGTGTGTTTACTCTAAAACTCCTCTGTCCATAAAACTACTGCAGACGTTCACAGTTCTGTCCCGTCGTCAGTTGTTGATCCACATCCTCTCAGCTAAAGTTTGCATAAAAGCACCAGAATGCTCGGTCAGATGTGGCAGCGGGTCAGTGAAAACGGTCCAGGCTTGAACGTGGGCCTACGTATTAAATTTGAACTCAAGTGTAGTATCTGAGCATCTTTAATAATACCATTTTATAAGATTCATAACACACAGGAAATTGAGCTTTAGAAGACCTCCCATGACACAGAGAAGAACAGAGTGAAGATGGAAACATTAATGGGAATAATAACCATGCATTGTGTGTTATTGACTTGATTTGATCATATATGTTCTGATCATTAAGATGTATTTTAGCAAGTTTAAATAAAAATCAACAGCTTAAAGGCTGCACAGACTGGCTGATACTCACCCCGTACACCAGTTCCCCCACCATCCCGTTCCACGTCTTAGTCTCCGGATCTCTGGCTCCGTACTTCCCATCCAGCACTATCGAGAGCTTATATTTTATCCCCACATGTTTTGCAATTTCAGAAGCTAAATCGACACAGTAGCCTTCATATCTGTCATTCCCGTCCAGCTGCTTAAAGTTTTTCTTGTGCATCACGTACGGAGCTTCCTGTTAATTAGACATTAATTTGAGTTCAAAGCACAGAAAGAGCACATCAACACAGGCCGGACCTCAAGGGGTCAAACAAGGTCCTAACTGGAATGACGTGCACACGTGCATGAGTGGCCAAGACAGACGTAAAGGACACAAAAGGATGAACATCCACTAACATCTCACTGAGAGACTCCACAGCCAAAATGAGCGAGCTGAGGGGGCAAAGCATCTGACGGGTGTAAAAGGAGCTGGTGGGCTCCCTCATGCTGTCTTTGCCCAGACTTTAAATCTGTGAAACTGGTTAATAAGCAGGGGAGGGAGTTGCATTTACTTTGCATCAGCTCAGCACAGGAGGCAGGACAAACTGAATGGAGCACTTTTCCAGTTCATGAAGTAAACGTCAGCGACGCCAGAGAGATTAAAGTCATCAGACAGGTGGAAGTTTTCGTTCAGATTGTTCATATTAGGTGGGAAAAAGTCACCGGAGCAGCTTCATGATGAAACACATTCTAACTCTGACTCAAGCTGTAGCTTCTTTTTTTTTTTTTTTTTTTTTTTACAGGTTAAAAGCATCTACAAGTTGGTCTCACTCACTGATCCTCCTCGTTTCTGTTTTAGATCCTACAACTATCTCATCCTCTAAAACATAAAACATGTTTGTCGTTAAAGATGCGCCACGAGATGTTCATCAGCAGGGCTTTACTTCGTCACAAGGTGTGCACGTGCTTTTCAGAGGTTGCTTAGCTTTAATAAGTCTCATTCTGATAATAAACTGTTGTCTTCTGAGGATGAACATTTCAACACCTTTATTATTTAAATCAAAGCAAAGACAAAATGATTATTACTTTTAGTTCTTTTTTTGCTCCTATATCAAAAGGAGTAAAAACATAAAAGTAATGAGGTGACACCCCCTCCCCCCACAGGATTTTTAAAATTAAGTAGATGTGATTTCCTGCATTTTGTTGTATTTGAAATAATGGGTTGTGTCAAGCACACCCTCCAACTCTTCTCCAGTGAGTTCATGGTCTGACTCCACATGTGAAACCTCCAGGCGCCTCCTCCGTCCATTCATGGTGGCTGCCTGTGGGCTCCTGCTCGCCTACGACTGCCTGGTTAGCTCGGCACTCGCCCCCACTTGCTCGCTCCTGCTCCAATCTCCATTGGCGCTGCCTCAAGGTGTTTCAATTCTCGATTGTCCAACGAAGGACAGTTAGAAGACTTTTTTTATGAAAGTAAATTGGACTGTCTTTTCGACATTTTGATCAATTATTTTGACAAATTAGCGCTGTTGTTTTGATACATAATGTGAATAATACGCAAACATTTCCCTCGTATTTTTAATGAATAATCAAAATTTTATTATCCTCCTAAGACCCGAACTCTTGCATGATTATTAATTATTATTATAATTATTATTAATTCCTATAATGTTCACATATGTGGATGCCAGGTCCTTTGACCCGCTTAAACTGTAAAACTGATTTGCAAATTAGTTGTGTTGTTTAATTATACAGGTAGTCCTCGGTTCCCGACCGCCTCGGTTCCCGTTTTTTCGCGTTTACGTTCATATTTGTACAGTAATCATTAATATAATATTAAAAAAATAATAATTATGAACTTTTTTTCATGTGTACAGCACATTGTTGCAGCTGTGGTTGTTTTAAATGGCTTTATAAATAACGTATTATTAGTA
>JARVLU010000324.1:26973230-26987383 GCA_031762415.1 Simpsonichthys santanae
ATATACCGGTATATATATATATATATATATACTGTATATATATGTACATGTATTTATATGAATGTATGTTTGTATGTATGATGGTGGCCATCTTGAATTTTAAAGGAGCAATGCTATTTTCAGAAGGAGACTTTCTCACGCTTAGATGTAGTCAAACACACTAATGTGGATGATGGCACCTCACTTTCACTTCATGAATGGACAGACAGACAGAGGTTATTTCCAATTTCCCCCTTTCGCTCCGTGACGGGTGACAAAACTCACAATGTAGAGCTGAGCAGACTGAGCGAAATGCCAGTGATGGTTGTATCTATAAAAACCAACAAGCTCACATAACTTCTTTTAATGCACGCCAGCATCCCCTTTAAATTTTTCACCAGCACCGGCTGCGATTTCGTCTTTCTTTTATACAACTCCACATTGTCCTTGAATAATGTGAGCCATTGCATCAAGAGAATATCAGAGATTTCAGGGGCGGTTGTGATGGAGGAGGCTGCGTGAGACTGCAACAAACTGCTGCAACGCCACCGTAGCCTGGCAGACGAGATCACCGTCGCTCCGTACCGCCGCTGACATGCAAGCACATTCTGATGCACAGGATCTGAGACTAACTGCACATCTTCAGAAGCTCTCTCTCCTCCCTGAAGCTATCCAAGACCATTTAGCCATTTCGCAGCATCATCTCCACCCAGGGTTGACCAATTCAGTTTGATGAAAATATATACAGTATTTTTTCAATGTTGCAGCTCTGAGCTGCTGCAAAATATAATTTGCAACACTGCAGATTCATTTTCAGTTAAGTGATAATAAATGCCTCTATTTAACTTAAAGACATTAATTTAGCATCACTGCCGCTCTGCTCAAAGACACATAACGTATTTATGTTGCATGACGGGCCATGAGTCATGTCTTACCCCAAAGCAATGGACCTTAAAAGTTCCCATTAAACTAAGGATTAAACCCTCGATTCTTCCCGGTGAATATACTGCTTGGAAAAGGCCATTGTGCGCCCATGTTTCCCATTTTTTAAATCCCACAACAAATCTAAGGACAAATAATTGTCAGCCTGGTGCAGATCATGGAGATGACAACACTCTGGCTGCAGCGGCACAAAGTCAGAGATTTTTATTAGTGCACCGTGATGAAAGGAGACGCTCCTGGGGAAGTGTCTGTTTCTGTTTAATCCTTGCTGAGCGAAAGACTAAAGCCTTCAAATGCAAATGTTGATGTCTCGCAGGCAAACGAGGCGCCTGCAGTGTTTTTAAGCTGAACATGTTACAGTAATTGAATTTAGATGGAGGACATTTTAATGTAGTTCAGATCATCAGCAACCTCCAGAAAAGCAGCTTCAGTAATTGTTTGGTATTTGTCTCCTCATTGTTTATTGCCGCCACAGAGCACAGAAATATAACAACTGTCACAGGAAGTGGTGTTCTTCATGCTGAACAGTCGGAGCACCTTGTTTCTCTTCATGCATCATTCATGACTTGTCAGTTTACGTGAGCTCTCAGAGTTTTGATGACTCCCAGTTGTTTTGCTTCTGTGACTTCTGTTCAATTGCTTAGTTGATGTTTGTATTTAACAAATTCAACGGGGCTCTAATGCTCTAACAAGCCTTCAGTAGCCTCACAGCTTCAAATCTTCACACCATGAGTGAGTTAATTAAAGACATCTTTCCACACTTTGGGAAAAACTGTGTTGATTTGTTGACCAAACTGCATGTTTGAGTGTTAACTGAACGTGCTGTCTGGAAACAAGAAGACGCAGTTAGCTTGAATTTGAAGGATGCTAATCTTTTCAAATAGGGTTCTGGGGAAAGGTTATGACAAAGAGTCAATATCTTACCTGTTGAAGATGTCTCTTTGAACAAACTCAGTTTGGAAAAATAAAATTGTAAACTGACTTGACTGGCAAGCTAACAGGTTGAAACATGTGAACTGCTGCTGTATTAAAACAGCAACTCTATTTAATAGATCTTTACAGTACCACTTGTTTTGTGGTGGTTTTGCTGAATGTATTGTGGGTATTACTGCAGGAAGAGCCTTATGTTTCACAAGACGTGCTACAGCTAGCTGCATCTACTGCTCTTTACTCTTGAATTGTATGTACCTGTATATAACCATGTAAATGTTGGAAGTGTAAAAAAATTACAAGACAGCGTTACACACGAATTGATAAAAAAAATTCGGAACTTAATTTTTTCAAGGTGTCGATCCACTTTGGTCTCAGCTATGTACAGACTAGTTGTTAGCTCATTGGTCTGGTCAGAATTAAACTCTCTTTCTCAAAATTGATATTCAAAATCTATCTGCAACAGGTAAGATAATGATTGTTCATTCACAGTCTCATGGAAAAATGTAAGTGCTTGCGAAGTGTAAAAGTGCACAATGAACGTGTTGTGGGTGACTCTCAGCTACTACCACAACAGATTTAGTATCTATACAGTTGAGCTGTGGTAGCCATCTTGAACTGTGTTTAATGAGTTTTAGACACACAGCCAATGGTTACTTTGTGAGAATCCACTGAAATCTGCCCAGTGTTTGATTCAATATTTTGCTAACAGGGTTGGTTCTAATGTTTTGTGCAGTAATGATTTTGCTTTCAGTGTGTGTGAGCGTGGATGTGTGTGTATGTGTGTGCAACTCCCTGCTGTGTTAGCAAAATGTTGCATGGACCAGTCGACAGGTTTACTGAAACTTGCGATTTCCAGGGTGTACATCCACAAATGATGAATTTTTCAAGGCAATTACATTCAAGATGGCTTCCGCAGCTAATTAGCCTCAGTCAATTTTACATATTTAATGTGCTAAACTTTGGTGAGGTAGCAGCTAAAAGTTATACTCAACGCAAACTCCATTGAACATGTTTGACCACAGCAGCTATAATTTCATCATTTTGTCTCATAAATCCCAGTTTAAAGCAGCAGGTGATGTGCATTCCTTAAACAAAGACCATGACAACGTTCAGCAGAGCCAACATGATTAGTCTCTAAGCACAAATTAAATTTACTTTACCTTAAAACAGTTCACCTGTTCTACATATAACCTGCTCCGAGAACTGCTTAAAAACACGTTACATGCTGCCTTCAAGTCCTTGCTTCTATGAAAAGAAGACAACAAACAATAATGAGTCAGATTCGAACACATCAGCATCATCAAATGTGCATAATATTCAACAAGCTAATCTGACTAGAAGGTCTGCTAAAAGTAAAACGTCCTGATTTTGACACTGCTGATGAGTCAAAGTAGTGAGCGCAGCGTTAACAATGTAGAAGAAGAAGGGCAGAAGGAGGAGGAGGAAGAGGAGGAGGAGGAGATCTGGCTGTGTGAACTGGTCTGTGCTGCATTAGTGGGACTGTCCGTTGCCTACACACTGAAGTGCTCTAACATTAGCCTCTGTCTGAACGGCAACACACCGGTTGAGTCACGGCAGAGGGAGGATGGAGAGAACAAACAGCAGAAAGAAACACTTCAATGCAGCTTTTATTTTCTACATGAAAACCTTGGTTAAAACCATATCAACATTTCATAAAAATCATTTAAATAAATGCTTTTACTGTCTTCCCCCTGATTTCCAGCTGAACCTCCTATGTCTTTTCCAGCCCTAACCTCAGACTCAATGGATGCAACCTTCCCATTCCTCCATTCATGCACACAATCAGTCGTAGCCTGCAGCGAGGTGTCACGTCAGCGCGTCCTGCAGCAGCATCACTCCACTCACAGATTGGTGGTTGAGACAATGAACACAACAATGCAGCGAACCTTCATGTCAGGATCAACTCATCCCAACTGGAAACTGGTTGGTTGGTTGCAGACTTTTGTATCTGCGGTGGGAAGCGTCAAAACAGAAAATTCTGTCTGGTTAATGGAAGCTGCGTGGAAGTAAAGTTTGGTGAGGATTGATTTTCTGTACTGGGGAACAGACTGGAAGCCACACACAAACAGTTCATATGCTGCTGGACTCTGGCCTTCCACCTATTGATCCTCGCCGCCATCAATGACGTTATGTGCCATCGGGGGTTTGTAACAATCATTACAGTCTGACCCAGCTAGCTTACTGACGTCTGGGCTGTCCTGCTTTAGCTTAGCCAAAATCTATACCGCAAGTAAAACTGAGCTCTGAACAAAAAGTAAACAATGCAACATGTTTTGAATTTACTCTCTCACATCTTTATCACCCTTTTCATTGAATCTTTCAGGAAGTCATCATTAGGTGTTCATCTACAGATCTAACTTTTGGAGTCAACCTCATTCAAAATGGCTACCAAAGAAACTTACCAACCACAAAAATCTGTCAGTTTTACGGGGACCAAGCTAAAGTTTGGTGGTAATACTTGAGTCACCTCCAACACATCAAGTGCTAACAAACTGTACAATATCTTTGCTTACAATTTGGGTAATGGAGTAACTCTTGTAAGCAAAATATCTCATAAATCACTGGATGGATACGAAGATCTCTGTTAAAAAATTGGCATGAAATTCATTAAGCGTTCCTTTCAAGAAATTCTTGGTTTTTAATTTTGCAATAAATTAACATAAGTAAGTAAGAAATAATTACTCTATTTATTTATCCCAAGTTGTTTTACATCATAGAAACAAGCAGTATTACTCTCAGGCACGGTCCATTGGTGTGGCCATTTAATTTGGACGTTTTGGAATCGAGTAGACCGACACAGACTCAAGGTAGAAGTCAGTAAAAGTTCTGCCTGTCCCCCAAAACAATTGTGATTATCTGAATCTGGCTCCCTGACTGGCCTTGACAGGCCATCTTATCTTAATTCCCCTGGAAGCTCTGTAAACCATGATGCTCTGCTCCTCCCTCCCCTTCTACCAAGGAAGTCTACAGACCAATCAGAGGGGCCCGGTTGAATAAACATTCTGTCATCATTTCAGGACTCTGGATTTGTCCTTGGTCCTCGACACCCCCTGAGTGTGTACAGATCTCTTCAGAGAGAACTATTTGAACTGAGCCATTTTATCTGAACTCTGCACTGACTCTGTGTGTTGTCCCTGGACATGCTCACCGCCCTTGCATCCCCACCCCCCTGCAGAATGTTGATGTCATTGTGCTTGTTGTGCGAGCTCTTTTTATTTTCATTATCATGCTGTTGACCTTCAGCCAAAGATTAAGAGCATGCTAGGAATTTTTTTTTTTTTGGTCTCCAAATCGTGTCATTTTCACCACTTTATTGTCTGTCCAGACAGATCGCACTTGTAAATGAGTGTTCGAGGCTCAATGTGATTTATCTGTTTAAATAAAGGTTGAATGAATGAAAAAGAGGATGTCCCCTGTTACTGAGGGACTTGAATAGTGAATCTTTGTAACTTACGAGATTAATGTTTTTCTGGACTGGAATTGAACAGGGGATGCAAGTAAAGCTTCATGTTTTTGGTGCAGATATTCAAGTGGGTGTTGCACTGTGGACAAGAACAGAGGGAAGTTTTTCTTCTTCGACCGGCACAGAGCGATTGATTCTGGCGTGCGGAGAGAGCAATTTTAACCACCATCAGATGCAGTGGTGGAGCCAGGGGGTGGCCAATGTGACCATAGAATAATTTTCGGCCATCCCAATAATTTCAGAAAGCTTTCATTTGAAGCAGTATAAAAACTAGAAAAGTTTCCCCAATTAACAGGTGTGGCATGTATGTATGGCAGTGACCATCTTGGATTTTGACATGGCAACCCCATTTTCGATTGGAGCATTTCTTATAGGTGCAGCCACACATCAGATAGGAAGTTGGTACCTCACTTATTTTTTATGTTTTCATGCTTCCAACATGCACGGACAGATGGACACAGGTAATCCTCGGGTTACGACGGTCTCAAGTTACGACGTTTCGAGGTTACGATGCATCTCCCTTATTTCGAGTTACGCGGTTTGGTGCAGCGGCAGAAGAATACAGTATTGTATTTCATTATTAAACGTACTGTACAGTATTTTATGTGTTTTTTGATAATTATGTAAGGTACTGTGTTAGGATAGGCTAAGTGCTTGGTAAAACAGGTACCGTACATGTATGGTACGCAATTACGTACGTTCCGACTTACGTCGAAAATCGGTTTACGCCGCCGCGTAGGAATGGATCTACGTAAGTCGAGGACTACCTGTATTTCCAATTTCTCTTTTTTGTACTGCAGCAAGGGACAATAAAACAATAAGCTAGAAAACCAAAGCAATATGATAAAAACCATTTAGAACATTATAAAATGTCCAAAGTCCTAAAGATAAGAAACAACGAGCACCCTAACACCCTAACGCTTGTATTTTCACATCTGGTGAGGTGAGTCAAGGGAAAGCACTGACTAT
This sequence comes from Simpsonichthys santanae, assembly GCA_031762415.1. Classification (NCBI taxonomy): domain Eukaryota; kingdom Metazoa; phylum Chordata; class Actinopteri; order Cyprinodontiformes; family Rivulidae; genus Simpsonichthys; species Simpsonichthys santanae. The sequence goes on from JARVLU010000324.1 coordinate 26,979,538, forward strand.
CCTATAGTTCTCACCAGAATAGAAACGTGTCATATCTTGATCATCACATTCATTTGCTGCATCAACACCTGCCAAGAAAAGCAGCAGTGTGCTCTCCAGAGTTATAATAAGAAATATGTGGTTTTGTGCATCTTCAAGCTACAAACTGACCCTGGCTAATCTTCAGGAAGAGCTGCTCAGTGTTCTTTGACAACTATACCGAGTATTAGATTTAGCCTAGCTTAACCCGTTGAAATTAATCCCCCAGATTATTACGGTTTCCTTCTTATCCTTTTAGAAAACCCCTTAAGCTGCTTTCAAAAACAATTGGTTTGGGTTTCGTCTGTGTCAGTTTTTAACTGTGAACATCTTCACTAATTTGTGCTCTCCTTCTGACCTGGGCAATCTAAGTATGTAATAAGCCCGTCCTCCTCAGCAACAACTGCCGAAGTGCCCTTAAGCTGAGCGCTGACCCAGCAGCTGCTTCACTGCAATAACTCAGCAGCCGGCGGTGGGAGGTTTTAGTGGAAATGTGGGGTGTCATGGCGTAAGAGTGTGAATAAACCAACAGCTTCTTCCCCCAAAGGCTGCTGCAGGCCACTGTTATAAAATATAGTTTGCTAAAAGTGCTAAACTCGGTTTGTGAGCACCAAGTCCAGATATCCCAGGGCTCTGAATGTACGAGACACTGGTTTGTTCATTTCCCACTTTTTTGCTTTCTTTTCGCACTTCATTAGGTTCAAGAGTTCAAAAAGCTCCAGCTGATCCACAAAAGCGTGGTGTTCAGAGTTGGTGGGGAGATAGACAACAAATTAATTCTCCAGCTAGAACTCAATAGCCCTACATGGCAGAGGAGGAACGAAAAGCCCAATTATCAGACTCCACAGTCCGTCATATCAGATCCATCACGTTTGAGGAGATGACCACACAGATTTCAGCATGTAGCAGCTGATACAACAAGCTATTTATATCCACAAGTGTGGATACAAAGATCTGTAGTTCTGTGATGCTGGAAGAAGCTAATGTGATGCTGAGAACCCGTTTCAAACTGTCTGATTTCAACCATTTTAGAGAAAGTGGAGAACAAAAGCAACATTTTCCACATAAATACTACTCTTATATATGCCACACATATATCTGTTCAAACACTGCTGGAGAGGGAAGGGAAAGTCTGGCAAGCTGTGTGCTAATACATATTTTTATCTTTCTGATATGACGATATATTAAGATTCAGTTCATAAACAGTAGCTCCTACTTTTCAAATGTGTCAGCGTGCATGGTTGAAAAACGTGTTAAATGTGACATTTCATGTAATACCTAATTATGGGAGCCATGACAAAAGCATTGAAGAACCCTTACATTTATTCTGTTTGGTTTCTATCACAATTTTTGTCCAATTTCACGCTTGTATGTTGTTGAGGGTTTTGGTAACAAATAGCGTCATCATCATCAGTCTCTTAGCCTAGTGCCATGAGCGCAGTGCATCACCAGCATCCTCCACCTGGACCAACCCTCAGCAAGACAATTGAGGACAACAGAAAAGGATGTAATCTGCCTCACTATTGAGCAAATCACTTCAACTTCTTCTTAATCTGCATTAGGATTGAATCATGATCCCCATTGAGGATATGGACTCTGTGGTGGATTTCAGCATTAGTGGTGTGGGAGGACCAGCAGACCTGAAGCAGGCAGTAGCAGGTCATTTCAAATCCATATATTATTTTCTCTATCTCAATTCAATTCAAAAATACTTTATTAATCCCAAAGGGAAACTAAATGTTGTTGGTACTTATCATCCTGGTTTCAGTAATACTTGTTATAGATGCTGATGGCTGTGGAAGAGTCAGCATCTATATCAAGTATTAATGAAACCAGGATGATGAGCGTTCAGAGTCCAGGTTTCAGCAGCACAGAGAAGGACTGACAAGACAAGTGTACGAAGGAGTCCATCTTTGGTAACACTGATCTGTCCTTCCAAAGAAGTTTATGTCTTGTGTCTCTAGTGTGATGACACTGGCAGCTTTAACTATCCTTGTCTTGACCTCTTTAACTGCGTCGCCCTCTGACATGAACTACTGTACAGGTAGTCCTCGACTTACGAACGGGTTCCGTTCCCAAGGACCGTTCTTAAGTCGATTATGCTGTAAGTTGGAGCTCATTACACGTGGCGCCGCACTCGTTTGTAAGTCAGGATTTTTTGCCGTAAGTCGAGGAAATACATGTAAAATGTATGCTAATGCTGCGCTGCACACCCGTTCTTAAGTCCGAGTTGCCGTAAGTCGAGGGCGCCTTAAGTCAAGGACTACCTGTACTTTGTTTGAGTTCTGTCTCCCTGATGTTCATTATGAGAAACTCCTGTTTAAAATAAACCATGGTCTTGGGATTCTCAAGACTATCATGCCATGACAACAACTCATAATGTCTAGGTTCTTTGCTTGAATAGCTTGATCGTTTAAGGTCTATATCATCATCAAAGCGAATATCACTGATTTCTCTTCCTTCCAGGTTTAGGGGGAATCTATTTCTATCAGTGTCTCAGATAAATGTTCCAAGTACATGTTACACAGTGTTGTAGTCATTCTTGGCGCACACGAACTATAGTTGGAAAACACTCACTGAAGTTGTTACGACCATTACCTTACTCTTTGTACAGTGCCTCTATGGCGTAAATATGCCTCTACTAATGTTGAGCTGTTTCATGATTGCTCATAGACCGTCTTGCCAAACTCTTTCAAAACCCTTCTTGTAAACAAAAGTATGGTAGACTGTCTTGCCTAGCTCAATGTACTTTTCACAAACCAGCTGTAAGTCAATTAATTTACTGTTGTGTATAGACAAAACTCATGAAAAGCTGCAAGAAATTCTTCCACAGGCAATAAGGACTTGATTTTTTTTTTTTTTTTCAAGTGATTTAACGCAACCATCTCTGCAGCTCAGGCAGCTTTTACAGAAAAGGCGTCATTCAAAATTTAGACGTGGGTCACAGAACGCTGGACATGTCTGAACGGTCATTTTGATGTCTTAAACAGATTTTACACAATTTATGATTTTTGGAGATTTTGGTTGGTTGGTCTGTCATTTGTTGGTGGGTTGATTGGTCAGTTGGTTGGTAATTAAACAACTGATAAGTTCAATAGAAAAATCAAAGCAAACATGTTCCTGTTTTTAGTTTTTAGTATTTTACCTTGTTTTATATGGCACCTTGATTTGATTTAGTGTCATAACACTACTTTTTATTTTTTACTTTATTTGCATTCTGTTGTTGTTTATTGTTGTGTGTTCTTTATCTGTGGTTTTGTCTAAAACAGGTCTCTCTTGAACATGAATCCTCGTGACTCAGTGAGACTAACCTGTATAAATAAAGGTTAAATTAATTTATTTCATTCAACGGAAAGTTGAAGAAGTCACACTAACGTTAGAACTGTTCATTTTTTTTGCAAACTCTTTCTAATCCAACAACTTTTTTTTTTAATCATTGGATTTTTGTCTTCATTTTGCTCTTTTCTTTATCCCTCACTGTTCTAAGACAAGTTTTTTTTTTTTTTTTTTTTTTTTCTAAAAACCAACCAGGGTGCAACAAGAGCGCAATTAAGCTTCTGAAGACTTCAAGCGGTTTTTAGTTTAAAACTTTTTCTTTAAGGAAGTTAGAAATATTTTGAGTTTGCCATATCTCCTATATAACTGTTTTATAATGCTGTGAAAACACAAAAACAATCATGTGTGACCATGAGAGGCCCACAGCTCAAAAATCTTAACGCTTAAAATTTTCACACAGCAACTGTTTGAGGCTTGATTTTCAGTCTGTGTTTCCTCCTACCTCTCCTACCAGGTGTGTGGGTGATCATAAAAAGCCACTAGCAGCTATAATATCTCTTTTAATCTTGTTTTTCCTTTACTTATACTTTTTATATTGTTTGTAATGTTGGATTTTAGGCCGTTGCTTCATCTGCACTCTTCAAAATTTAATCTGAATTTTTTCCATTTTCACGACAATTGTTCCATTTGAGTGACATTAACTCACACTCACTGTTAAATTATTGACATGACATCATTTATTTTTAAGTAGCCACTAGAGTGAGAGGTAATAGCAACTTTTTTTTCCAAACACAGTCAATTAAGTGATGCTCGGCTTCTGCAGAATTACCAAATTCCTCTGTTCTGGCTAATTAACCATCAGGTTCTATCATCCAGCTGGAGGGTTTTGGATGCCATGAGTGAGGAGTTAAAGAATGAAGCCAGGCTCTTGGCAGGAGTGTGGGTTTTGTTTTCTAGGATGATCCATTTAATTTAAACAGCAGTTTCATCTTATTGCCATCTGTGTTTTGGAAGCTATTGAGACAAATGGAAGCTTTATATAATCTGCACTGCAGCCCAGAACTTGCATCCCTTTTGCATCACTGTGGGCCACCATTTAAAGACTGCACACGCCAGAAGAATCACGTCTGTGCAACATAAAACTGGACAGCGTCGACTCACAGGCATGTGTGACGGAGAAACTGTTCGAGGACTCCAAGTTGTCAACGTTGTAGTTGAGGTGGAAGGGTTTCTCTGTCACATTTTGGTTGGTGTTGTAGAGCTGGACTGCAAACCTGAAGGCGCTGTGCTCCTGCACTGTGGAGCGCATGAACAGTCCACCTACATACAGGATGGAAGAACATGTCACATAACCCAGCTCTAATTAGTCCAAACCCAACATGCACTGCCATATGATTCTGCCTTGAATTACAACTCTAAAAACACGACTTAAAGCTGCACAAATGTATTTTATGATAGACATAAAATGTGGAAACAGCTAAACAAGTATATTTTGACCAAACTGCCTTCAAAGACATAAAATGTCTCATGGTTATTTAAGTAAATTAGCAATATTTTAGAGGAAGAAACAACATAAGGAGGGGGAAAAAAAACTTTAATTCACAAGACATGTCCTGTATGTGCAGCTTTGAACTTACCAATGTTGATTTGGTTTGGAAACCCTGCCAGTGACTCCCCACACAAATTAAAAATAACAAGGACTGCTGCAACTGTGCGATTCCACATTTTGTTTCTCCTCCGGGAAGTGAAATCAACTCCTGGTCTGTGTGAGAGTGAGGCAAAGCGAGGAGAAGCATGTAGAAACACAGAGGCTTGAATGCAAAAAAGACAAAAAAAAATCCACAGGATGCTGCGCGTCCCTCAGTTTCTCTCCATCACTCTGTGCGCCCACGGTGAGCGTGTGCCAGCGCAACTGCAGCTGCTGCTACTGCTGGAAATCTAAAGCCAGTGTTTTATCTCAAAGATGGAGGTGGAGAGGGAGGAGGAGGAGGAGAGAGGGGGAGCAGATCTTCTTACTGGGGAGGAAGACCATTGAATTGGGCCAGAGAGAGAGAGAAAGTGGGAGGAGGGGGAGGAAAAGAGGGCGTTTATCCAACTTGGTCTGACGTTGAATTATAATAAGTGCAGCCTCCCGTCTTCTTCTTCCTCCTCCTCACGTCACTGCAGTCTCTGCCGTGTTTGGCGTGTGCGCTGCAGAGGCAGCACACACACAATCAGAAAGTCAGCAGGGACCAACAATACACATACTGCCGACTTGAGTGCGTGCACGTGTACATGCACTCTATAAGTGGAGTATCCATCCCATCCTGCTGTACCAACATGAGGATGCGCGCTGTGCAGCATCATCCTGGTCCCCTGCAGGTGTTTCAGAGAGCGAATGCACTGATTCATGGACCCAACTAATGCTGTTTATTAGAAAACTAATTGACTTTTGTGTTAGTCATTTGGACTCTTCCTCCATTCTGCTGGTTGTAGGAGGGTTCATACAGCAAAAAATAAAGTACTGCAAGAAAAAAGCCTTATTTGGTTACCTTTAGAAAAATGTGGTTTAGTTTAATATTTAATGACAGATCAAAGAGATAAATAAATAAATTCAAAAACCTGGAGGTCGTTCACGCAAAATTGGGTAATTGGCAACAAATTCAACAAAATTATTAAAAAAAAAAATCATGAGGCAGAATTATTCAACAATAATAAAAATAGAGGTTTGTCATTCACTGAAGTGTGCAGAGTTTAAAATTTAACTTTTTTTTTTCTTAAGGCAAATACACCAAAATGTTACATTTACAGTAGAATAAAATATTCACTTAATCCAGGGGTTAAAATCTAAATTAAGTGCCAACAATCTGCTAAATGTCTGATGTTTATACCATAAGATTTTAGTAGGAATCATGGGGTCATGCATATGTCTGACATTAATGAGATGTTTCTCTTTTTTTTTATTTATTTATCTTCGTGGATACTCCATCATTAGGGCAAAAGAGAAAAAGAACCATCCAACTCAAAGCTAAAAAATGATAAAAACTAGAAACAGTTTGGGATTTGATGCTGAAGAGGATAAATGAGGAATCCATCAGGGTTCTGTGTTTGTTCCAAATCAATTTTATGTCAATGAAGTTTGTGAAATGTATGTTTTGTTATTGGCAGATTATTAAAAAAAACATTGTTCTGGTCATTATTTGAAGTTGATCACATGATCATGATTTGTGAAATGCATAATAAGAATGTGACAAAATGATGTGTTATTGGACCCAAATTGAGGTGAGCAGGATGCAGGCTGACATATAAAGATTTATTTTTTAATCAGTTGTGTAACAGTGATTGTGATTTGGGCATTTGGATAAAATAAACAAATACAAATTAAATATGATTGAACCAGAACGTCATTATGCTCAGCAACTTATACATACTAGTACCATATACTCTGAACTTAATTTTGGACCACTCTGTGACATATACTGGTGAAAGACACCTGTACAGGCCCTTGATTATTGCTGCAGACTTTACCTGACATGACACCTGACATCTTTACCTGCTCTGAGAGTCACATCAACATGGGTGGAAGGAACATGGTGAACAAACAGGAAAGTAACTTGTGGAGGTGTATACTGTATACTGTATAGCTATAAGAAGTATTAAGTGCTATGGTCGCCCATGAAATATATCATTTCATCAGTTGAAATTATTAAAAATGTATGATTTGGTTGAATATAGATTATATATATGCATGCATCAGGGTATTGAATATATTTTACAAATCATGTATAAAACCCGTAAAAAAAAATTACCCCCAAATATTCAATTAAAATTTGTTTAAAAAAAGAGTCATTATATCCTTAAGAGAATGTAAATGTTTGTAAAACTTCCATTTAGAACTAGTCTGAAGGAGCAGAGTTGTAATTCAGGCAACAGGATTGTAGAGTTAACTTGATATCACCACAAACATTTCTAAAACAATTTATATGTTTAAAAAGTTGATTAAGTTAAAGTTGTTAGGAAAGTTTGATACCATGTGAAGGATGACTGATGTTTTTGGTTTTCACTTTGGAGATGTTCAAGCCTGAGTTGTTGTTTGTTTAAAGTTATGTTATATCTTTTTGTTTTTAAATAAGGGGCAGATATTAAGACTTTTTTCTTCTTTCTGAACCCTTTTCATTCAATGTTGTTTTTTCTTTTTGATTAATTTGTTTTGTTTATTTCATTTCAATGAATGAATAAATGAATTGAAAAAAACATTATGTTGGATAATATAATTATCCTATAATCAGCTCATTAAATAAATAAGCCACCCAGGGTTTAATCTTGTAAGATGGAGCAGCATTGAAACAAAACCAGCACCAAGATGTTCACATGCCACGTCGTCTCCAGTCTGCTCACAGGAGGTGTCTGTTTTTAATGGTTTAGGAGAAGTTGGACAACTCTGCTTTCCAGCTTCGGGCTTTGACATCAGGTGGAAGGCTCCATGTTTCTGCAGCTCCACTTTGCAAAGACAAAACAACTTTTAACACACATACACACACACACACACACACACACACACACCCACACCCAC
>JARVLU010000324.1:26992662-27003111 GCA_031762415.1 Simpsonichthys santanae
AGATAAACCAAAACTTCTTTCAGTTAATGGCTATTTAATAAGATCATTTGCCTTTCATAGACTAATTTTACTTTCCCATGTAGTAGTTCAGTTTTAGAAAATTTTAAATCTTCAAAACAGTAATATTTCCTGCTGAAAACAAACTATTTTGTCCTAAGCAGCTAACTGTAAACAAGAGTTTGCGTCTTGTGTTATTAATTAATAGTAAGCATATCTTGCAACAGGCTATAGACATATAGTGTTTAACACAACACCTTTCATGCTCGCAGAAATGACTCCGCTGCACACCTTTATCTTTTGCTCATTTCTCCTCTTCTTCTTTTCTCTTTTTGTCTAAACTGGGCACCGGATGCCCACGACCTGATCTTGTCCATCTAGCATGTGTTTTTTTGTTTGATTTTTTGTTTTTGCACTCCCTCAACATGAGTCAAAAAAATTGGGTCTAAACTAACTCACCTTCCCCGGTGTGTAGATTCATTTTGGTATTAATTTCTTTATCAATTTCACACAGATAATCTGTGAACTATTGGCTATATTCACAATATTACAAGTGACATGTGCTTTGTTTGGGAGCAATCAATGGTGTGAGTTAGTAAGCAGTTAGATGCACCCGTCCCAGCAAGGGAGACGAGAGAATCCCCACCCGCCTCCTCTTCTTTCACAACCTGGTGGAGGGCGCTCACTCCCTGCAAGTAGGCGATAGAAAACCGACATGTACTGTAAGCTACACAGGCTTTATGAAATAATGCGTTTTAATTTTTTTTAGGAGGAGGGCAGGGACAAGATGCCGTCCTGGGCAGCTGCCTATATCGCCCATCTCAGAAACCACCACTGACTGTGTGTCATTTTTCACCAAATCAAGTGAGATCTCTTCACTCATTGCTTCAACCACTTTGGCAACATTCAGCTTCTATAGATTTTATATGTAAAATTAAACTTACGAGGCACAGACTTCCTGGTTTCAGCAACAAATTGGACTGTGTTGTTGCTGCCATGCTTCCAGAAGCTAATGTTTGCCATGTAATGTTCATGTTTCTGGTTACGGTGCAGGTGGACATCAGTCAGTGCAGGTGTAACGTCCAAACCGTGTGCAGAAAAGCAATCCACAAGAAGCACAAACCTCAATGACTCATCAGTACCAATACATCTGTTTCTGAAAGTGGTAACCTTGTTTTATAAATAGCAACTGCTTGTTATAACCCTCAGAATTGTGCACACAAGTTGTAAGCCTGAGGGAGTGAAATGGCCTAAATACAGGCACATCCAGTGTTAGAATTAGCAGTTATCAGAGATCACGCCGCTGCAATCAGACACATCAGCTACACGGGGATTAAGTCATCAGAACTTCTAGTCACTGAGTTGTAACTAGACATAAATAAGCTGCGATCAGTGCTACTGGAGAAGGTCTGCATGGGACAAAAACAAATCTTAGTAAGGATCGGTTGCAAAGAGACTGGAAGCAAAACTTCAAGCAGGGTGTTCAGAAAACTATCATCACAAACTTAAAGAAATAATCTCATGTAACAAAATAAAAACAAGATGTTAGCCTTTGTTCAAGTTATGCTTGTCACTCAAGATGAGGATCTGTGATTTTACAGTAAATAAGTTTGAGGGGATTTATTTGCAAATGTGCTTTTTTTTTTTTTTTTTTTAACACCAAATGAGTTACAGATGAGTAATTTTATGGAAAATGGTTGATTGATGAATGGACCATGAAAACAATGTTCAGATACCAAAACGTACAGTATAAGTAAAAAGTCATTCATAGGATTAAGGTTAACATGTTTTTGAGCGTGCTCGGATAAAAGTGGTCTCTCTCCTCTTTATTATGGAGAAGATGACATTCATAGTGTCCAAAAAGTATCATATCCTGTTCACAACAGAACAAGTGGGCACAGTGGAAACTGGAGCGAGGACATTTTTAGTGCCTTGGCACTCGACAGCACGTGCTCACACACTTTGTACCAAAAACCACATGCATAACTTAGCACATCTTGCATTCAGCACTCTTAATTCAATACTTTACTCTTTTATAACTTACATTTTGATTCATTTATATTACTGTAGTGCCAGTTCACAACAAATGTTGTCTCGGGGCACTGCACAAAAACATTCACGTACAATTAGTTTTGGCTGCTGTTTTATGTAAAGGAGCTGTTCTCAAAGTTACAGTGAAAAGGGTTGGGTTAGCTAAGTGGAGCTTTTTACAATTTGTTTCTGACATAATTTACATAACTCACCATAAAATAGCAACAGAAGCTTTGTTCAGAAATTAAAACCTTCCTATGCTTTTACCACCAACTTTATTTGCTGAAACTCAGGTGAAAACAATTTCTGTGTTTTTGGTCATTGTGAAGTTCACTTTGTCATTAAGGGAAATTGCGTGCTGATTAATGATGGGGTAAAGGAATTAAAACTATTACAGCATCAAACTGTGACGTAACAAATTTTCAAGGAGTCAAAGGGTTCTTAATACTTTCTAAAGTACATCACTGATCCTGACATTATGAAAAGATATTGTACCTGAAAATAAATCTTATTAAACTGCAAAGTGCCTTTGGCAAACTAATTTAAAAATATTACGTTGTAAAAAATATATATAAAATGTTGCTCACAAATGGATAAAGTCTTCGTTTGAGATCTAAAGGAGAAGCATCACAATAACTGAAATTGGATTAAGCATTTTTTACATCTTGAAACAAAATTAAATGCCTTGAGGCAGAGGGTTAATAGAAGAAAAAAAAAAAACACAGCTGAATAACTAAAATCATCAGTGAGCAGTTAAAATAAACATTCTTTTTCTAATTTTTTGACTGATAAGAAAAAACAACAAATGCGTTAAAGCAGTGAGCCTCAACCATTTTTACATTGTAGACAAGTTTCATATATATATACATGATTACTAAGGACAAGTGGGCAAAAGAAGTTCTCCAGCAACGTTCTTTTTGGTTTTACTCATTTGTTAAAGGATTAGGTTGAAGGTCTTCTAGGGTCACTTTGAAGGTCTGACAGGGTATGCGTGTAGGTCTGACAGAGTTCTCATGAAATTTCCTAGAGCAGGTATGTAACTTTTATCAGAATCAGACTCAGAATGTCTTTATTGTCATTGCACAGAAGCACAACAACATTACATTTCAGTACGGCCTGTCCAAAGAAACAAAAAGACAAACATGGGTAGATGGGTGCCTGAGGCTGCAGCCTCATGGGAGGCGCTGCCCTTTTCGTTAGGAAAATGGAAACACAGGAAAGAGGACAAAAATAAATAAATAATAATAATAATCAAACAAAAAAAAAAACAGCATCAAAATAGCAACATACAGATGACACAAGACATATGCATGTGGAGTGGGCGAGGCGGGGCGGGGGGGCTCCAGTACAGGCCATCCAATTGAGCGACGCAGCCACCTGGCACCTTTGCATCTAACCTAGGTTACTACACCGGGGGCGAGGGGTGTCTAAATGAGGGAGGCCAGCGACAGATGGCCCCTCAGTCCATGATAGGTGATGGTGCAATCTTTATCATCTAGCTCAGTACACATGTACTCCACCCCCACCTCTTGCACAATGATAGCTGGACAAGGGCACCAGTGAGCCCTGCGGATGGATGGAGGATGGATGGATGGATGAGCCCAAAGTAATGCTATTACACCAAAAAGCTAGACGATTGGCTCAGTTTTCTGTAAAATACATCAACAGATGATGAACTCTTTGATGATTTTTGTTCCGTTTAGGTCAGCAGCCTTGAAGCAGTTTGACACCACAACATAAAATAAACAAACCAACAAAACTCTGCCACCACAGACAAACTGTAAAAATCTTTGCTGTAGTTTCACATTACAGTTCAGTCCACTGTTAACTGCCCCAAACAACGCCCCACGTTGCCTTGCGTGTCTATAAATAGGAGAACTTGAACGTTGCTCACACAGCCACTGAGGCTGCTGTTGAAGCCTGCAGCATGGTCTTCCACAGCAGTCGTCCACCATCACCAGGATCTCACGCAGCATGTAGCTCCACACCTGTGACTCACTGGGTCACATGGACTCAGTCATCAGTCTGCTCCAACACCCCAGGCCGAATGATGAACATCAAACCCCAAATCAGAACTCCATCTGGATGGAGGGTTTCATCTTGTAGCTGCTGATTTAACAGCAGTGCAAACTTTGTCTTTTTATAGCATCGTAAAAATGGCAAGAAAGTGAATTTTACTGTGAAAATGCAGTAAATGCTCAAGAGCTGAATGACAGCTGAAATTGTCTGAAGAAGGTGAAACTGTGTGGCTAAAGCTGATAAAAGTAGAATACTGTTTTTATAGCTAAGCTTAAAGTAGCAAAATGCTTCCTAGAAGCAAAAGCAATAATACCTCAAAGAAACAAAAGGTTAGCTTAACAGTAAAAGTAGCAAAAGTATTTTGGCTGGCTAGAAACTAAAAGTAGCAATAACATATATAGCAGCTAACGTAACATTATGTGAGCTCAAAGAAGGAAAAGGATGGCTAAAAACTAAACATAAAGCTAACTTAAAGTATCAAATTGCGACCTAAAGGCTAAGATGCTATATGTTAGCTCAAAAAAGAAAAGCACTCACTATAGTAGTAGACTAGCTACAAGAATTGCTACCAAAAAAACTAAAGACAGGGGGGGGGGCGGGGGGAGATCAGCTAGAAGCTAAAAGTAGCAAAAGCAAAGCTAAAGGAGGCAGAATGGAAGCTAAATTTAACATAAATCTAAAATGCCAAAGCTAAAATTGAAAGTGGCAAAAGGCTGGCTGAAAGTTACAATTAGCAAATGACTTGAACTAAATGTAGTAGAAGGGTATAGTTTGATTTATAAGTAGCCAAAATCTAGCTAAAAGCAGCCAATTGGTAGCTAAAAATTGAAGCACAAGTTAAAAGTAGCATATGAAGACAAAAACAGAGCAAGCAGATTTAAAAAAAAAAAGCGTTGAAGAGTTTAATGAATGAATTACAGGTCTCTTGTAAATGAGTCCCCGAGGCTCAATGAGACCAACCTGTATAAATAAAGTTTGAATGAATGAAAAAATTATATGGGGAAATATATCTGTTAACAAAGTTAAATATTTGGAAATATATAAGTTATAAAAACCAAACATGATCATCTATTTTGTTTAATATATTAGTGTGGCTGACGGAGACAGACACATTCAATAGGCGAGGTTCTACAGATGGGTTCTGCTTAGCAGGCACAAGGACACTGAATGCCCATGATGAGGATCCACAGTGCCAGGACTAGGAGGCACAAAAATACACAGAACAGTTTATTTTTTCTGATTTGATATACGGTAAGGGCTGTAGGGTTGCAACTAGTTACCAGTTGGGAGCATAATGTTCCAGCGGAGAAGAACTGATCCGCAGGTCCTCAGTACACCAGAAGGTGGTCAGCCAGGATCAGGACCAGCTGTGGTGGTATGGCTTTGCCCTGCCTCTCAGAGACTGCAAGGAAGTGGTAACAACAACAAAAAAAACACTGGACTCCTTTACCATCTTCTGAATTAGCTAAATGTTTCAATATGTGAATGGTTAAAGGCAAAAGCTATGCAGCTTGCAAAAAAACATGCAGAAAAAACAGAAAAAACAATAGTTTAAATGCTGAATCTAAATTCACACAAATAAATATTAGTTATTGTAAATTAAAAAAATAAGACATGCACATTCTAACATTTATGAAGCGTTTAAATGAAAATTTGGGGTTGTGAAAATGGAACATCTTAAAGGTTTTTAGTGGCCTTTCCCAGCAACTGAATATAACAGAACTGAATGAGGACTGTCCCCAGGAGGACTCCACTTTAGGGACAAAAAGTATGACAAAATGTGTTGCAGGTGGTGTCACTTCCAGCTTTTATAACACTTAAAACATGAATCCAGATGAAGCGAGACAGCAGGGAGGAAAACAGTTTTGTGATGAGAAGCACTGAAACAACATAAATCTAAAAGCTGTGGACAGTGTCCTGTAACTGTGCCCTGAAAATGAAAGCAGAGACGTTTGGTCCAAATAATTTTTAATAAGGTCACCAGCTCCAGGCGTTTTATAGTCTCAGGTTGATATTATTTCTTCATGTTAAAACATAAATATTTTACAAAGATTTACTGGAAATAATATAATCAGTTATACAACAAAGAGTAAATATCTTCCACCTTTGTCCAGAAAGTGGACAGCAGATGTTCTGACTGGACACTGAACACCATATCAAAACCAGATAGTAACTCCCACAATGCTTTGCAATCAAATGATAATCACAAATCCATCAGTGAACCTATAACCACAGAGCAGGTTAAAGGTGATATTTCCTCTAATTCTCCTCGCCCGTTTGTTTGAACCACTTACGTTATTTTTTATGCCGTTAGATCATTAAGTCTAAACAGTTAATGAAATTTGTCAAGAGTTTATTGATTTGGTTTTATTATCCAATCTATCCTCTCTGGACCGAGACGCTCTGTTAAATTATGTAACTGTTTCCCACAGTGTTGTCCTACTGTTTCTCTCTTGCTGTCTAAGGATGCATAAATACATATTTCTGCAAGGCCGTTTGATCTAATGTTTAATTTGGACACACTCAGGGGTAGAGAAATAGCATTTAGAGCATGCATCAGGGTAGCATTTAGAGCACTTTCCAGAAAGTTGTTTACCAAAGTTCCTGGAAATTAAGCTGTTAAACAAAAAGATATAAGGAAAGTCCTGGCTTGACAGATTTGTTTTAGCGAAGTATTCACATCGAGGGACATTTGCACACTTTTTTATTCCAACTACGGGTAAGACTGAGAGGACTACCTCAAAATCCCACACACATAATCTGCTCTTAGCTTTGATAACACTGCCCTCTGCTGGTGACAAGATGTAATGACGATGCATTGTGAGTTTACAGCAGATAACCTACAGATTTAGTGATACGTATTCACAACTCTGTTTCTATAGCATGCATTTAAGTGCAGCTAAAACACTGAATATTCATAAAGTAGCAGTAAAATCAACAATTTTGTATTCATCTCTTGCAGCAACTACATGAGTTTGTTAAATCTGCTTGAAATGATGAATAACCTTTGTTACTGTGAGTCCCTGCAAATTTCCTTTGAGTAGAAAATTCAAGGCTTTATTAGCAGGTTCCCTCTCCCTGGGGTCTCCACTGGGTGGGTTTACCTGGTGCCTGGAAAACTTTGAACTGCTGCAAGATTTATAAGAACTCGTGACAACATGATGAATGGCACAATTATCTGGTTCTTCACAGTGTTTATCATCATCAGTCATCTGACTGCGCAATAAATGCAATTTCAGACAGAAATTATATTTGTTTGTCATGTGAAATTTACAGAGCTCCCACATGACCCATACAATCTAAAAAAATAAATGTAGACCTACCAGTCGCACTAAAATGTGAAAATAACATTAACATCTTCAGCTAAATCTAAAAAAAATACGTGAAACTCCAGTTTGCTGCCTCCAACCCATTTACAGCTAAACTGAAACAATAAAAAAATATCTTAATTAAGGAATACAGCCATAATTCATCTGGTCATAAAAACAACAGCGATAAAATTTGATCCAAAGGATAAACTTATATTTAAATGCCTGACAGTCATATAAAAGTGAATAGTTAAACTAAAAAAAACTATGTAAAACTAAATAAGCCTCGTTTCTAATGAGCAAAAAATATAAACTGCTCAGCTCAATAAGATAAAAAGCTGAAACTTCAATCAGATAACAGTTTATTTTATTATATTTGTTTAAGTATAAGTTAATTCAACACTGTATTGCTCAAAATGCTAAAATGTGAAATAAACCAGTTTTCACAAAATAATATTTAAATTAAGTGTCCGAGCATTTTCAAAAAGTCATTTTGAAACAAATAAAGAGTTTGCTTTGAAAGACTTAAAAGTGATAGTTCGGTTCTTTTGAAGAATGGAAAGATGGGAAAGTAATGAACAATTAATATCTTACCTGTTGTAGACAGCTTTATGAATTATCAAAATTCAGAGAAACAGTTAAAATCTGACACAACAGATGAGTTAACAGCTAGTTCAAGACCAAAGCTGATTGCTGGTGGAATTTTTTTTTTTTTTTTTAGTAATTAAAGAAAGAAAATGAGTTTGACACCCCTGTACTAGATGATATATACTGTACATATAGCATAATGTAAACAGGGCTGAGTTGCAATGAGTTAATGTTAGGTGGGTGAATAATCTGATCACCAGACTGTTGATTACAGTAATCCACATTATTAGTAGAAATAGGCCACAAACCAAATTTTGCTTGGGGCCCTATGGAGGCTTGGGCCGGCCCTGACGTTCCATTTAGGTGAACACTGTTTGATAAACCTTTAAACTGCCATGAACATTCCATCACACCGTTAACATTAAATGTGATGGTCTTTGGGAATACAATTAGCATTACTAGCTAGCTGTGGTAGCACTTCCAGTGTAGGTTGGAGCACAGCACATAACATTTCTGCTCAAATAACTAATTAAAACTGACTGTGAAGTAAATGTTTATAATTTAAAAAAGAGTTTGCATAAATTGCTTTTGAAAGTCTATAGATTAGAGCAATCCAGTTTAGTCTTGGCTCTTCTTGGACCAGCTGTTAGCTCGTCAATCCAGTTAGACTTCAACCATTTCCTCAAACTGAAAGTTATTTACAACAAGTGAGAAATAAACTGTTTATCATCTTTCCCCAGAGCCCCACTTCAAAATGTCCCACTTCAAAATGTCTGAACTTAACTCAGTTTATAGGATGTATCCAACGTGGAAAGAAAGATCATCTGATAGTTGGCTTGTCAAACTGTCTCCAGTAGCTTCTGCCGGCCCTTCATGTGAACTGCAGTGTGTTCACTGGGCTTTAACGACTCATCTTCAGGTATGAGCTCTGCACACTGTCTGTGGATGTTTCACCACGTCGCTCTATCCGTCTTCCTCAGCAGAGTCCTCTGAGCTGTTCATCACTGCAGCGCTGAGTGAGTGGAGCTCCTCCAACAGTCTCTCTGAGAAGGTACAGACAGGCTGCTGGTCAGAGCGGAAACACCTGTGTAAATGTCACATGTGCAGAAATGGAGCATTCATTACCACCTGCAGCTGGAGGGACTTCTGTGTCTGCAGAGCACTTCATCTCTGAGGGCTTCTGCTGATTCCCTGGAGAAGCAGGTGTTTGCAGAGCTGCTGTGTGACTCTGTGGTGAACCTCCCATCAGTTTTCTTTCAGAGACCATGACCTGGAACAAATGCAGCTTATATGACACAGGAAAACTCAAGAAAAACAAATATCTACCACTGTTTTTTTGTTTTAAAATAATCTTACAGGAGGAAAGTTTTTCGTCTCCGTTTCCTTCAGCTGTTTATTAAAGAGCTCCTGCTTGGTGTTGCTCCATGTTGTCTCATTCTGAAACTGACGCAGAGTCATAACTGCGACAGACAAAGCAGACAGGTCACCACAGGGACGTGCCGTTATATTATGCTGCTGTGTACTGGGTAAACAAATCCAATCATATTAAACCACAGTCTGCATTAAACTCAGAACTTTGTTCTCCTGTGCTGAGAACCTGTAGGATCCCACTACCTGCTCGGGTGTGCTCTCTTCTAGCAGCTTTGACGTGAACCTCCATCTCTCTCAGTCTCTCAGCACACCGCTCCTCAATCTGAGACACGCTCTCCTGCAGGGCTGAAAACAAAAGTACCACACACGTCACGCAATACGCACGGCGACAAACTATCACACAGCGATCTTTAGCAACAGACAAAGACCTTGTAGATACACGAGTGAGTTTTCAAAACCCAGATTCAGTTCAATTCAATTCAGATATACTTTATTAATCCCAAAGGGAAATTAAATGTTGTAACTCATTATCCTCATTTCATTGAGAGACGTTATAGATGCTGATGGCTGTAAGCAGGAAAGATCTCCAGCAAAGGTCCATCCCACAGTGGATCCAAAGAAAATGGCCGCAGATGCCATCTGATCCATCCACCCAGACTCAGCTGGCCTCTCGGTTCCCCTGGGCTGCAGGATCGCCCGAACGCCAGGCAGAACTGCTCCGAGAGCAAAAAATGAGCTAAGACTGAGTATAACATTTGACCTTGACTCATGACCATGACCTTGTAGCAGGGGTGATGAAAAGTGTGCAAGGCACTTCATCTATCGACAATGCCTAAGTGTATCATGTTTTATAACATTATCTTGAGAGGGTCAGAAGTTAAGGTCCAGAAAAGCAAATACCTGGTTTTAACTTTGACCTTGATTTGTGACCTTGATCTTGAAGCTGAGGTGATAAACACATACAAATGACACTCCTCTAGTGATGATGAATAAGTGTTTGATGTTTTGTTAAATTATCTTGAGCGGAGGAGGGGGGACTATTTATGTGTGCGTGTGTGTGTGTGTGTGTGTGTGTGTGTATACATATACTGTATATACACAGTATACATATATATACAGTATATACAGCACATAT
>JARVLU010000324.1:27113070-27125047 GCA_031762415.1 Simpsonichthys santanae
CCCCCCCCGCCCCCCCCCCCCCCGCATGACGGGCTCCTGATATAAGGTAGGCTAAATGAACGACCAAACCACAGCAGAAAAGCTGCAGTTTCATGCAGGTCTCAGACTGGCTGCCCTGTATGTCAATCAAGTGACAAATTTCATAGTGAGGATGCTGACGTTTATTTTTATTTATTTTTTGCCATGCGATCTGCTCATAATGCCTTTGCGATTGATCAGTAGATCACGATCGATGAATTGGGCACCCCTGATCTACAGCAACAAATATTACTTTTAGTACTGGACTGTATTGGTATTGACGTGATGGAATCTATATTTGAGTTTATTTGTACCTTCAGAACGTCGTTCCCCTTCAAAACATAAAACGCTGTGTTGGAGGAGCCGTCAAGAGACCAGATTTTATATATAAGCACTGGAGCAAACCGTCACGTCAAATAATTTTATCTGTTCTGATCACACAACAACTTCAGAGTCGCACGTGCCAACATGTGCAGAATCCATAATCATACAATATAATATAATCATAAATTAACTAACACAAACACAAGCAGTTACATGATTGCCTATCTTACCTGGTAATGATATAATACAAATTAACCATGATTCCATTTGACAGCTAATTATATTATTTTCATAGTACCGGTATTCAACATGTACCGGTAGTACTGTATTCCTTATTTTATTTGTTGCATCACTCTTTCTTTTTTCTTTTTTTTTTTTACAAGTTTAGCATAACTACTAAGTTAGCATAGTGTTCAAAATCCTTGTGTTTGCTGCTGTTCAAGTCAAAACCAGGGTTTATTAAATGCATCCATAAAAAAGTGGGTTTTTCTTTCCTTTAATTCTGTGTTTGTGTTTCGTTTGTCTCCACAGACTAAGAACAGGGAGCTGATGAAACAAGTGGCTGCCCTTTCGAAGGGTAAAAAGTTTGACCGGACAGGAAGTTCTCTGCTGCTGCCCTAACAATAGGCCGGCCATCGGGTAATGACAACAGAGCAGCTTCATTTAATGTAAAACTGGACGTTTCCCTCGTGTCTCCTCTTTGTCATCTGCATCGATTGCTTCATGAATTGCTGAAGCCAGAGGGCATGTTGTCCAAGGAAACCAGAGGTTAACATTAAGAGAAAGCTCTCTAAAAATCAACACGTTTTTAAATATTTTATGACACTTTTCCTTTGGGATCAAAGGATGCAACTTTAGGTGATGTGGGGGAGGGAGCCCTCGTTTCTACACTGCCGGGCCACAACAAACAGCACTTTGCGTGCTTTTGTGGAGCGCAGTCTAGTGACTCTGTATCCACCTGTTTTTTATGGATGTCATGCATTTATTTATTCAGCTGTATTTCTTAGCTTTGTTTTTACTCCTCAAGACATACTGAGAGAATACCCCACATTTTGGGGTTCTCAATAGCAACTAGTTCTATTTTTATAAACAGACGCGATCGTAGAAGATGAGCTCTCCTTAACGGAGACCTACGTGCAACTTTACGATGTATGCAAAACACCGGTTGGGTTACTGCCGAGCTGCTGCTCGGTGGTAGAAAACTCAGAACTCAAACAACCAATGAGCGCTCTGAAATGGCTAAATGCCTCTTTGCTGCCCACTTTCTCACTGTGTGACAGCGCTGCTGTTTCTCTTTACTGGAACGTTTGTCATACTGCATGATTTTACTGCCAGCTACCAGAGTGGTCACACTTCTTTACCCTCCCCTTTTACTTAGTTTTTTAAGAATCACTTGTAAATGTATTTACTGGGGTCAGCCATTATATTGAAACCATTGCTTCTGTCAGTTTTAGTGAGTACAGTATGTGTATGGTATGGCCAGTAGACATTAACGTGTCTGTAGAAGATGCTTTTCCAAGGAACACACCTATCACGTTACGTTACTGGGCTGGTTTCATACTGTGGTGTTCAGGATCACTTTTGTACTTTTTTCCAATTTCAGATGTTTAAAACTATTAAAATTGGCTAAACTGTTACTGGATGCTTGCTTCATTGACTTTTGTTTATCAATTTAACTTCAAGGTTTTATAATTAAGACAGCTGTTGTTAAAACATAAAGCCAGAATGGTGGTGATTTAACACAACACTGAATAATTGCCACTTTGCACTTGTGTCAGTTTACAGTCAGTCATAAATAATCCAGAATTAACTGATTGACTATAATCTTTAGAAATATGAATGACCTAGTCAGTACAAGAATATTAGCAACTTTTTGAGGAACTTAAATGAGTTTTTAAAGCAAAGTTGAGCATAACTAGAACTTAATTGTGCCAAATATTAACCCGACTAATAAAAACTGATATTACAGTATGAAAGGAGGATGATTGTTTTTTCCACAGCAGTAGAGATGAGCAACCTTTCTCAAATCATAAAAAATGCTGTTCTTTTAAAAACTGAGGACCTCTTCAAAGATGATTAAATTTCTTCTTGAACAGTTCATGATGTTATCAAGATGTTTTATGACCAACCAGTTGTTCAGATGCCTTCTGGATACAACTGTCAATCAAAATTCAAAAAAGACCAGCTGTAATTTGTGTAAAAATAAGGCAGTTTAAAAAACACTGAGCATCTGCCTGGAACAATTTTTCAGGGTAGTTTAAGCTACTATAATTTACACTTAACCAATGGGTGACGCTCATATCCACTGCTGCTAGAAGACACACAGGAATAGATTAGACTAGTGTTGACAAAATACTTTATTATTTGGGACACAATAAAAACCAAGAGCAAACTCGGCAAACAAACAACACAACCTAACAAAAATATGAATTTCTCATATACATTATTATTGTTATTACATAACAATTTAAGAACCAAGCGGACATAAGGTATTTGTATTGATATGCAAATTTTAACGGATAAAGAAACAATACAGGTGCTGGTCATAAAATTAGAATATCATAAAAAGTTGATTTATTTCAGTAATTCCATTCAAAAGTGAAACTTGTATATTATAGTCATTCATTACACACAGACAGATATATTTCAAATGTTTATTTCTTTTAATGATGATGACTATCTGACAACTAATGAAAACTCCAAGTATCTTGGAAAATTAGAATATTACTTAAGACCAATAAAAAAGATCTTTAAAAATGTTGGCCAACTTTAAAGTATGAACATGAAAAGTATGAGCATGTACATCAGTCAGTACTTAGTTGTTGCTCCTTTTGCCTGGATTACAGCAGGAGTGCAGCGTGGCATGGAGTCAATCAGTCTGTGTCACTGCTCAGATGTTCTGAGAGCCCAGGTTGCTCTGATAGTGGCCTTCAGTTCTTCTGAATTGATGGGTCTGGTTTATCACATCTTCCTCTTCACAATACCCCATATATTTTCTATAGGGTTACGGTCAGGCGAGTTTGCTGGCCAATTAAAAACAGACCAGATACAGGTAGCTTTGGCACTGTGTGCAGGTGCCAAGTCCTGTTGGAAAATGAAATCTGCATCTCCATAAAGTTTGCCAGCAGCAGGAAGCATGGAGTGATCTAAAACTTCCTGGTAGATGACTGTGTTGACCTTGGACCTCAGAAAACACAGTGGACCAACACCAGCAGATGACATGGCACTTTAAACCATCACTGACTGGAAACTTGACACTGGACCTCAAGCAACATGGATTCTGTCTCTCTCTTCCTCCAGACTCTGGGACCTTGATTTACAAAGGAAATGCAAAATTTACTTTAATCAGAGAACATAACTTTAGACCACTCAGCAGCAGTCCACTCCTTTTAGTCTTTAGTCCAGGCGAGATGCTTCTGACACTGTCTCTTGTTCAAGAGTGGCTTGACACAAGGAATGCAACAGCTGAAACCCATGTCTTGCATACGACTGTGCATGGTGGTTCTTGAAGCATTGACTCGATCTGCAGTCCACTCTTTGTGAGTCTTCCCCACATTTTGGAATGGGTTTGTTTCACAAACCTCTCCAGGGTGCAGTTATCCCTTTGCTTGTACACTTTTTTTTCTATCGTATGGTTTCCTTCCCTTTGCCTCTCTATTAATGTGCTTGGACACAGAGCTCTGTGAACAGCCAGCCTTTTTAGCAATGACCTTTTGTGTCTTGCCGTCCTTGTGCACGGTGTCAGTGGTCGTCTTTTGAACAACTGTCAAGTCAGCAGTCTTCCCCATGATTGTGTAGCCTATAGAACTAGACTGACAGACCATTTAAAGGCCTTTGCAGGTGTTTTGAGTAAATTAGTTGATTAAAGTGTGGCACCAGGTGTCTTCAATACTGAACCTTTTCACATACAGTGTTCTAATTTTCTGAGATACTGATTTTGGGGTTTTCAGTAGTCGTCAGTTTATAAACATTAAAATAAATATTTGAAATATATCAATATGTGTGTAATGAATGAATATAATATACAAGTGTCACGTTTTGAATGGAATTACTGAAATAAATCAACCTTTTCATGATATTCTAATTTTTTGACCAGCACTTGTAACTTAAGGAAACGAATTACAGTATCACATTTTCCAAACTGCGCTCCAAAGTTGTCAATTTTCCGAATCCCTTGAACGTCTCACGCTGTACGTCCGGGTCACGTAGTGCTTCCGCCTGCCCGCTGCTGCAGTGTTGAACAAAAATAAAAACTTTATGCTAAATTTGGTTATGCCAGGATTTTGTTTAATGCAAGATCTCGTTTTTATTTGGATTCCGTAATTTACCGCGACCACAAAGCGAAACATGTACAATAATCTAGATTTTGTTTTCGTAGTAAGCCTTAGTTAGCAAAAGCTAACGCTTTAGCTCCCTGAGTTAGCATTCAGTGCTAGTAACAAACTGGCTCAAACCTAAGCTTAAAACATCAAAAGAGAGGTCAGAAAAGGTGTGTGTTACTTAAATATTTATGCATTTTGAGTTAGTTTATGTAGCCATTTGTCATTACGTTTTCATTGTGACGCATTTTCTGTAATCACGTTTGTCTTATGCGACACAATCGAGACAACTATCACATGTATTCGGATAGTTTAAAATACTGTAATTATTGTCCATGTAGGATGTCGGATTCAGACAGCGACGAGGATCAGGGTCGACCCTTTTCTCTCGCTGGGTTCCTCTTTGGAAACATCAACGAAGATGGACAGCTGGAGGATGACAGTGTTTTGGATAATGTGAGTGTGTAACTGTGTTATGTTTTATGCAAGTAAAAATTCATAATGCATTGTTTAGTTAAAGCTATATGTTTGCATTCTATCTGTTTTTGATTTTTTTTCTTCATATCTTTGATCTTTCACCAGGAGTCTAAGAAGCATCTAGCTGGTTTGGGGAGTCTGGGTCTGGGTTCTCTCATTACAGAGATTACCGCCAGTGAGGATGAGAATAAGGAGGAAAACAGAGACTCTGGAAATGTGGATTCTGAAGGTGAGGAGAACTGTATGAAGGCGCTTGGTGTGACCAGGCAGTAACAAAGATTCTGCCTGATTCAATGATGATTTGGGCATATTTCTCATGCAGGTTGGGTGAAAAGCACCGAGGATGCAGTCGACTATTCAGACATCAGCGAAGTGGCTGAGGATGAGACAAAAAAGTACCGTCAGGCCATGGGGTCTTTGCAACCCAGCAGAAAGACAGGTGATAATTATGCAGCTCTCCAGTGTCACTTTAACTTTTGATTGAAAAAATTTAGTAAAAAAAAAAAGTAATGCACAATTTGTAGTAAACACTGTAAAAGATTAGGTATTTTAAAGTGTTATAGGGAAATAAAGAAAAGAAAAACTAAATATTTCCACCTAATCACTCTTAATGCTCGTTTTTCATCACTTTGTTAGCCGTTTTTGAATTCCTATCGAATCGGTTTGGACTTCCATTTCAATCTTTTGTTTGTATTTAAGTAAACACATTTTCAAACTTTTTAATCTAAGATGATGAGGACGATTACGATGCTGACTGTGAGGATATTGACTCAAAGTTGATGCCTCCTCCACCACCACCAAGTGTTTCCACACCAGCTAAGAAAGAGGAATCCTCCTCTCAGAGTACAATTGGTGAGCACACATTCGCCCGTAAGCACTGTCTGTAATGTATCTGTGTTTGTCTTGAACAATGTGACACATTTATTGAATTTTGATCAAGTCGTGCATAAATTAAGGCAAGTTTTAATCATTCCAAGCTCCTGCTTCTGTAAAATGACACTGTCTCTTCTAGTAACTGCGGAAGATGGTGATGGCATCATCCTGCCCTCCATTATTGCACCCTCCTCTACTGCGGATAAGGTCGACTTCAGCAGCTCGTCAGATTCTGAGTCCGAAACTGACCGCCCCTGTCAGGGTTCAGGGGCTGGAGGCCCCCCAGACAGGCTCAACCTCCCTCTAGCTGGCATCATGCAGAAAGATGCTGCCAAAGCGTTGCCAAGCGTCACAGAGCTCTTTCCAGAGTTTAGGCCAGGGAAGGTAAAGCTTCTTTTGAAGCATACAAGTCTTTTCTGCACAAGTTATTTTTTAAACACTTGTGTATTACAGGTGTATTGTATTACATTTATGAATAGGTACTTCGGTTCCTTCGACTGTTTGGTCCTGGAAAAAACATGCCATCGGTTTGGAGGAGTGCCCGCCGTAAAAAGAAACGGAAACACAGAGAGCCTCACCCTGGAACACCTCCTCCTGAAGGAGAGGTCGTGGAAGAAAACCAGGAGAAAAAGTCTGGGTGGATTTATGAGTATGCCAACCCTCCACCTCCGGAGCAGTGTCTGTCTGATGACGAGGTAAAGCCTCATGATGTCAACTCACAGCATCCTGAAAATGCATTGCTATTTCCACCGCTTCACGTGGTTTCCTCCTCTGTCCAGATAACCATGATGGCTCCAGTAGAATCAAAGCTCTCACAGGCCTGCGGTGACATCGACAAGGAGGCGGAGTCTCGACCTAGAGTAGCAGAATGGAGGTACGGTCCAGCCCAGCTCTGGTACGACATGCTGGGTGTTCCTGAGAATGGAAGCAACTTTAACTATGGCTTCAAGCTTAAGGAGCTTAAGGAGTCTGACGAGACTGAGAAACAAGATCCGCCGAAAGAAGTGACAGAAAAGATTCAGGAGGTATGACTTTATATCACTGTGTTTTTAGGAGGGATATGTTTCGACTGATTGTGAAACCGACAGAGTTTTATGTGTTTTTAGAGTCAAAAGCAAGAAGATGAAGAAATTGATGGTGAAAATGTTGATGGGGATGAAGCAAAATCGGCGCTAGAGAACGAGTTGTTTCTGATGGTCACTCAGCTGCAATGGGAGGATGATATTATTTGGAATGGAGAGGATGTAAAACACAAAGGCACCAAGACTCAGAGAGCCAGTCTGGCAGGATGGCTCCCCTCCAGCATGACCCGCAACGCTAATGCTTATAACGCTCAGCAGGGTAAGATAAAGCACTTGGAAAAGTATACTCTCTTTCTTCTTGTGTTGTTTTTAAAATGTGAGCTACATTTCTAATAAGAGGAAGAAAAATAAGTTTATTTAACCTTTCAGGTCTGACCAGAAGTAACTCCCAGCTGGTGTCACCGACACCTCCACCCATTCTCAAAGTTTCTTCAATCTCAGGCTCTAAAAGGGAAAAGGGCAGCCATGATAATCAAGGTAAGAGATTTTATTCTCACAGTACCGTTAAGTTACTTTCTTTTGTTTTGAAGCTTCATCTCTTGATTTTTGCAGCCTCTCAAGAAGACGACTGTTCCTGGTTCTCCATTTTTCCCATTGACAATGAGGAGTTGGTGTACGGTCGCTGGGAAGACAACATCATCTGGGATGATCAGGAGATGGATCACTTCCTCACTCCACCTATTCTTACACTGGATCCAAATGACGAGAATATTATTCTAGGTATATTCAAACGAAACTATTTACTTTTTGTTATTGAGTATAATCCACTGTAATGTACTTTGATTTGCTTATTTTGATGCATGCTTCTGTGTCTTCCAGAAATTCCTGATGAAAAGGAGGCGATGACCTCCCACTCGCCATCAAAAGAGAATAAGAAGGAAACCGCGCTCAAGAAGAGTCGTATCCTCCTGGGGAAGACTGGGGTGATAAAAGATGAGCCACAGCAGGTCTGTTGCCCATCAAGGCGGTCTTTATTTTGATTAAGACTAAACAAAACTTCAAGGTTTGTATCTCAAATAGCCATAACGGGTTATACAGTTGAATTACTAAAATGTGTACCCTAACTAGTTAAAACAAGAATGCATAATGAACAGGTGAAGTGAAACAAAGATCGCTGAATCAGTAAAATTCCTCCAGTCACATCCAAGTTTTAACTGACATATTTCTGTAATATAGATTTCTTTCAGCTTAATGCTATTTGGAATACAAAAATATAAAACACATTAAAATGACGTGAACTTCAATGAGAAACATTTATTTCTGTCAACTCAGAACATGTCCCAACCTGAGGTTAAAGATCCCTGGAACCTGTCCAACGATGAGTTTTATTACCCCAAACAGCAGGGCCTGAGAGGAACCTTTAGTGGCAACATCATTCAGGTGAGCCAATTAGAAATGCATGTCACAATATAGTCATGAGCACATTTAGAATAGATATGGATAATTGGAAATAGTTTGTCCCTTTTTTTTTTAACAGCACTCCATTCCTGCCCTTGAGCTAAGGCAGCCCTTCTTCCCCACCCACATGGGACCCATGAAGCTCCGGCAGTTCCATCGACCCACTTTGAAGAAGTATTCGTTCGGTTCTTTGTCTCAGCCGGGTCCTCACGCCGTTCAACCACTGCTCAAACACATAAAGAAGAAAGCCAAGGTGGAGTTCACATTAGGACAAACGTTTTTACTCTGTGAATGTTCAAAAGATCACGTTACATTAATCATTTTTATGTATTTTATTTTGTTAATAGATGCGAGAACAAGAGCGTCAGGCATCCGGAGGTGGAGACATGTTCTTCATGCGAACGCCGCAGGACTTGACAGGCAAAGATGGAGATCTGATCCTGGCAGAGTACAGTGAGGAGTACGCTCCTCTCATCATGCAGGTTGGCATGGCATCCAAGATCAAAAACTACTACAAAAGGGTAAGGATGGAGTCCGTTTTCCACTTGTGAATTTGCTCGTATGGCTTTTATTTTGGTGTTAAAAGAACATAAAGAAGTATGTAGTGCAGCTTTCAAATGGCCAATCCCTACCTGTTCTTGTGTTCTTCAGAAACCTGGAAAAGATCCTGGAGCGCCTGACTGTAAATATGGAGAGACTGTGTACTGCCACACGTCTCCTTTCCTGGGCTCTCTGCATCCTGGACAGCTGCTTCAGGTCTGCACCCCCAGAGTTAGATTATTTGTTTAGTTTACACGAGTGAACATAAATGTGCCTCAGGTCCGTTATCGTGATATGACCTTGTGATCGATTGGTCTTTCTCCCTCAGGCTTTTGAAAATAACCTCTTCCGTGCCCCGATCTACCTGCACAAGATGCCAGAGACAGATTTCTTGGTGATCCGAACTCGGCACGGCTACTACATTCGAGAGCTCGTGGACATTTTTGTTGTTGGTCAGGAGTGCCCCTTGTTCGAAGTCCCGGGTCCAAACTCCAAACGTGCCAACACTCACATCAGAGACTTCCTGCAGGTATAGTTTACTAGAGCTCCTCCCAAATACTTCAATTGTTGATGTCACAAACGTTCAGCTGTCACGTCTGTTCTCTGTAGGTGTTCATTTACCGCTTGTTCTGGAAGAGCAAAGATAGGCCCAGAAGAATCCGCATGGAGGATATAAAGAAAGCGTTTCCCTCGCACTCAGAGAGCAGCATCAGGAAGCGACTCAAACTCTGTGCCGACTTCAAACGTACAGGTAGATATTTTGAGATTTCAGATATTGGAAATAATAGAAACAGGAAAGTTATCTAGAGTAGTTTAATCAGGAATAAAAGGCCTTCTGGCCCACAGTTCCACAACAAAATAGACACATAACAGTTCATTACCCGAGTACAAACATACAAATATTTATCAAGGTATAAGCCTATCACAGCTTTAGATATATATGTTGTTATGCATAACAGTTCTACTTTCACTGGTAGATATACATTTCTAGCTTTGATAGCCTCGTAACTGTACACTCCAAGTAATCAAGCATTTCTGTGTCGCAAACAGACATTAGGCCGTCAAAAGATTTACCATTCTCCAGTACTTCATGCTAACTGTGTTGTCGTATTGTATAATAAAGATGGCAGACAAATAAAAAGTGATTCTCATCTTCAGCTTCAATTCCAAGAACATGTTTACAGCATAAACACAACCACTCACCCTGAAGTAAATGAGACCACCTGCTACTTTCAATGGCTAGACTATAGTGCTGAACATCTTAGTAATAAAAGACCTGCTATACTGCATTTCTTATTTCATTTGGTCAGTAAATGTCTTTTTGGTTTAAGGACAATGTTATACATTAAGTAGTGATGTAGTTTTTGGTTGTTTTCTATACTTTAATGCAATTCTGTGTGTGCATTACTGCATAAATGCTGATTTAAAATGCCTAAAAACACATTATGAGCATTCCAGACATTACTAAAACCAAATGAGTTTAGTTAAGTTTTAACATGACTAACCCGTCTTTTTGCAAATGGCGTCTTAAGTTTGAATAAATGGAGTATACATCTCTTCATGTATGCTCCTCCTACTGAGGAGGAACTTCCAAGTTAACCAAGAATCGCTTGACTGCTAACACTGCTGTTGACCTTTAGAAGTCCTTTTCAAAGATATATCTGTATTTGATCTATACAGTCTACATGTTCATATACTGTACTCATGTTTTTGCGCAGTACAAAAGTATTGGTGAGGTGAGTTCTCTCTGCTATATAAAACTGGATAAAGATCATTAGAAGTGCCTTGTTTTCATGGCAGGAATGGACTCAAACTGGTGGGTGCTGAAACCTGACTTCAGGTTGCCAACAGAAGAGGAAATCAGAGCCATGGTGTCTCCAGAACAATGCTGCGCTTATTACAGCATGCTGGTGGCAGAGCAAAGGCTAAAAGTAACCGTTTCTACGCCCACATAAGGTTCTGCTCCAGTTCATGAAGGCACTACGGTTTCATTACAAGTTGTTTGACCGTTGCAGGATGCCGGGTATGGAGAGAAATCTTTCTTTGCCCCAGAAGAGGAGAATGAAGAGGACTTTCAAATGAAGATTGATGATGAGGTATTCTGATGGTCAATGTTTCAGGCAAGAATAAAAATAAGAAAAACCGATTCATGCTAATTCTGTGTCACCCTTTGAAGGTGCGGACAGCTCCGTGGAACACAACAAGAGCCTTCATTTCTGCCATGAAGGGGAAGTGCCTGTTGGAGGTTACAGGTGTGGCGGACCCTACGGGCTGTGGAGAAGGGTTTTCATATGTGAAAGTACCCAACAAGCCCACCCAACAGAAGGTGAGCTTTTCTAAATTGGAACCTTGACATCTTAGCATATTTATCGCCTGCTGCCTCAAGGTGAAGGCAGACGGTGGTAATGTTTGTGCCCATGCCTGCATGTGTGTATGTTTGTTAATCTGTTTGCTAAAATATTTGATTAATGACTAAATGAATTTTGTCATTGATTGTGCATCTTCAACTGATTGAAATGATTTGATATGACTGCCATAGCCAACTGACCTAAAAAAACAAAAAATAGCTGTAAGGAGCCGGTTTTATAGATATTTAACGAAATTGTTGGTGTAGTAGTTACTAAGAATGATCCCCAACACACATTTTGCGCAGACTGCTCAATTATTTATTTTTTCCTATCCATTTGGAATAAACCTTTGTCTGTCTGTTATCAAGTATAACATACACCATTTCAATTAGGGCTGCAAGTAACGATTAATTCAAAAATCGATGAATCGGCCGATATTTTTATCGATTCATTGATGAATCGGCCAAAAATTTAAAAAAAAGTTTTTTTTATAATTCCAAAATTTGACTGACTTGTCAAATCACACACACACACACACACACACACACACGCACGCACGCACGCACGCACGCACGCACGCACGCACGCACGCACGCAC
>JARVLU010000324.1:27183252-27193541 GCA_031762415.1 Simpsonichthys santanae
GTGTTTTTTTTTTTTTTATTGTTGAAGTTGCACTTTGTATACCGTATTTTCAGCCTACAATTCACTGTCTTTTTGCATAATTAGCATTCTCTGCGACTTATATACCGAAGCAACTTATTTATGTTTTTTCCCCCCCATATTTATAAACCTATTTTTGGCTGAGATATAACTGTTTTCATTCATTCTAACTAAAAATATTGGACACTACCATTTTCAGCCGCTAGATGGCACTCGAGATATATGGCATGCCACTGTGTCATGTAATAGGTAAAATGACACAATCCGCTTGCCTTAGACAGCCACCTTCATCCCGCTCTGGGATCATGCCTGGATCAACCGTCAAATCAGCTTCACTTTGCTGCACCGCCTCGGAGAAATGAAGCTGATTTGACCATTGAAGTGCATTTAATAAGTAAAAGTTCAGCTGAGACACACCTTTACTATAAAGTTGAGCAAACAAATAATTGTTTTTAGGTGGTTATCTTGTTAATTTTTTTTGTTAAAGTCCTCCTGAACACATTCCCGAGGCCGCCATTTGGCAGTCAATCGATTTTTGGCACAACACCGGCCCACATTTCCAGGTGCTTAGCGTTGACGTGTAACAAACGCGATGCGTCAGTGGTGACACATGATGCGACTTATATGGCGAAGAGACATATTTATGTTTTTTTCCCACTTTATTAGACATATTTGGACTGATGCGACTTATAGGGTGTTGTGACATATACAGTACAGTGGAAAATACGGTAATCATTCCACCCTTGATAATGAGCAATTCCAAAAAACACATTTGAACCCCATAATTATTATAACATTCATGCCCACGATAAACTTTTGACCACAGCTGTACATTCTTGTAATTCTATTACAACATACCTTCAAGTTCCTTTGATCTCAGTTGTGTTTTCTTGTTAATCACGCAGGCTCCACTCGGAGTCGCATGCAGGAGCAGAAGATAAAGGAAGACACTGAATTGAGGAGGAAGGAATAATTTTAAACCCGAGCTCGACCTGCACTGTTTGTCACATTGTGAACACTACTGTTCGCTCGCAGAACGTGGAACAAAAGTTTCTCTGTACATCTGCTCGTCTTTTACTTTGTATTTAACGTTACTCTGTGTTGTAGGAGTATAGAAGATTTTCTCTTCCTTTGGTGTTTGAGTGTTTTTACTAACAAAAGTGACTTTTATTAAGTTTGTCATTTTTTAGAGGGAGAGTTTGATTGTAGAAGCATTAATAATTGTATTTTATTTTATTTTTTAAGTATTTCTCAATCATAGAGCTTTTCAACATCCCAACAGCCTGCCGGTGCTCAAAAATGTAAAAATTCTCCATCATGATCTTTCCAAGTGTTAAATCATGATTCTGTGAAAGAAAACAGAAATGTTTGCCTCCAGGAAACATCTGCAACTCCGTTCGAGCAGTGGATTTACTTTAAGCTGATGTTTATCAGCAGCCGTAGCCCTCTGAAGGCTTTGTTTGTGTTCAAAAGTTAGAAATTTTTCTAGAATTTGCACTCGGCCATAATGAACAAACTATTGAAGAGTAAAGAAAACAGGAGTTTTTTTGTGTAACGTTTGTGGTTTTAAAGTAGTTTTTGTTTATTTTCTTTTGGATGGGACAAAATGAAACTAATGTGCCTAAACTAAGATACTTTAATCTTAATTTTCCAACACAATGGAATTAATCAACAGGAAACACACCAAATAAAGTAATAGAGGACTATCCTTCATGTAAAATGAAATGTGTTTGTAGAACCTATTGAATAGGTTCCTGGAAATGTAGTAAATATTTCTTTAGTACAGATGATTCTGGTTTGAAGTGCATGTGAATTTTAAGTTTTTCAGCTGTGTTCAGTCACCTGTTGGACTGAGAGAAAAAAAGTTTTCTTTAAATATATTATTAATCCTTTCATGTGTCTCATTTTCTTTTTTGACTTCCCACAAGTTTTATTCTTTGTTTCCATGTTCGTTAACTTAAAAACAAATGTATACAAGAAAAACATGATCCTTCCCTGAACAATTTTAGCTTTTGCATTATGAGGCTTTGCAAGTTTTAACATTATTTAATCTGAAACCTGTTTTAATTTCTCACTGAAACACTTTTTATTATACACCTGTCGAAGATGAAAGTGATGTACCATAGTATAATCTGTTCGTACGCACGCCTAAACTTTCTCTTGTCCTGCTCATAACTTCTGATCCACTCCAGATAATTTCACGAAAGGTCAAGGTTCCAAACCCAGGTCAAAGTTTTAACAAGGTCTCAAAGTTCATGCTAAATAATCCAGATAAAAAAAATCCAACAAAGTTAAGTCAGGTCATCTGGATGTTTTCATTTTTTTTTGTTGAGACATTTCGTCCGTCATCCAAAGGACTTCATCAGTATGAGGAGCCACAACAAACTCAGTCCCACAAGCAGCACACTCACATTGTGGACCAACCAGTTTGTTGGCTTCTTCATCTGCTGCCTTTTATTTTATATTGTTTTTTTTTATTACATAGATGTTAATTATTTTGTATTTCATTATAAAATGAATAGAATAAGTAAATGGTGATAAGATGGTTTCTGGGGCCCGCCCTCGCTCCCATCAACTCCTTGGAGGCAGCTATAACCAAAGTGGTTCAAAACATCAAAGTTCATGCTCAGTAATTCAGGTAGTAAATCCAGCAAAGTTAAATCAGGTCATCTGGATGTTTTTTTTTTTTTTTTTAACGTTTTGTCTTTCATCCAACTTCATCAGTCTGAGGAGCCACAATGAGCTCATGTCAAACTCATGACCTAACTTGGATTTTCTACCTGGATTATTGAGCATGAACTTTGATGTTTTGACCACTTTGGTTATGGCTTCCTCAGAGGAGTTGATGGGGGAGAGGGTGAGCCCCAGAAACCATCTTATCACCGGCAAACTGGTTCGCCCACTATGTGAGTGCTGCTTGTGGGACTGAGTTTGTTGTGGCTCCTTGGGACTGATGGAAGGACGAAACGTCTCAACAAGAAAAGAAACCATCCAGATAAAACTGACTTAAGGTCATTGATTCTCTGGGTCATAACTTCTTATCCGTTCAAGATAAGCTTGAAATGCGCACATCGTCACAATGTTTGTCTCCAGCGTCAAGGTCACAAATCAAGGGCAAAGTTACAACAAGGTCTTGAGTTATCCACTTAAGATAATTTAATGAAACTTGATGCACATATGAATCATCACTAGACAGAGTGCCGTGCACTTTTTATCCCCCACAACTCAAAGTCAAACGTTTTACAAGGTCTTTGCTTGTCTGGGCCATTGCTGTCTAATTGTTGACAGACTTATAACGTGACGTATGCAGCATTGTTGTTCTCCAAAGCAATTATATTTTGAAAAAGACATTATTTACAGCAAAGAACATTCCCACTTTTTTTTTTATAACCCCAGGCAGTTCTAATTTATTTAAACTTAAATTGTAGTTTTTCAACTTTACATTTGCAGAAACTGCAGCAGTTTGGGTCTGTGTAAGATTTCAGCATACTTGATTATACAATATTCTTATTGTATTGGTAAGAAAATTTCATTTTATTTAAAACTAATTTTAAACCAGGTTGAAAAACATACTGACATCCTACTTAGTGTCTAGGCTAGATTTTTATTTTTTTATTTTTTAGCCTCTTAAAGCAATAATGTTTAATTTATGTATTTGGTATTACCGACTAATTTGTAGATATATTGAAGGAATAGCACAGAAATAGTCTAATTGGTTAAAATTCATTCAGACCAAACTCAGTATATATATATATATATATATATATATATATATACCTGTATGTATATATATATATAAACTTCTGTACTTTTGTCTGTCAAAAAACAGGTGATGCTAAATGAATACGTAAACCAAGTTTACAGAAACCATAAAGATGTTTCCAAAGAATATATATACTGTATATATATTAAAAAAAAAAAAAAAAACATTTTTAATTGCTGAGCTATAATAAATCTCTTGAGAGAATAAGAAGTAAAATTAATTAAGGATTTTTTTTTATTTTTTTTTTCCCTTGCTTGTTTTACTGTGATGAACTCCCTCCAGCTCCTCCGGGAGACGGTGACAGATGCTTTAATTGTATTGTGGCTTCTGTTACCAGCGAGGAGACCTGAGATGATTCCCGTTTGAAAGCAGAAACAGTTTCAGCTCAGCTGAGCATGAAACAGTTCGAACAGGTTACGTTTTAATTGGTCTGCCTCCCCCCCCCACCACCACCACTTGGGGGTGCATTTAGTTATTGACTTCATTGATGCTGATGAATCCATCCAGTCAGGTGTGTGAGCATGTCCAAAGTGTTCAGTTCTCTTATTAAACGGACAATATCAAACTTGTTTACATTCATCTCCAAAGTTTGAAACAGCTGGTAAAGACAGACTTCAGGTCTCCCAAAGACTGAGAGCATCAACGTTTGATTGTCAGGATGGAAAACCTCACGGTAAGTAGCGTTCTATTCATATGTTTTAGGAAATTAGATTTAAACCTACTGTGCTCAAAATGTGCTTATAACAGCTTCATTTTGGTATTAGCCTGGGATTTTATTCCTATTTGTCATTTTTATTTTTCACACTTGTTTTTTTTTTTTTTTTTTTTTAAGTTGATTTGCTTCTTGTTTCTATGAGAAGAAACACAGTTTGCCAGATATCTGAATGAAGTCAAGGTTTTATACAGTGTATGAAAATCTTGCTGACACTGCTGATGGTTTTGTTTCTCAGCCAGAACAATGGCGCGAGATAATGAACAAGAAGATGCGTTTCCCTCCGGAGCTCCTCAGCGCCATCCAGGAAGGGAGGATCGAGCTACTGAGCGGGCTGCTGAAGACGGGAGACGGCATCATCCGCCAGCTGGACGAATCTGAGGATCGCCAGTGGAGGGAGGCTCTCAATCTCGCCATCCGCCTGGGGAGTGAGGATGCCATGGACGCCCTCCTGCTGGGGGTCAAGTTCGACTTCAGGCAGATTCACGAGGCCTTGCTAGTTGCTGTGGACACCAACCAGCCCACAGTGGTGAAGCGTCTGTTGGATCGTTTGGACCAGGAGAAGGGCAACAAAATGGATGTCAGATCCTTCTCCCAGGCTATTTTTGACCGCTCCATTGACAATTCCCAGTTTGCCCCTGGTGTGACCCCTTTGACCCTAGCCTGTCAGAAAGACCTGTATGACATAGTCACCATGCTCACCCAGAAAGGCCATGGCATCCCGTGGCCACACAAGATCTCCTGTGCCTGTCTGGAGTGTCGCAATGGTCGGCAGTATGACCTGCTCAAGTTCTCCTTGTCTCGCATCAACACCTATCGTGGCATCGCCAGCCGAGCCTACCTGTCCATCACCTCTGATGATGCCATGCTCAGCGCTTTTAGTCTCAGCAAAGAGCTCCGCAAGCTGTCCCAAAAGGAGCCGGAGTTCAAGGTGGGGGAGAAACTTGGAGAGAACTCTGTTCACTGTTCATGTTGGGTGTCTAACTCGACTGTGGCACTTCTCCCCTGCAGCCTCAATACCTGAGCCTTGAGGAGCTCTGTCAGGAGTTCGCCGTGGAGTTGTTGGGGATGTGCCGCAACCAGAGCGAGGTCACCACAATCCTGAACAGCTGCGGAGACGAGAGTGGGGATTCCTTGGACGAGCAGGCGTTTGAGGAGGGTATACCCACTCTGTCCCGTTTGCGGCTCGCTGTCAACTACAACCAGAAGCAGGTAGACTAATCGAGATACTGACATAAGCAATACAATACGCAAACTGTGTCAACCCTGGTTTTTATTCCTTGTTGTGTTTGTCTAGTTTGTGGCACACCCGATCTGCCAGCAGGTTCTGTCGTCGATTTGGTGTGGGAACCTATCAGGCTGGAGAGGCAGCAGGACAGCCTGGAAGCTCTTGGTCTCCATTGGGATCTTTTTTACCATGCCCTTTCTTTGCCTCATTTACTGGATAGCACCAAAGTCAAAGGTCACATAAAAACTGCTGAACCTAGAGTCAAAAATAAACCCTGTTAGCGTAACGTGTGGTCATAAAAGGTTGACGGGTCTTCTTTTCTCTCCAGCCTGGACAGTTGCTTAAGATTCCTGTTATTAAGTTCCTCCTTCATTCTGCGTCCTACCTGTGGTTTCTCATCACTTTGCTCGGAGAATCAATAACTATGGAGATGTACCGGGACAAGTTTGCTTCCCGGGAGCAGAACATCCTGCACAGCTCCTTCCACATGGTGTGGGTGGTCGGTAGGTTCTCTCTGCCTGATTGAACTCTCCAAAACTGCTTGAGAAAGACAAGGCGTTAGGAAAAAATCATCAGAAATAATCACTCAGGAGTCCAACAATTGACAAAATGTATAATAAAGATTTTTGCAAGGACAGAGCTATTGCCTTTACATCCAAATGCATGTCACCCTCCACATCTAACTGTGTCGACCTTTCAGTGTGAGCAATATCTCTGACAACAGCAGACACAGATATTTATATAGTCCAAGCTGAACTTGGCTGAAGCAGGATTTCCAGCTGGCAGATGTTCTTATCACTGTTTTGTCGTGTCTAGCTGAAGAGTATGCAACTGTTTAAAATGGTTTGAGCTAGAGTTTAACTTTATTGAACGTAGTATAATGAAAGAATAAACAAAGTTATATGAAAAGAAAAGAAATGTAAACAAAAGCAAGCAGAAAAAAACCAGTATCATATTACACGTTCAAAGGGGTGGGTAAAAGTATAAACTTATTGTTACACCCACCCCTCTTACATCTATTGCATCATCCAATAATTTACTATTCATGGTAACTTGGTTTTAACATTCTTTTTTTTTTTTTTTTTTTTTAGTATTTTATACATCCATATCTATAAGTGGTACAATGCATTCATATTTACATGCCATTTTGATCAGGCATCAATAATTTTTTAACATGTTTAAATTCTTTCTAGATCAATATACCATAATGCAGTAATAATTGATAAATTCATTAATTGTTAATATTAATAATAGCAGTAATAACAGTCATTATTTCCCATATTGATATGCAGTGATGACCATCTTCTTAAATGACGTTTTAAACTGTTTAATGTTTGGACATTGCTTGATTTCCATACGTAACCATTCCACAGCTTCACCCCACGTACTGATATACAAAAGATTTTCTTGTGGTTCTGAATTTTAAAGTTTTAAATACAACTTTTTCTCTTAAATTATAAACTCCTTCCTGTTTTAAGAAAAGCTTTTGAATGTTTCCTGGTAAGAAATGATTTATTTGCTTTTAACAAGATAATAGCTATTTGTAATTCCACTATGTCAACGAATTTTAGCAGCTTAGATTTTATGAATAGTGCGTTTGTATGATCCAAATAACCAACCTTATTGATTACTCTTGTTTCTCGTTTTTGCAGTGTTATTACTGCCTGTAGTGAAGTTCTGTAGTTGTTGCCCCATAACTCTGCACAATAACTCAAATGAGGTAGGACTATAGAA
Organism: Simpsonichthys santanae; assembly: GCA_031762415.1. Classification (NCBI taxonomy): domain Eukaryota; kingdom Metazoa; phylum Chordata; class Actinopteri; order Cyprinodontiformes; family Rivulidae; genus Simpsonichthys; species Simpsonichthys santanae. Next base: position 27,190,708 of record JARVLU010000324.1, read on the forward strand.
CAGTAAAGATGGAGAGCTGTTTCCTCCAGGACATGTTTGGCTTTATTTAAAATAAATGGACTTTTTTACAGTTTATTTTGTTTATATCTAATATGAGGTTTCTATGTTATTTTATCATCAATAATGACCCCAAGAAATCTATAATCATTTACTCTTTCAATGTTTACACCATATATCTTTATTTTGATTTCTTTATTTAAACTACTACTCCCAAATAGCATTACCGGTACTTTTGTTTTGGTCAGACTTCAGGACAACTTATTCTCATTAAACCATAATTTCAGTTTATTCATAGCTTTAGTTGCATCATCAAGCAACTGCTTCATATCATCTCCAACAAAAAAAAAAATACATTAGTGTCATCTGCAAATAAAACAATTTTTATATTTCATACAGCATAGGTCATTTATGTAAATAAGAAATAATGTAGGCCCCAACACTGAACCCTGAGGAACGCCACAAGCAATGTCTAATGGGTACATGTGAAGGAATGTAAACAGACAAAATACTATGACTTGGTACAAAGTTTAACACAGTATAAAAACACTCTGACTTTGAGTTTTCCTATCACAAGGATATGGGTTCATACTTTGCTTTCTTCATTTAGGCTTCTTCTGGTATGAGTGTAAAGAGGTGTGGATCGAAGGACTACGCAGTTACTTCCTAGACTGGTGGAACTGTCTGGACGTGATGGTGCTCAGCATGTACTTGGCATCCTTTTCACTGCGAGTGCTCATCATGCTCAAAGGCTACTTCCTGTGCCAGGATCAGAGCAGCAATGAGGACTGTGTCTACTTCACTCAGACTGGTGAGAAGAAAACACCTTGGAGTTCATCCAAAAGGCTCATTAGAAGGTATTCACGCTCAGCTGCTCTTGTTTTTTTGTATGCGACAGTGCGTGAGGAGTGGCGTCAGGAGGACCCGCAGCTGCTTTCCGAGGTGCTGTTTGCTGTGACCAGCATGCTGAGCTTCACCCGGCTTGCGTACATCCTGCCAGCACATGAGTCACTGGGAACGCTGCAGATCTCCATAGGAAAGATGATTGACGACATGATGAGGTAACAGCATCACTATGCCTGCATATTATTGAGTAAGCCACCACCTGGAGGGGAATTCAGGTCACATGACAGCAGAATGAAAATGGCTTTTTTTTTTTTTCTTTTCTAGATTTATGTTCATACTGATGATAATCGGGACGGCCTTCCTCTGTGGCATCAACAACGTCTACGTTCCTTACGTCATCTCTCCACGGCTTGGCAGGTTTGAGTTGCTGTTTGAGATCAGTCAGTAGGTTTGTTTCAGGGCTGCGATGAGGTGAACGCAGCAACAACATGGTGGTTTGAATCTCCTCTTTGCTGCAGTGAACTTAAAGCTGTCAGTCCTATACAACCAAAGATGTGTGGTTTGCCTCCATTGAGACTTTTATTATAAATTTTACGTTAAAAAGCTTAACTACAGTCTCACCCTGATGATGTTCCTTTGTGCTGTTCCAGATTCAATGAGACCTTCAAGTTCTTGTACTGGACCATGTTTGGGGTGGCCAACCAGGACTACGTGGACATGCCTCAGTATGTCTTGGCGGAGTTTGTGGGAAGGATTCTTTACGGCATCTTCACCCTTGTCATCGTCATTGTCCTCCTCAACATGCTCATTGCTATGATCACCAACTCCTTTCAGAAAATTGAGGTAATTCTGTGTGTTCATTCGTCTGTCTGTTGGCAAAATATCTCATGAATCAGTGGACAGATTTTAATGAAATTTTCAGAACAAATTTACTGAATGTACATTTTCATCTGATTAACTTTTTTCAAGCTATCCAATTTATAGTGGCCACCACAGATGATACTAAAAATTACAAAAATGGCTATAATGCAGTCAATTTTTCAGTTATTTAGCTAAAATTTGGTGTGGTAGTAGCTGGAAGGTTTCCTGAACACATACTCAGCATTAACAGATTGCACAAGATCTTTGTTTAAAACGTTGGTATGCAAGGCCGTGGGTGATTTGCATTTCTTCATTCGTTAGATACGCGTGTTGTAAAATCAACAATGATGTCAGAGCAAATCCTTGGTTTATTACAGGATGACGCAGACGTTGAATGGAAATTTGCCAGGTCGAAGCTGTACCTCAGTTACTTCAGAGAGGGCCTCACCATGCCTGTGCCTTTCAACATCATTCCTTCTCCCAAAGCCGTGTTTTACATTTTAAGGTAAGCAGCGATAATACAGCACCTTTAAATACTGTGCCTTACTGTTCTTTCTTTAATAAAATCCACTTCAAAATCTGCTCAAGGGGCATCTTCAGACGAATCTGCTGCTGCTGTAAAAGTAATTCAGAGCAAAAGTATCCCCCTCTAGCCTCTATGGTGAGTGATGGACTCTAAATAATGCACAACCTTTTTGCTTGTTACTGTCTTTGTTGCCTTAAAATACTTAATGTGAATGCATTTTGTCAATAAGTCCAGCGATAAGGGCACCGAGGACAGTCAGCTGCCTTACCGGCAGCAAGTGATCAGAGCTCTGGTGCAGCGCTACATCGAGTCCGCCCGCAGGGAGTTTGAGGAGACCAAAAGAAAAGGTAACCCTTAATCAGGCGAAAAACAAGCGACCGATGTCTATGAAGATGAATTAGTCTCAAAAGTAGTCACATACACATGCAACGAGATTTTTATACACACTGGAAGTTCTGCAAGTATACCACAAGCAGTTTTTTCCCACCACCAGGTGCAGTGCTGGAGCTAGTAATTGTTATCATGGCGGCTGTGGCTGAGTGGTTAGAGCAGTTGTCCTCCAATGCAAGAGTTGGGGGTTCGAATCCACCAGCAGTCACATGCC
>JARVLU010000324.1:27232224-27244122 GCA_031762415.1 Simpsonichthys santanae
TCTGTCCTGCCCGTCTGTCTCTGATCCTGATACCTGGTTTAAGTGAGTTTTGCTGCCCTGTCAGCCTTTTGATTTATTTTCATTAAATATATGTATTTTTGTACCCCTGGCTCTCTGAGACTTCTTGTCTGCACCATTGGGTTCAAGCCTGCCTTCAGAGCAAACCCTGATACAAGGTCATAAATCAAGGTCAAAATTTAAACAAGGTATTTAATTGTTTAGGCCATACCTTTTGATCTGCTCAAGATAATTTTAAGAAACTTGAAAAGCATTTGTAAATAGTGTGTTGCATAATCTTTTAATCGTCCAGCTCTATGGTCAAGGCCACAAATTAAATACAAGGTCTTTGCTTGTTCAGGCCATTGTAATATGTTGCTGTGTAACAATTTGTCAACAGGTGTGTAACGTTCCGTATACGGTACTCTTATTTTCAATATAGTTTGAGGCAAGATTTTTAAAAACATTACTACCTTGAGCTGAGTTTTTGAGTTTTTCTTGGTTTTGCATGGGGTTTATTAATTTATAATTTAGAAAAATGAGGTTTGGAAATGAACCCTTTGGAACCGCTACAAACAAACAAGCAATGTTACAAAAAAAAAAGTTCCTCAGTTGAATTAAAACTCATCTCATTCAGCAGCTTCGGATGTTATCAGCCCATTCAGTGGACGTTATTGTCCCTCCTACCTCCTAGCAGTTTTAAAGTTTTGTTTGTATTGCTGATAATATGCAGCGTTGCACGTGGGTAAAACAGGAAGTGTTTTTGTTTTTGTCAGCTTTATGTAATCCTTTTCCTAAACCTAACCTTACACCTGACCCAGAGCAGAGGGCACTGACCCTAAACAGGATATTTAATGGCCGAAAATATTCGAAGAGGGTGTTTCATCGCATGTGGCTAAAAATAACAAAGAAAACAGTGCAAATTTTGTTAAAAGTAGATGAGGAGAAAGGAAGTTATGCAACTTTAGACGAATAAAAATAGATAAAAAATTTCTTCTTGTGACCGGATCAGATCTTCTCGATGCTTCAAAAACCACTTTCTGGTCAACAAATTGTCATGAAAGTTGCTCAGAATGTAAAAAAAAGTTTATACTGAATTCCTGATGGCCTTTTAATGAATCTGCTCGATGTGTGACTTTTGGTATAGAATCTGAGCTAAATGCATGAAGTCATTGTCCCAGAGATGATCGTAACATACCTGCACTCAGGACTTTACAGTCCGTTTAAAACTTCATGATAAACTCCATGTCTGATCTTTGTGTTCCCGCTCCTGCAGACGTTAAAGCGTTGACGAGATTAGACAACTTGATTGAGATGGTATGTGTTTGGTTATTTTTAGATTATAGTTGTGCAATGTGCGGGTCACACAGTATGTTTTAGTAAAGGTGCGGCTGCAGTTCTGATGGGTGGTTCTGATCGCTGCAGTGGACTTTCAAGACAAGTTTCGTTTTTCACAGATCTGCTCATGTTGTCGTTTTAGGAAGGAACAAAAGTTTTATTTTTCTTGTGCACAGTCAAAATGCAAACAAGTCCTCTTCATAAAGCTCATTAACAAAAGATAAGAACCTGAATATTCCAATAAAACTAGACAAGAATCAGTATTGATTATGGATACTCCATGCAAATAATGTGAAGGTTTTATATAAGTGAGCTGCAGTACGAGAACAGCTGTTTTCAATCATCTAAGTCACGTGTTTATAAAAATTGAGCTCACAAAGGCTGTTGTGAAACCCAACAACGACTGTGCTCCAAGTGTCCCTGAACAGGATTAATTTATTTAATTAAAAACCGCTGAAGAAAATATTCTGAGCCCAAAATGCTGGTGTATATTAGTTATTTCATGAACCAATGAAATAACTCAGTTTTGAAGGTTTCAAACCCTGGATTGCTGCAAAGAGCTTCAGTTAAAATAAGACTAATGTTTATTCTAACAGAAACGAAAGCAGAAAAATCTTACATGAACTAAAGAGAAGACCTGGTGATGTTTAAGAACACACAATGCTGGAGTGAAAACAGATGAAACGAGGAGACGACTGCAGCTGAGCCCTAATGGAACGGAGAACAGGTGTAGGTGGAGAGGACAGAGGAGAGGGACTGGCTGTGGAAACGTACTAGTCGCACAGGGAAACAAAAGTGCAGAACCAAACACAAGAATAAATTTAAAAAAAAATTCAAAATGTGATAAAACATTAACAAAACAACAAAGAAACTACCAAAAAATAATAAAAAAGTCACAAATTATAACAATAAACAGGAGAGCCTAGGCTCTTCACGTACTAACAAAAACCATCCCTCGTGGTCTAGGCCAGCAAATGTTCAGATGACCCTCAGTAGGGAGGGGAGGGAGAGGGATTTGCATGCGCCTAAATGGACCACCTCACCACAACTATTAAACTTGGTATGCTGCAGTTTTTAGTTTGGTATAAATGTTACTCAGATGAAAAGTAAAAAGGTGAAAAACAAACAAAAACAAAAAAAGAAGCTAACTTTTAAAGAAATGTCTTCCCCATGTTTGTTAGAAGGATTTCCAATGATTTAAACAAATTTTATAGTTATGAGGTATGTTATGTAAATCACTTTACATAACTGATTTCTTACTAACAATATTATTATTATTATTATTATTATTATTATTATTATTATTATTATTACTATTGCTGCTTCCAATTATTTTTAATAGTTTCTTAACCATATCAGTCATTTTCTACTTACTGGGGTAAAAATTATACTAACTAATTATTAAAAACAGTAAATGATGTGCAACTGCAATTACAATAAATACATTTTTTATCCACATTTTGTCCATTTTTAAACCTTTACATGTTTGTCTTCACTCATTGCTGAATCATTGACTCGGTTAATTGTTTTGTATTAAAAATGTCTTTTCAAAGATAATAATCAGTGCGCACATTCAGCTGAATACACTTTTGTCTTTAAAACCCCACTAATTTGAACATATTTTTTTATTTATTTGTTTTGTATTTTCCCAAACTATTTAAAATCCAATTTCTTTTCCTGGTAAAAATGAAACGAATGAAAGTTCTTTTAGCCAAAGTGCCACATCAATTTTTTTTTCTTCTTCTTCTTCGGAAATTAGCATAAGAATACTGTGGTTTTTACTGTGTTTTTATTTCAAGAGAACATTTGCAGTAAATTGACATTAAGGCTTTATATCAGTGTATAAAATCGATCTTGATCAGCAACATCTAAGTAATCTTCAACAAAACCTTGGCCATTACTGGCTTCACATAGTTTACCGTGTTTTTTTGCATCCTTGGGGATTTTCTACATATTTGGGCAAAATATTTTCTCAAAACTAAACTCATGTGTGTCCTGTTTAGAGTTTCCACTCAGCTACGACAGGAGGGGTCGTAAATTCCACAAGTAAATATTTAAATTAAGATCCGAGCTGTTCAAGTCATTGAGAAACTCCATGAACTCTGTGAGTTTAGAGTTTTAAAGCTCTCTGACGTTTCTGGATCGTGGGGGGATTTTCTTACTCTAAATTGTCTTAACACAAACGAGCGAAATAAAAATAAATGTCGACAATGGTCTTTGGATTTGTTTATTACATTAAACAGACACACGTCACACAGGATGCGTCACGCAGCCTGCGGAGGGTGTGCATGACAAAAAGTCCAGTCCAGATTTATAGCTGTCCTTGAAAGGACAAGAAAGAGACAAAAAAACGGGTCAAAGACATTGTGCTCTGTGTTTTCTGATAACTGGACCGATCGTTTGTGTACCCCTGCTCCATTTAGATTAAACAAGAACCTAGTTAGACAAGACCCATCAATTATAAGCTGTATTGTTCTATTCTGATAAACAGGAGATACATGAGTCATCATTATTTCACAACACCCTGACATACATTTTATTTTTACACTGTGAACACAGACACATGATATGATTTTTTAATTTAAATTAAAATATTACAACTAAGGTAAAATACAAAGTTCTTTGTGACAGGCTCAAACAAAGTCTTCAGAAACAACTAAGTAAAGACCTTGTGCAATATGTGACCTAGAGTTGTGACCTTGATTACGCCACATAGTATGTAGTGGTGGTACAAGTTCATATCAAGTGTCAATAAATGATCTTGAGCAGATCAGAAGTTACAGTCCAGACAAGTCAAGAACTAGTTTTATTGTGACCTTGATTTGTGACCTTGACCTTGGTGCTGAAGTGATGAAAAGTATGTGTGAATACATGTCCCATCCATACTTTTGTTTCATGTAAGATATTTTAATAAAAGTCCCCATACATATTATGTAGCATTGCCCAAAGGAGTGTTGCATACACTTTCACCACCCCAGCTTCAAGGCCAAGGTCATAAATCAAGGTCAAAGTTAAACATGTTTTTTTCTCTCTGATTCACTCAACATAATTTAACAAAAACTCACACATGCATAATTTTCAGACAGAATGCCACATATACTCTTCATCATCCCAGCTTTCAAGGTCAAGGATGCAAATCAAGATAATATATTTTACAAGGTCTTTACTTGTGGCAGTCATAACTTCTGATCTGCTCAAGATAATTTATCAAAACTTGATAGACATTTGTATCGCTACTAGACAATCTTTTCATCACCCAGCTCTAAGGTCAAGGTCACAAATCAAGGTAACATAAAATAAGGTATTTGCCTTTCTGGACCATAACATCTGGTCCGCTCAAGATAATTTATTGAAACGATATGGATTTGTACCACCACTAAACGGTAAGTTGTGTAATCATCACACCAGCTTTGAGGCCAAGGTCACAAATCAAGGTCAAGTATTACACAAGGTCATTACTTGTCCCATCCATAACTTTTGATCCATTTAAGATAATTTAACAAAACTCCACCCACATATGTATCATTCACTTTTCACCACCCCAGCTTCAAGGCCAAGGTCATAAATGAAGGTCAACGTTAAAACTTGTTTTTTTTTTCTTTTTACTCCCACAACTTCTGATCCACTCAACATAATTTAACAAAAACTCACACACGTGCATAATGTTCAGACAGTGTTGCATATACTCATCATCATCCCAGCTTTCAAGGTTGAAGATACAAATCAAGGTCATACATTTTACAAGGTCTTGTGCCACCCATAACTTTTGGTCTGCTCAATGTAATTTATCAAAATGTGATAGACATTGTATCGCTGCTAGACAATATTTTCATCACCCAGCTCTAAGGTCAAGGTCACATATCAAGGTCAAGAGTTATACAAGGTCTTTACTTGTTCGGGCCATTGCTATAGATGGGTGTATAATAATTTGTCGACAAGCTGTGCTGTATGCAATATGCTTGTTACTCGTCCTCATCCATGTGGTCCTAACATGGTATGTAGAATAAAATCTTGTACAGTATTTGAATTATAATCCAGAAAAAAAAGTGTTCAAACTGTGCCAACCAAATAGGAGTTTCCAAGGTAATGGTATTTTGTTTTTTTTTAACTCCAACCCCCCCCCCCCCCCCCCCACACACACACACACACACACACACACACACACACACACACACACTAAATACACATAAACAGAAATAAAAAATAATAAAAGTATAAACAAAGTCTGAAGTAAAATTTATGCCCAATTATGACCCCAGGTTAGAATTAACTGAACATTTGTGCATCCTGACTTTGCTGTGCTGCATTTCCAACTGGTTGTCTGTAGAGTTCACTGGACTTCAGTGGTTTATGACTATTAGTTTATCTTTTGAACACCTTGAACTAAAGTCAGAGCCAAACGTTTCACTAAACAGATTTTTGGGGAAAACAATGAGTGTTGGTGTGTGACTGGTTTTGTTTTTATTCCCTATAGCTGAGGCCAAACCAGTTGATGGTGGCCCAGTGAAAGAATGTTTGATAAAACCACTTTCGGGTCTGGAGACGATCGCTCCTCTTCTTCGTTCCGTGGAGGAGACTTCGGAGTCGATCGCCACCACGGTGCGAGGCACCATCCCCTCTTGGATCAATGGTGTCTTCCTCCGTAACGGCCCGGGCAAGTTTGAGTTTGGCAACACACAGTGAGTTGAGAACACCTTTGTATTCTGCTTTGTAGCTCCATGTTTTTTCCAATCAGGACGTGTTGGTGTCTGTATTTCATGGCAGCTACAACCACTGGTTTGATGGGATGGCCATGATGCACCAGTTCAAGATACGGCAAGGAGAGGTGACCTACATGAGCCGCTTCCTGCAGAGCAATGTCTACAGGAAGAACAGCGAACAGAACCGTATTGTGATATCTGAGTTTGGTACCCTGGCCATGCCCGACCCGTGTAAAAACTTCTTCCAGAGATTCCTCTCCCGCTTTGAGATGATGGGTGAGTAAACTGACCCCAACAGATTAGTGGGAAAATGTAAGAGACAGGTGTTTAAGATAAGGGTTCATGTTTAAACTTTAAATAGAAAACAGATTTTATGATGCACTGCTGAGTTTGGTTCCTGTAGAAAAAAAAGGAGGCTCAGTGAATGAAGCAGTATCAAGTGGAGGACAGGAATAAATTATTTAAAGTCCAAACAGTTCTGTGTTCAGGCTGTGCACACTCTATCTGTGCCAAGGTTACATAATGGTGACGTGGTGGAAAAACGAGCAGGAGCTAATGTTTCACAAACCTACACAACTTTACAAACTATAAACGTATAACTGTTTCAAAATGATAAAGCATAAAATATAAGTTGTTTAAAAAGTTGTTTTGTGCTGCAGAACCCACAGACAATGCAAGTGTGAGCTTTGTGAAATACAAAGGAGACTACTTTGTCAGCACAGAGACTAATTTCATGCACAAAGTGGACTCAGACAACCTGGAGACATTGGAAAAGGTACTGACACAGTCAACAAACTGTTACTAATTATTACAAATATTGCTTATGCATAATATAGTGTTTGTTTTGTTGGCAGTGGCTTAGTGGAGTGTTAAAAAATTTTAATATATACTTTTGAAAATAATGTGCGCTGATTATTGTACTGGCCTCCGTATAAGTCGCATCGTTCCAAATATGTCTAAAGTGGAAAAAAACATAAATACTGTATGTCACTTTGCCATATAATTTGCATCTATTATGTGTCACTGCTGACAACCCAAAAACGTGGGCCGGTGTTGTGCCAAAAATTGATTGGCTGCCAAAAGGCGGCCGTGGGAGAGTGAACGGGAGGACTTAAACAAGAATTAAACAAGATTTACACTTGAAAACAATTATTTGTTTGCTTGACATTATAGTAAAGTTGTGTCTCCATTTATCTTTTCCTTAATAAATGCACTTTGACAGTCAAATCATTTGCATTTCAAAAATCAATTTGCGGCTGCTGGAGCGTGCAGAGGGAGGACTCGCTGTGCATTTCATCGAAATTTAACATTTAATCACCTAAAATAATTATTTGTTTGCTCGACATTATAGTAAAGGTGTTTCTCAGTTGAACTGGTTCTTAATAAATGCACTTTAATGGTCAAATCAGCTGCATTTCGCCAGGGCGGCACGGGGAAATGCAGCTGATTTGACGTTTGCTCCAGTTCTGGAGCGAGATGAAGGTGGCTCTGTATGGCAAGCCAAGTGTCTCATTAATAGCCACTTTTACCTATTAGTGAGACACTTGGCTTGCCATATTGGCTGAGTGCCCTCTAGTGGCTGAAAATGGTAGTGTTCAATATTTTCCATGTTAGAATGAATGAAATCATCAGTTCTCAGTCAAAAATTGGGTTGTAAATATGGGAAAAAAACGTATATTAGTCACTTTGATGTATAAGTCGCAGGACATGCAAATTTACGTAAAAAGGTGTGACTTATACAGCAAAAAATATGGTATCAATTCTGATTGGAAAGGAGCTTAAAACCCACCTGTGAATAAACTAGTCTTTTGTTCTTGGTTTAGATGCTTATAGTAGACCTCTGAGGCCACTATGAAATGTTCTTTGCATCTGTTTGTTGTCAACAGCACTCAAATATGGCAGGCCATTGTGACTTATAATCAAACTAAACTTTTATAATTACATTTATAGATGTCAACAATAGCAGTCCTCCTGGTCCAAATAGCATTCACATATGTCAGATATGAAACTGAAGCTATCTAAAATTAAACGCTTCAAGTATTCTAGTATAGATCCTCAGTCATCCAGGGTATAGTTTATGAAAATAAATCAAATAAAAACAAAATCTGGACTCTCTGTTAAAAAAAAACTGGAGAGTGTAGATCTCCTGCAGCAAAGCTTGGAATGCCACACTTTACGGTTTCTTGAACTGGCAAAGCGCAAAATGTTTTCAACTCCAAACTGAAGGTATGATCAATGGGGGAAGTATTTTCCAGGAGTTAAACGATTTATTTTACTGATAAGAATTTAATTTTGGATATGATTTTGAGGAACCTGTCTGATAAATCAGTTTGAATAAAAGCCCGTCTTGTTCTTGTGTGTTTTGCAGGTTGATTGGAGCAAATTTGTTGCTGTAAATGGAGCCACTGCCCATCCACACTATGATCCAGATGGCACGGCCTACAATATGGGCAACTCCTATGGGAGAAAAGGTTAGGATGTTTGGGTCTGCCAGTAAACATCTGCCGCTGCTGGTTTATGTGTAACCTCAGTTTAAATGTCTGTTAAAGCTCTTACAGTGGTATTCTGGTTATTCCAGGAGCTTTGTACAACATCATCAGAGTTCCCCCAGAGAAGACTGATACCAATGACACCCTGCAAGGAGCCAAAATCCTCTGTTCCATTGTGCCTGTAAACAAGTCCCATCCATCCTACTACCACAGCTTTGGTGAGCTTCTTCCACTTAGTATCACACCTGCTGTCATTCTGTGTCATCTCCCCTGTTTTACACTTTTCCTTCTCATAGCCATGTCTGAGAATTATGTGGTGTTCATTGAGCAGTCGATTAAGTTGGACCTCCTAAAGATTGCCACTTGCAAACTTCGAGGGCAAGCTTTGAGCAAGGGCATCTACTGGGACCCAAAGCAGGAAACAGTCTTCCACTTAATTAGCAAGCATACAGGCGAGGTGAGAGGCAGCCTGGGAGAATCATTTAAACTCAAAACTTCACCCTTCTACCTTGGTTTCCATGAAGACTCGTGTTCTGTAATTTAGGTCATCCCAGTAAAATACCACACCAGAGCGCTCTCTACCTTCCATCAGATCAACGCCTTTGAGGAAGAGGACTTCTTGATGGTTGATATGTGCTGCTCAGACTCTGGCCAAGCCATCAACAACTACATCATCCAGAATTTACGCAAGTCAGGGGAGGCGCTAGACCAAGTCAGTATTATAAGTAACAAAAATGTATAGTGTTGAGCTTTAGTTTTAGCATTAAAATGTTGTTTTAGCATATGTTTGCCCTCAATTTGCTTCTGTTTATGTGCTTGTGTTGCACTTTCCAAAACTCTGTTTTCATTGGAACGTCAACTGTAGAAAAACATCACTGTTGCCACCGTGTTCCTCCCAGGTGTACAACACGTCCAACAGGGTTTTCCCTCGACGTTTCGCTCTGCCCCTAAATGCATCAGACTTTATTGTCATTGCGTCGAAGCACAACAAAATGACATTTCAGTACAGCCCATCCAAGAAACACAAACAACCAAACAACATACAGTAGACATGGGGAGACGGGAGTGCCTGAGGCTGCAGCCTCGAGAGGCGCTGCCTTTTTTCGTTAGATAAGAAAAAAGAAACATGTGGGAAAGAAGTGATTGAAAAAAATCATATCTTACACTGTATCCCTAACAGGACACAGTGTGAGGTTGCAAAAAACCCTCAGCACAAAAAAAAAAAAGCATCAGCACAGGCCGCCCAAGAGAGCGTCGCAACCGCCTGGTGTCTCACATCCAACCTAGGTTACCACACCGGGGGTGGGGGGTGTGGGGTGGGGGCTAAAGGAGGCCAGCATCATTGTTTGCATTGTTTACACATGTTTATTAATGTATGAAGAACCATGTATCCAAACATTTGAATATGTTCATGAAACCAAATCGATTAACATCCGCTGGAGTTTTGTGCTCCTAAATGTCCCAGCTTTAAAAATGACAGAAACTTCAAATAACAGCAGACACTCCTAATCCTCCTTTTGTCCACAGGTGTTCTGCCAGTTTGAGGATCTCCACGGAAACGACCTCTATGACTACGGCGGCCTGGAGTTCCCTCAGATCAACTACGGCAGAGTTAACGCTCGACCGTACCGGTACTTCTACGGCTGTGGTTTCAGACACCTGGTGGGAGACTCGCTGCTAAAGATGGACCTCAAGGACAAGACGCTCAAGGTGTTTGTCCACCTTTGTCTCGTCTGTTGCAAAATACCTCATGAACGATTCCACAGACTTTCCTGAAACATTTAGGAAATAATAAATGAATGTATCTCTGGTAAAACTTTAAAGCCAATTCAATTCAAGATGGCTGCCACAGCCAATTAACTTTAGCAAACACAAAAATCACTGTAATTAAAAAAAAAATGAAGCTATTGCACTTAATTTGGTGTGGTTATAGAGGAAGGTCATTCTCATCACGTACTCTGAGCATGAAACTGTGCATACAGTTGGTGTTAACGTTTGACAGAAAGAGCTACAACTAAATAGTTTGTTTTATTGCAGGTCTGGCACCAGAAGGGATTCTACCCATCAGAGCCCATGTTTGTGGCGTCACCTGATGCTGCTGAGGAGGATGATGGTGTCATCCTGTCGGTGATCCTCACCCCCTCACAGGTAACAATCTAAATCAGACCAAAAGTGGTTAAATTATTTGTAATTGTCAGTCATGTCTGGAGATAAATCAGTCTCAGAAGTTGTCACACAAGCGTACAAGATTCACAAATGCACAAACGTTTTTTTTTTTTTTTCCAAATACACACATTTCAAATTGCACAAGTAGGAAAATTATGTGCATACAAATGGTAAAATAAATGTGCAAAAATAATAATAATAATAAATGTGTTGCCCGTCATTGTGACTTTTGCGATTTTCCTATCACTCCAGACGGACCATTTTACAGTTACTCGTGCACATGCACAAAGGCACTTTCACAATGCACTGTGATGTAAATACGGTCTTGCCCACGTCCAGTTTGTTGGAATAAACTTAGTCCATTAGTGTCCATTTCATTGTTTCTGCTGCAGTCATCCAAGCATCCAGCAATGTTGCATATCGCTAATACAACGTAAAATACCATCCATCCATTATCTTTACCCACTCCTTCCTTTTTGGGATTGCCGATGCCCATGTCCAGCAGTCACTGTATGAGAGACGGGGGACACCCTGGACATGTCTCCAGTCTATCACAGAGACAAACAAAACAAACAATCATTCACTCTATCACTCAAACCTAGAGACAATTTAGAGTTACCAGTCAGTTTAACATGCATGCTTTTGGTCTGTGGGAGGAAACCAGAGTACCCGGAGAAAACCCACACATGCACGGAGAGAACATGCAAACTCCACCCAGAACGACCCCTGGACCGGGATTTGAACCGGCAACCTGCTCGCTGAGAGGCAGCAGCTCTACCAACTGTGCCACCGTGCTGCAATAAACCTAATTTGTAAAAACGCTTGTGTATGAACGTCAGTAAAAAAAAGCAGGTGAACGCAGAGACATTGGGCAAGTGCTGGCGCAGAGGTAGGAGAAGGTGGGCTGTGATCGGAAGGTGGCCGGTTCAACTCCCCAGAACGACAACATCAAAATGTGGGTGGGAAAGGTGAAACACCCACATCTGCCTCCACCCTCATTTGCTCCACTCTGGGCCTTTGAGAAAGGCTCTTAACCCCCAGGTGCCCTAAATGGCAGCTCTCTGCTCCACACACACAGCTGTGGTAGCTCGGTGGTCTGTGGTTGCGTCAGGAAAGACATCCGATGTAAAAACAATTGCCAAGTCTTCGTGCGAGTTAGGTTGCTGTGGCGACTCCTGAGGAACGGGGTGGATATGAACTTAGCTATG
>JARVLU010000324.1:27304142-27322926 GCA_031762415.1 Simpsonichthys santanae
TTTGTTGATTTTTTATATATATATATATATATATATATATATATATATATATATATATGTGTGTGTGTGTGTATAGAAAAGATGAGGTAAAAGGAACCGTTTAGTCGTGACCCTCCTAAAGAACAAATGTAGTGAAAGACACTGGAAGTTCCAGCTAAATGTACATTATAACAAAGACTGTATTCTGTAGCCTACAGCTGCAACTTTTAATCTGCAAGATCAACAAGTGATTTAAATAAATAAAATTGATAATATTTCATAAGCTACCATATGTGTCTTGGACATAAATGAATAAAACACTAATTGGTTTGATAATTTGGCTTTTATTCACAGTTCCCCTCTTCCTGCCTGTCAGAACTTTAGACGTGATCAAATCCTTTTCTATGATACAGTTATTTAATTTATTTATTTATTTTTGCACTCATCCATGACAGCCATAGTTCTTGGCTGTCCAGCTGATTTTCTTCCTAGGATGACAATTTGAGCACCAATGTTCAGAGAAGCTATGAACTCATTGAATTGTTTCCCTTCATGGCAAATATCTAATTACAATAGGTTTCATAAAGTGCTGTAGGTCAAACGTGGCTAACAATACACCTGTAGGGCTGAATGACTGAGATTGTGTGACAAATGGCAATGAGGTCACAGACAAAACATTATCCAACAGTATCCCTGTTGCTACATGATCCAAATTATAAAGAAACATGTTTACTCTCAAGTATGTTTTTCTAGAAATATGTTAATACAATTATGAAAATTACCTTTTTCCCTTTTAAAAGTTCCGTCAGAAAAGTTAGTCATCAATAGGAGCATGAAATGTTTCACTCCACCCCAACCACGGGTCAGTGGCTCAGAGGATTGTTTCAACACTGTCCGTCTCTATAGAATCGCTCCTTTTTGTTTCAAACGCAACAAATTGCACAACATCTTGGGGTTGTGCTTTTCCAACATCTTCTAAGACATGACTCAGATCAGAGGAAAACCTTAAAATAATTCCCAGATTCAGTAAAGAGTTCAAACAGAAATGCATTTACTTACCGTACTACACTTATACTGGAAACTACAGTGGTTTCCTGTACCATTGTGACAGGAGTTCTCTTATTACTCAGATGCACTTTCACTTAGCGTGAGCAAAACCCCCCAAAACAAAACAAACTGGTCATTTAACAGCATTTCCACATCTCTGACACAGACTGAGTCATATCATCGACTACCGGTACATATAGACCGTTCATAGTCTGGAATGGTTCAGCATACAAAGTCAATAATGTTCCAAACACTGAAAGGAAATTTTGTTCACATGTCAGTTTTCTAGATTAAAGTTAAAAATAAGAACTGAAGCATCCTTTTAAAAAAACTTTTTTTAGAAAGACTGGTAAGATTAAATTTAAATAATTATAGTGTGTGAAAAAACTGGCACTTCAGGAGGTTTTCGGTTCAAGAAACTCCAAAGTGTCTTGTTAGTGCTAAGATGAGTTCATAGCCAGTTAGGTAAAACACAGTCAACACAATAAAAAAAAAATCCTTAACCCATGTCCAAACCATCAATGGCAAAGAGCAATCCCACAACAGGATGATAAGAATATAAATGCAAGTCATGTTACAAATCTTCAAATCATAAATAAGCAGTAAACTAGATACAGATTCAGAATCTAAACTAGATCTGAAGTAAGACAATAAAGCACACACAACTCAGAATTTACATATAAAAGGGTTTTGAATTACAGTATTGGAATCACGTATATTCAATATGATTTACCTGTTTTTTGTTGAGACTTAGCAAGTGTACGCTGCACACCCAGTGATACTTTGAAGGATGAAACTTGTCTCTCCTCATATAGGCTTGCCATCTTCTCAAAAGGTCAGGTTTGTGCAATGGAAACCTAAAAATAGTCAAATAAATAATGTTACACTGTGCAAATATTACACAAATCAGATGAAACACCAGACTGTACTATTTAATAATTTGTGCTAAACTGTAGCATGATTCAGCATGGTGCTACACTTTGTACAATATCTGCCACAGAAGTTAATATCTACTTGCAATTCAATAATTAACAGCCATTACAACAACTTTATAGGCTAGTTTTAATTTTAAATTGTTACATTATTAGCTTCAGTTGTGGTCAGATCATATTCATAATAAGGTAAAAAAAAATTAAAATCTGCCAGCTTGTAAAATGTTTTCCATTTTCTCTTCAGCTGGTACAACCATCGCACACACAGCCTTGAGGCATTTTTACATTTTTATGTACATTACATAGCTTATATATATTCTAATATTAGATTATTATTATTAATAGTTTTTACAATTTTTACATAATCAGCCCTTACTGTTGGCAATTTTGCCAATATCTACAACAATGCTAGGTCCAGAACAGATGCTTGCTCTCTGGTTATGACTCCCGTCCCTTCAGTGAGTCACAGTGTCACGTGACCAATGCGTCCTCTAGTTGTCTTATTCAACTCAATGCAAGATTTACACACATATGTATAGGCCAGCGGCCATCTTGGATTTTGCCCTGGCAACCCATTTTAAAATAAATAAATAAATAAATAAATAAATAAATAAACTTTCTTACGCCAAGATGTTGCCAAACATCAAACTGGAAGTTGGTACATTTGCTCATGTTAACTTGTTTTTATTCAGTAAAGCACCTTGAGTTACTTCCTGGTATGAAATATGCGACACAAATAAATTTGCCACATTGCCTTGCCTGCATTACGTACTTATTTTTAAAGTTATCGTGCTCACAAAATCCACAGATGGGTGGATGGATGGACAAAGTATTTCAAATTCCCCTTTTCACTACCCACCTAGGAACAAAAACGGTCAACGGTAAATGTACTGTATGTATATAGTGCCTTTCTATATTATCAAGATACTCAAAGCTCTTTACAATCTGTGCCCTCATTTACCCATTCATACAGCACTCGACTAGATCTATACAAAGAATAATCAGAGCTTTATCACATTCATACACTGATGGGACACACATCGGAGGCAATGAGGGGTTCAGTGTCTTGCCCACGGACATTTCAGCTTGTGACTGCTGGTGGAATTGAACCACCAACTCTTGCATTGGAGAACAACTGCTCTAACCACTCAGCCACAGCTGCCCAAAAAAAAAAAAAAGGTCAACAGACATACTGGAGATCAAGCGGAGTACAGCAAACAGCACATTTTATGCCCAAAAACAAACAATTACACAGCGATATATATATTTGACCTTGATTTGTGACCTTGACTTTGTAGCTCTGCAGCATGGTGGCACAGTGGTAGAGCTGCTGCCTATCAGCGAGCAGGTCGCCCCGGTTCAAATCCAGGATGAGGACCCTGCTAGGTTGAGTTTGCATGTTCTCTCCATGCATGCATGAGTTTTCTTGAGTTTCCCCTCAGACTAAAAACATGCAAGTCAGTCTGATTGGTAACTCTAAATTGTCTCTAGGTGTAAATGAGAGTGAATAGTTGTTTGTCTTGTTTGTCTCTATGTGTCCCTGTGATGGACTGGAGACCTGTCCAGGGTGTCCCCGGCCTCTCGGTAAAGATAATGGATGGATGGACTTTGTAGCTTGGGTGATGAAAAGTGTATGCATCACTGTCCAGGGATGATGTGTACTGTATGTGTATGAAGTTTTATTTAATTATCGTTCGCAGATCAGAAGTTGTGAGCGGGACAGGAGAAAGTTTACCTATGGACGCAGACAGTACCACAATCAATTCCACTTTTTGTTGATCTTATAATAAACTATTTACTGGTTTGCTAGAAACTCAACTTTTATCTAAAAAATGCATTTAAAAACTGATCTGTCCTTCATTCAACATGTTTTGATATGCTGGTAAAGACTCTCAGTCATCCAGGTAAAAAAAAAGGTTAAAAACAAAAACAGCTGGACTATTAAATCTATAGCTGAAGACGTTTTGCTTCCCATCCAGGAGACTTTATCAATTCAAATGTCTGATTTTCTTTTTTTTTTCCAGATGCTTTGGATGAGTTTGATAGAATATAAAGCACTAACCACACCAGAAACTATTAACTTGCTTAATAGTTATATGTTTTAAGATTAGATCAAAGTTGTTTATGGTTTTTGAAAACAAGCCAGTACTCGTATGATATAAAATACAGCCTTATTTTCACTGGTAATTAACAAATGCAGATATATTTGTGTAAATCTGGTGTTCAGCCCGTATATACAGTACGTCCTACTTGTTTTACATCCCTTGGTGATAAATAAAGTAGATCTGAATCCAGACGAAGGTGATTAAAGCTAAGAGGTCTTTAAAAAGTGGCATTTACCCTAAACCATAAGGTTCTACATTATTTTTCATAACATTTCAAATTTCTCATGTACAGAAATAGTGAGTGGTTGTGTTGACAAAATGAATCTTAAAAAATAATAATACATTTCCAAAAGCACTGCTCAGTTAAACCTCAGGAAAACTCATAATTAGTTACTAAAATGCCAGCAGTGTGGACAAAGTGACACGTCCGGTAAATCCCACTAAAAGAGTAGTCCTGTACTGGCGGACTGCTGGTATATGACGTGGGTCTGCAGATGTTCAGACGGTCCGGTCACGCTGCGTCAGATGGAGCAAGAGCTTTCTAAACTCCCGGGGCTTATTTGATTGACAGCAAAGCTGACAGGTTTTTATCCTCGGTTGATTCTTAAAGGCCCGACAGAGGCTGAGGTCTGAGCGGTTTACAGTAACTCCTGAGGGTTCTGTACAAACCAGTGTCCCCACCAGACTCTGCTCCTCCTCAACAAGACACTCACGCCGACTGAACTTCAGTGACTGAATGTTTCTCAAGCACGTTCCCTGCAGGACAACTTGTCCATTTTGGACCAATGAGACGTTGAGGGACGATTCAGGATGAAAGTGCTGCAAAAGGCTGCACAAAAAATAATCAAATAAAAAAACAGAACAACCAAAATTTTCTCTTCATTTCATTTTTCAACAAAAAATAAGATCTTATAAGTCAGGGGTCCCCAGACACTAATCCGGGGACCAGTACAGGGCCTTGGATCATTTGGTACCAAGCCGCATCGAAAGAATAAAAAGTTTTATTTCTATTTTTATTAATTTGCGTGGCATTTTATTTTAAAAAAGTAAATCAATTTCGTCGACTCATTGACGAGCTTTTTTGAAAAAGGGAACATAGCGAACGAGGAGACAGCAGAAGGCTCCACGACTACCACCAAAATAAATGTGCATTTAAAATATAAGAGAATTATGGCTTCATCACAACAGGTGATTCACATGCTCCGAGCACGCTCTGTGCCACATGTGGCGACTGGCTCTGCTTCACCACATGGAGGCTAAAAGGATGCATTCATTAAAATATTAACTTTTTAAGACATTTTAAGAAAGAAAAAAAAAAACCAGTCAAACTATTATTGAAGGCCGTCACTTCATGAAATGTGGACTGGGAGCATTGTATTTAGTGGCTAAGTGCACTGCTAATGAGTTGTATTATAATAAATATATTAAATAACCATAAATTAATACAATTACATAATATAAAATTATCATTATATTAAATTATAAAAACAATAATCAAATATGATGCACTTTTATTGTGTTTTGTTATGCGGGTGACCTCCCCTCACAGTTGCATTCCTGTCACTGGTTCGTGGAAAATCCATCTTGCTTAAATCCAGACCATGGTGTGAAAAAGGTCGGGGATCCTGCTACAGATCCCTGATGTCACCATTAACAGCGTAACGACTGGTACAATGTTCCTAAAGTTTATCCAGTTGCCTGATAAAACCAAAAGCCAGACTTTAGACATGTGCATGAATCAAAATAATTACAATAAATGGTCAAATGCTTGGTTCCACTTGACCGCTCACATCGTTGTTGTTTCCATTTTGCAGTTAATCATGAAACTACAGAACTAGAGTCCCATTTCATGTACCAGTAGTTTAGTCATTTAACCATATTTTGGTTTCTCTTCTTTTTTTTAACTTCTGCTCCTTTCTTCAGCTGCAGTGTTCTGTGATTGGTCGATACCATGCGTCAAGTTAATGAAGTACTGTGGAGATCAGGAGCGTTATTGGCTGGCGGTCCCAGCGCACACGACTGCCGCCAACCAACCTGCTTCACGGGCCGAAGCGTAAACGAGTAGGCAAGCAGAGGAGAGCATCAGGTGGGGCTGAGAAGAACTCGGGGCCACGCCAGGCAACACAGCACCAGCGTGAGCAGAGCAGAGCCAATGAACGCTTCTCATTTCCATCATCGGGGCTTTATTCGGAAAAGTGCAGGAATGCAGCGGTTTAGCAGAACTTCACATGCAAATTCATAGAAGTCGAAGCCAAATGACAGAAAAAGACAGGCTGAGTGTAAAATGTTGGAAAGAAAGAAGTTGTACATTGAAAATGAAAGTCATAGTCACTGTCTTTATGGTTAAAACTGGAAAAAATACAGCTGCATATATCAGAAATACAAGTTTTTATTTTATGTTCAGTCTTCCAGGAGTTTAAAAACCAACTAGAGAATTCAGCATTTCCTGCAAAAAAAAAAAAAAAAAAAAATGCAGCGTGAACCCTCATTGCAAAAAAGTTCTGGTAAAGACTGTGGCCAAGCTAAACCTTACTCGACGTACCGCAATAGCTGAAAGGAGCACAAAAAAGAGACAAAAGCAAAAGTATAAATAAAACTGAAAGACAGAAAAGCTCAAACTAGAATAAAGGAGCTGAAAGCAGAAACTTATTTTTTTCTGCTACTTACAGTTCCTATTTTGAAGCAAAAAATAAATAAATAAATAAAAGAAAATTAAAAAAAAAGAAGCATCTGAATTTAGCAGAAAAAGCTGAAAGGAGCACGAAATAGTAGCGAGAAGGAACTAAAATGAGGACAAAAATTCTGAAATTAGAATAGCTAAAATGAAAAACATAAAAAAGCTGAAATTAGAGAAAGAAGCTGAAATGAGCTTAAAAAGACTAAATTAGTTACAAAGAAGTAAAAAAATAAAAATAAAAATAAAAAATGCTTAAGTTAGAAGAAAACTAGCCAAAAGTATCTTTAAAAAAGCTAAAATTTTCTAAATATGTCTGAAAAAGCAAACAAAATTTAAATTAGCAGCAAGAGGCTAAAAATAAATCATACATTGTTGAAATTATTCAAAAGAATCATAAAATGGAAAATAAAAAAAGCAAAAAGGTCTAAAATTTGCATAAAAATACCTAAAATGGAGCTGAAAAGGCAGAGGGGAAAAGCTTCTTTTAGCAGAAAGAAGCCGAAAGAAGCCAAAAAAAAAAAAAAAACAAAAAAAAAAAAAAAAAAAAGAGCTGAAACTGGCAGAAGGAAGCCAAAAGGAGCACCAAGAAAAGCTGCAAAAATAAATTAAAACGAGCCAAAAATTTCTGAAATAAGCAGAAAAAAATGCCAAAAACAAAAAACAAAAGTTGAAAATAGCAGAGGGAAGCTGAAACGAGCAATAAAAAAAACTTTAGTTACAAAGTAGCAGAAACAAAAACCAAAAGAAAAGCTGAAATTAGAAGAAAAGTATCTGAAACGTAAAAAGAAGCTGGAAGTTGCACAACAATTACATTTTTACAGAAAGAAGCTGAAACGAGCAGAAAAAGTTTCAAAACGTAGAAAACAGCTAAAATGAGAACAACGAAGCTGAAAAAAGCCGAACCAGAAGAAAAGCTAAAATGAGCAGTAAAGGGTTGTAAACAGCTACAAGGCTTTGAAGGATGTGAAGAGACCTCCATTAATTTTCAACGAGAACAACATGGCCGACAAAGCTAAACATTTCAAAAAGTAAAAACTGCACAGAACCCAAAAGTCTGAGCAGGAATGAGCCGAACGTTTGGATTCACGAATTGTTGAAATCAAACAAAAACTGAGGAATGAGTTAAAATGATAAAAAAAACATTCAGAAAAAGAAACAGATCTCAAACTCTGAGCTCACGCCAGCGCGGTGCATCAGCGGCTGACATTACAACAAACGACAGGTCACGTCGGGGCTGAGTCACTCTGTCGCATGACAGCTAACCCAAACGGCTCAGCCCTGCACAGACTAAACAACAACAGCTAACAGTCATTTACATGACGTCCTGACTGTCCTTTTGTTGCAGGACGAGATGAAAAACGAGCCGACAGCGTTGTTTCTAACACACGGCAGCCGCAGGTTTGATTTCCACCTGCAGGCCGAAGCAGAACACAAAGCTCCGGGAGGATTCAGCTTACCGCTGGGACTGGGCTGGTGCTCTCCGTCCACCACCGGAGCTCCTCGGTCCACCTAAAGAGGACGACAAACATCCGACAGTTCATTTGTGGCTGAGGAAGCAGTCCGAAGTGTCAAGCGCGGAGCAGTCATCGTTTGTCCCGGGGCTCCTCATACATCATAACGCTGAGAGAGGGAAGAGTGGCTGTTTTTGCAGATTGAGGTCAGGATTTGGAGCGGAGTGTTATGTAACCTGATATGGGCCAGAATAATAGTATTACATGTGAGAGAGCGGTTCAGATGGGAGTCAGAGGCGCGTTGGTGCAGCGTCTGGCTGTTCAGGCAGTGGCTCAACACACAGACGTGCCCCAGAGAGTCCTCGTAGCCTTTTCCCCTCTTTCACTGCTGCTCTCCTCCACCATCGTTTCACGTCTTATTTTTTATTCTTAGCGTCTTTAATTAAATGCTTGCACGTTACCCGTCAGACCACCGGACAGAGAGGATTCATTCAGGTTTTGTGGATCTGTCGTTACCACGTCTGCTTTTTGTTTCCTCTGATCCTCCAGGAGAAGGGTGGGATATCCGCATTGGTTGCTATGGCACCAGACAGCTCCTCGTTTTCTCTGCGAACGGCTATCTGTGTGGAAACGTCTGCGCACGTGTTCTGTGTTGTGTGCACGAGCAACAGACAGGACGCACCTACGGTCCATATTCAATAGGTTTTAAATGAGATGAATTAAAGCATTTCTATGTGTCTCCTTAACCTCTGGCGTATTTCTCGTGACTTCGTGGCCTGCAGGACTCCACAAACTGCTTTACTGGAGCAGGACGGGTTTTTTTATATTATTTGCCTGAAAACAATGAAAATAGGAAACAATAACAGAGCGGACATGTAAACTCTCATCTTGCTGGGAAGCAGCAGTTTATTATTTGTCATTTGTTATAAATGTCCAAACTTGTTCCACAGTTCTTTTTCTTTGCCTGCAGTTTTAAAAAATATTCAAGTTGCAACATCGTGGCCTGAACAGGCAAGCGGTAACTAAATACGTGCACCGAACGTACGCCCAGGACTCACTCAGGGTGGGTCGTCAACTTCAGTACGAGTATATTTTATCTCCTCAGAAGTACACACAAAGTACACACCGTCGTACTCGCAAGTGCAACATGGAGAGCAGTTTTTGAAGCCTCGTTTTGTTAGTCCACGCTGATCTTCTGATACCAGACGATCATCCGTGCTTCCAAATTCTTACCAGGCGGGAAAGAAAACACCACCAAGTTTAAAGGGAGTTTCCACTTTCACTAGCACTGAAGGCAATGTTCTGCACCAGAATTTAACAAAAGCATTTTAGTTTTTCAGACTTGAACACAGATCTGAACAGGAAAAAGCTACGCGAGAACAATTAGTTGAACAGATCAATGCTCACTACATTTGTTATGAATTATCTAGATCAGGGGTTGTCAGACTTTTTGGGTTCAGGGACCCCTTACAGGGGAGAAAAAGTTTCAGGGACGCTCTCATAACCCTCATGTTTATTAAATAATTTTCTTCAATTTGTCTATTTAATGTAATGGAAATATTTGTGCAACAAAAAAAACTTAAGACCTGTTCTTAAATAGTGTTAATACAGTTTTTATACTTTTAAACATGGAGTATTTTTCATTCCAGACACACTTAATTAACAACATTTTTAATTTCAACTTCCAAAAATGACAGTTTTGAGAAAATTAACAGCATCGAAAACCACTTTAAACTTTACCTATTCACTTAATGAACATAATAAATGTTGTCACTTCTTCAAATTATTACAGAAAACTCTTTACATAAAGTTGAACAGAATCATAACAGCAGTCATACCAAGTGACAGGACTTAGTCTGTAAACTGATCGATGCTGGAACTCAAATGGCACGTGGTGGGGTCTGGGGGTCCTCCCACAGAAAAAATTTAATAAATTAAATGCAATTTCCTGCAATTTGGTGTATTTTAACAGGTTGTTAAACATCTACATGTTTGTTAAAAATAAATAAATAAATAAAATTTGGGGGCGTGCCCCAAGCATAGGCTTGCTGACCCCCCAGGGGGGCTCGGGGGCCCTAGTTTGAGAACCACTGGTCTAAAACAGATTCAGTTGATATAAATTATAAAACCCAGTTGTTATAGTTTGTTCTACTAACAATTAATTCTCACCATTCATTATAACGTTTTCCTCTATTTGCTGTCATTTTCTTTTCTTTTCTTCTGACTTGCCCATTTCTGTCAGTCATGCGACTTAGCATGTCTTGCAGCTTTGACTCATCAGGTAAATTTCACGACACCTGCTGTGTTCTCATTAAAGCCACTCGTTTAGAGAGTTGGCTGCTGCTTCTCCCTGATTTGAGCATCCTGCTCCGTTTGTTGTCTTGTATGGTTGTATAAAGCGCACTGCTGTCACACAGAGGTCGTGATAAAAAAAAACACGTGTAAAAGCCGGAGAACAACATGGGTCAATGCAGCGCAGCCTAATCTCATGGCTGACATTTTGCTGTAGATTTTTTCATTTTTTGTTGGTTAAAGCAGTTTTTAACCACTGAGAGGGATTCACACTATGAGATTACAATTCACCCCTCAGTATAATCCGCCCTATGAGTTTGATAAATTACATAATGTTGGTAATCTGCCTCACGTACAGCTCAATGGCTGATTGTTTAGATGCAGCTTTAACCTTTGAAAGATACTGATGACAATATTTTGCGCTGTGGCTGCACTCATTGTGTTCTTCTGCTTCTGTGGCACTCTCCTTCACATACCTCTCCCTCTGTGCTTCCAGCTACACACAACTTCTTTATGCTTGACTATAGAGCACTACAACTGGTGCTACAGATTCTTCCTGATGTTATCTACCATTAGGAGTCTATATATTTTTTCTGCATGCTCCAGTTGAAGATATTTTCTCTTAATTTGTCTTCAGGAGCGGGGAAGAGCATCAGCACCCCTCAGGACTTGTTCCGTGGCTCAGGTAAAGTACGAATCAGTCAGTGACTCGCTGTAACTGATTGCGTTCATTAACATAGCAGTGAAGCAAATCTGTAACACAAACGTGTGTTCGGGGTTTGTTTTAATCTGCGGTGCTTGACGTTACCCCTCAGCTGATGGATTCAGTTTTGACCCACAGACTCCCCTGATGGACAGAGGAAGTTTGTTGGCAGCACCCAGTCTCTGTCCAGCGGTCCTGTAGAAACCCCTCACAAAGCGCAGCCGCTGAGCCAGAGGAAGAGGCTGCTCAAAGCACCCACGCTGGCCGAGCTGGACAGCTCCGGGTCCGACGTAAGTTATCTTGAGTCCTTCGTAACCGCTCTGCAATTTATTTGCGCGCTAGAAAATGAAATGAGTTCAAAACTTGTTCATATTTACAGAGAAAATGCACAACTTTTTGGGGGCTATTTGATATTTAAAGCTGTGTTAAGCTACTTGTTACGTTATTTAATATATTGTTTATCCTGGTTGTTAGGAGGAGCCCACACCGAGCAGCTCCAGTAAATCCACTTCTTTAAAATTGAAAACTTCTCCTGAGTCTGTCGTAGGGAAGAAAGGTATGAAATACCCTCCAACATGTAGTAAAATATCCTCTTCTTTTCACACATAAATAAAATACTTATTCATCAGTTTCTATCTCTGTCTTTAATACACAAATATATATATATATTTTTACGTCTCCAGGTCCTCAAAAGCTTCTGCCCCTGTCCGCCTCCCTCCAGCATGAGAAGCATCAGCCTCTGCAGCGGCGGCACTCTGAGAAGGCGACCTCCTCCAGCGTTCGCCCTTCGTTGCCACTATCGAGACAAAGCACCCAGTCTTTGGTGAGTAAACTTTGGAAAGTATTTATTTTAAACTGACTATATATGCCTGGACAATCAAATGTTAGACAACAGCTGTTTGAAAATAACAACTAACCACAGAATTACAGTTCTAATTAACAGAGGTCATTACTGCATTGACCCAGCACTTAAGCAGGACTTAAAGTTGAATCAAACGCTGCACGTAAAAGATGAAAATTAAATACAACATGTATGATTGATGTCATAAAAAGCTATTGAACCATTTTAATGTTTAATAATTTAATAAACTTACCATAATTAATTTCTTATTATTCTAACAAACGACAAAAAGTCGCTGTTGTAACATGCAAATAAACACAACAGGAGGAAAAAAAAAAGTTTTGTTTGAATATTTGTTTCAATTTTGATTCTAGCAGAGACTTTCAACCAAAGCTGGCACACTTCAGCAAAATTAAGTTAAATTTTAATAACAATATCCACAATATTTAGGTTTACTGACATGAATTAAAGTACTTATTTAAAAATAATACAATAACATTTCCTAAAAGGTTGTCTTTTTTGTTTTTACACATTTTCTCAGTTTTTCTACTATTTCCATTCAGACCCATAATTGCTAATAAAAATTGAGTTTGCCAGTGTGGCTAAATTAACTGTGGATGTAGAAATATAAATTTTTTTCCTCCTGTCCTGTGACCGGTCATGTAATTGCTGTGAAGTGGATGAAAGTGAAACCACAGGACAGCTGCACTGAGTGCTTTGGACGAAAGCTTTGATTTTTGTTTGCTAAACCAAAGTCTGTTTTATCTATTAAATTAAATTTATCTGCGCAGATGAAATACACCTTAAAGCTATAATTAAATGGCTCTTTTAGGGTTACCTTTGTAAGGATGGCTTTCTTAAAATCTGTGACATCCGCTGCTTGTTTCTTTACCACTTTGAATAAATTGTTCATTTTATGTGCAAAGATTACTTCAGTTTTATGTGAACTTGAAGAGGTCACCAATAACATTTTTGTCACTTCACCTTTTTTTTTCCATGAACACGTTAACGCTTTTTCCTCCAACGTGTTTAATAAACTTACTTTTTTATCCTTTTTAATAAAATTCTGCAGGAAACTGGAAATCCCAGTGGCAAGGTAACTCAGTTGATTGAATCTCATTTAATCATCATCACCCTATTTTTGACATTTCATTTCATTGTATTCTTTTAAAAGAATCATTTCATTTCATTTTATAATTGTTTTGTAATTATATATATGTTGATTGAT
This sequence comes from Simpsonichthys santanae, assembly GCA_031762415.1. Lineage (NCBI taxonomy): Eukaryota > Metazoa > Chordata > Actinopteri > Cyprinodontiformes > Rivulidae > Simpsonichthys > Simpsonichthys santanae. The sequence goes on from JARVLU010000324.1 coordinate 27,317,398, forward strand.
TTGTATTTTATTTTGTTATGAAATGAATAAAGTTAATAAATAAATAAATAAAATAAAATAAAAAATAAAATAAAATCATAATGAAACTAGAGGAATTAAATTTCCTGCGAAAATGCAGTGTGAATGCTTATTGCAGAAAAACTTGCTGAGTAACAGCTGAAAATAGCTTAAAAACATGCTGAAATGAAAGAACAAGTCTACATTAGCAGAAGAGAGCTGAAAGAACACATATTTGCTGAATTAGGTTTAAATGAGCAGAAATTAGTACCAAAAATTAGGAAGTCCGCTAAAAAAAATGCTGAAATTAGCAAAAAAAAAAAAAATTAGCTGAAAAGTCTGCTGGTGCAGATTCTCAGTCATCCAGGACATGATAAAATCAAAAAAGCGTTCAATACAGCTGAAAAGTAGCTGAAAGACAGAAACTTAAACTACCAGAAGGGACTGGAAAGAACTGAAATGAGCTAAAAAAAAAATGTAGAATTAGCTGGAAAAACTAAAATGAGCATGAAACAGCTAAAAAGTAGCTGAAATAGCAGAAATAAGTTAAACTAGCATAATTAAGCTGAATGGAGAAAAAAGTTAATTGGGCTGAAAGTTGCAGAAATTAACATGAAAAAAATAATTAATCTGAAAAAAGCTGAAATTAACTAAAACATGCTAAAAAGGTAGCTGAAAAGGTAGCACAAGCTTAAATTAGCAGAAGGAAGTGGAGAGAGCACGTTTGCCCAATTAGGCGGAAAGAATCAGAAATGAGCACAAAAAAGAGGAAACGATCTGAAAAAAAGCTGAAATGAGCAAAAAAAAAAAAATCAAAGAAAAAAACAAAACAAAAACAACACAGCTGAAAAGTAGCTAAAAAGACAGAAAGAAGCCAAAATTACAAGAAGGAAGTGGAAAGAGCACATTTTTTGCTTAATTAGGCTGAAAAGGTTGAATTTAGTGCAAAAAATGTGTACCGGTAATTAGCTGCAAAAGCTTAAATCAGCATAAAAACAGCTATATAGTAAATGAAGTAATAGAAAAAGCTGAAACTTGCAGAAATAAGCTGAAACGAGCATAATAAGCTGAAATTAGCAGAAAGAAGTTAGAAGAAGCACAAAAATGTTGTAGTTAGAAAGAATTTGAAATGAGCACAAAAGAGCTGGAAAAAACAGGTGATATTAGCTAAAAATAGCAGGAAAAAAGTTTAAATTTCCACATGGAAGCTGAAAGAAGCTGAAGCAGAACAAAATGTGAAAGGAGCAATAAAAGGTTGTAAATAGATCTAAAGATGTGAAGGATGTAAAATGAGCTCAATTCATTCTCTATGAGAATAAAATGGCAGAAAAGGCTAAATATTTCAAAAAGCTAAAATTGCACCAAAACCAAAAGTCATAGCAGGATTGTCCTGAAAGAGCTGAACGTTTTGATGTATGATTTGTTGAAATAGTTTGAAAACCGCGAGATGAGATTTGCGCTGAAAAATATACAGAAGAAAAATGGATCACAATAGTGTGAACGCTTCATAAAAGTTCACACTGAGTCAAACAAGGGCAGACAGTTTGGGAGGTTTTTAGCCGACAGTATTTTAGACCCTGCAGGGACGTGTGGGTGGTAAGACGTTTATTTTCCAGCTCCATAAAGTAGCAGCTGCGACCCCCTGATGCTGTGATGGAGCTACAATAATGCATTTGTCAGATGAAGGCTGACATTTCAGTCAACTCTTCCATTTAGGATGGATGATATCAAGTGACTTGATCATGAGACCATTTTTATGTTTTGCTTGTTTTGAAATTCAATTTCACGCTCCATGTCAAATAAAATAAGTAATGTTATTATATATAAAGTTGGCTCCCTAACAGGAAGGTCCCAAACAATTGTTGTTTGTTTTATTATATCTCTTTAACAGAGTTAGCTGTTAATGATTACACAACAGATTCTGAAGTGACCCTTTAACGGTTGGAGGCCTTGTGTTGAGTCTCCTCAGACGTGCTGCATGTGATTAGCTCGTCGGAGGTTCTGCTTCAGATTGAATGTCCTGTTCTGTCTTTGTGCTGGTCAGGTGGGAGCAGCCTGCAGTGGTCAGGGCACGGTATGTTACTGTTACTGTGCTGGCAAACCACACCGAGCCCTGCGTAACTCAGTTAGTTTTACATGAACGGGACATTGTGTCACGTCTTGTCTGAGTGAACGCTCAGTCTGTGGCGTGAGGAGAAATGTTCTGTAAAAATTCACAGCTGATCAGATACGGAAATTGTGTTAACTTGTTCCATACAGCTAAAAAGAAAACATGGAGGTTCAGCATTTCTTCTCATTGTTGCTCTGCAAGTGAACGCTTTGCGACCATCACCATTTTGTTGTTTGTTTTTGGTGAAACGTGTTGTCTTGTTTCCATTCACCTGGTGTTTGTCTCACTGTCAGGAGTTGCCATCACTTCTTGCAGCTGCACGTTCCTGGATGTTGCGATAGTTTATCCTGTAACGATAGTCCGCTGATGTGACGTGCGTGCTTCCTGCAGGAGGAGTTTGCTTATCCAGTGGAGTGTTTGGCTCTGACGGTGGAGGAGGTGATGCACATCAGGCAGGTTCTCGTCAAGGCCGAGCTGGAGAAGTTTCAGCAATACAAAGACGTCTACAACGCTCTCAAGAAAGGAAAGGTGGAGCTTGGGTAGAGGTAGAGGGTGTTCAAAAACATCAGATGTTATTTCTGACCTCATCTTTTTTTTTGTTTTTCTTTCTAAAGATTTGCTTTTCATGTCGAACCAAAAAGTTCTCCCTCTTCACCTGGTCCTACATCTGCCAGTTCTGCAAAAGGTAAACTTGAGGTGCTCTTACCTGAAATAAAGAACTTAAACAGGAAATCAACAACTCAAACAACAACAAGTTTTAGATATGGGATTATTTCAGAGGGAATGCAGCAAAGAGTACCGGTCCATTTGATTTAGATTATCAACTTCAACAGTGGGAGGAAATGTGTTCACTTGAACATTGAACAATGAAACTACAGGATCTTTGTGCAAACTTGTGGTGGGAATATATACACATACTGTATATATATTTTTTTATTTTATTTTTGCCCATAACACAATTTTTGTAATTGTGTCCTGCAAACAGAACAAAATCACCCGTTTGCTTAAAATTGTGTGTTCTGGTGGAAGTCATCTAGAAAAACAGACGCTTGACTAGTTTGTGTAAGTCTGACTTAAAAGAATGGTTCAGATATTTGTAGAAATGTTCTGAACAGTTATCTCACCTGCTGTAGATGGCTTTTAAAATTACGTCAATTTGGAGAAATGATTTACTACTGAACAGGTGGATGAGCTAACAGCTGGTCCAAGAAGACCAAAGTGGGTTGCTATTGTCTTAAAACAATTTCATAGCACATCGCATTATGCACACATTTTATTTTCAGTTACTACACTGCTGTAACTTCTTTCGTTACATTATTGCTCTAGGGAAAAATGTATTATGAACCTGCAATAGTTGCACCAGAAGTGCTACAGCTAGCTGCTTCCGCCACTATCTCCACTTGTAAATGACCCCAAAGTTCTAATTACCGTAATTCTCGGGCTACAGCACGCACCTGTCTCCTTAGCTGCACCAACTAAATACAGGTAGTCCTTGACCTACGAACGGGTTCCGGACCTAAGGACCGTTCGTAGCTCGATTCTGCCGTAGGTCGGAACAGAAAGCATATGGCGCCGCAAGTCCGCATATACGGCCGTAAATTGAAACAGAAACTAAACGGCGATCGGTCACGTCTTTTTAAACACGTTTTTTCAATGTACAAACAACAGCTGCGCACTTAGAACGCCGTTAAAATTTGTTTCCAAGCTGTTAGCTAACAAAATACCCCCCAAAAAAAACCCGATAAAAATATAAAATGCTGCATAAAAAAGGTAATGTACGGCGCGATGACGTCACTGGGGGCGGCGCCTTAAGTACGGAGCGCCGTAGGTAGAGACCGCCGTAGGTCGAGGACAACCTATACAGTATATACGTATATATATATATATATATATATATATAAGCCTTTTAAACCCTTCCCACACTCTTGCATTATTCTAAACAAAGTTTATAAACACTAAAAGAGCACAGACTGTCATGATTTTAGCTCTCTGCCTCCTCTCAGCCATGGCTGCACTCAGCCACCTGCAAAGACAGGAACCTATTGTGCAGCTCATCCATCAATCAGCCAATAGTGTCATGTCTACTCTTATTTTGAAAAACCGCGATAGAGCGAGTCTGCGATAAACGAACTGCAAAGTAGCGCGGGACTACTGTACTTCCTGTTAAATCCATAGTTTTCAGCAGCTGTAATGCTTTAACTTTATTTAAATAGGTCTTACACTACATTTATCCATTTTAAATAGAAATACTGGGCAGGAAGTGAAAAAGTAAACATGCTGATGAAATGTGATATTAGTAAATTTGCATTTTGAAACTGCACACGTGTTCATGTTTTCTCATCCACATTTTAACTCAAACTAAAACAAGTCAGAATAATGAATTAACTTTTCTCCTTTTCATTCAGTCTCACTTGGTTCACCCTCTGATGCGACTTTCCCCAAAATTATCCCAGAGGAGAAAGAAGAAGGTGCTGCTTCTGGTGAGGAAACATTAAACATGTCAACTCTACAAGTGTGCTGTACTGTGTGTTACTGGAAACTGAATACAACCACAAAACCACACATTAATGTTGGTGTGTAGAAGAATCTGGATAATTCAAAGAACAAGCATCACTGCAGACACATGGCGACTTTTCAGATTTAAATGCTGCTGAACTTTGAAGTGACCCATTATAAAACTGTACTGCCTTCGTTTGTAGAAACAGAGTTTAAATACATGTATGACTGGATTAATGAGCTAACAGGTTATCGAACCATGAACATAAAAAGATGGACTAAGTGTCTCCACCTCTTTTCATCGTTCAACATTGAAGCTGACAGGATGAGGTCTGAACAGTTAGCATGTGGGGCTCTAAGCCCCACCTACCTCCCCACGCATTGTCTCATGGCATCTGATCAGAGTAACTTGTTGCTCACCATGGTAGAACAAGATGACTGCATACAGCACATTACAAGCTCATACAGCAACCTATTGCAATGGACCAGACAAGCAAAGACCTTATTTTAAAATTGGCCTCGATATGTGATCTTGCTCTTGAAGCTGGCATGATGGAAAGTGCACACAACACTATCTAGTAATGATACATATGTGCATGAAGTTTCGTTATATTAGTTTGGGAGGATCAGACCTTATGGGTGGGGCAAGATACTATTTACGGACATATGGACAGACGGAGACTATATCATCATAGGTCCGCATTTCAACAGGTGGGTCTGTGGGTCCTCTTACAGATTTTCAATAACAGAGATGCCGTTTCTTGCATTTTTATGGCAAATTAATATGCAAACATAAAAGCACTGAGGTAAAACTACAGTAATTAATGAAAGTTAAAATCTAGTGAATTAATGGCTACGTTTTTTTTTTTTTTTTTTAATTTTTAGCATTTAAATTATACTTTTTTAAATTTATAAATTAGCTATCC
>JARVLU010000324.1:27328069-27339998 GCA_031762415.1 Simpsonichthys santanae
GTGTCGTTTTTTTTTATTTATTTATTTTTTAATGTCCATAGGACCAGACTTAACTTTTAAAGATTTCTGTGTTGTTTTGATTTGTAACTTGAGCTTTTTTTTTTTTAATCTAAGAGTTCCTTTCATTGAACACTTTTAAATTTAAAATTGAAAGGACTTGAGGCTAACTCCATAACTTGTACCTGTTGTTCTTAACTGTATGAATGTTTGTTAAGCATTCACACAATTAAGATCTATTTTTTTTCTGCACTTTCTGCAATTTTAGTTCGACTTCAACTATTCATGTATCAAAATGTTCAGATCGTTCAGGATATTTCCACTCTGACGTTTGGTATTTGTGCAATTTTAACTTTTGACATATTTAGCTTTTTCTGGGTTATTTTTCTTATTGAAAATTAATGGAGCTCTCCACATCCTTCAAAGCCTTTGAGTTGTTTACAACCTTCACTGCTCATTTCAGCTTTTGCTCTGGTTCATCTTTTTCAACTTTGTGCCAGTTTCAATTTCCTTCAGCTCCATTCAGCTTCTCTTTATTTCATCTTTTTATGCACCTTTCAGCTTCTTTATGCTACTTTAATTAAACTTCTTTTCTACAAGCATTTATTTCTCTGCTAAATTTATCCCTAATTTTTTGTAATTTCCACCTTTTGTGATGCTTTTAAATAATTTTAAGCATTTTATTATTCTTTTGGCTTCTTTCTGCTTATGCCAATTTTTAAAAGCTTTTCTCAGCTACCGGTAATTTTGGCTCATTTTCCTTCTTCAAGGTTCCCCTCTTCAAAAATTGGGACTGAAGGGTGTGCTCTAATTACAGTAGTCTGTCATTTATGTTATTATTTTTAAAAACCGCGATAGAGAAAGTCTGCGCTAAACAAACCGCGAAGTAGCGAGGGGCTACTCCTTAGCCTCCCTGGTGAGAGCTATTCAGGGGTACTGGAGAAGTGAGTCTGATTGTTGGACAAACCTTAGATTCAGGAGGAAGAGAGTTGGGTTTGCATTGCCAGCACAAGTCAGGTCTCTTGTAAATGATACTCCATGTGGCTCAATGAGACTAGCCTGTATAAATAAAGATAGAATGAAAAAGTCTAACCCCTTTAGGGTGGTAGTTGGACTCCACCAGGGCTGCCCGTTGTCATTGATTCTGTTCATAACGTTCATGGAAATAATTTCTCAGTGCAGCCAGAGGGCAGAGGGAGTTTGATTCGGTAGCCTCAGGATTTCTTCTCTGCTATGTGGATGATGTGGTTCTGTTGGCGTCATCATGCCGTGATCTTCAGCCGAGTGTGAAGTGGCTGGGTTAAGAATCATCATGTCCAAATCTGAAGCCATGGGCCTCAGTCGGAAGAGTGGATTTCTCTCTTTGGGTCGGGAGTGAGGTTCTGCCTCAAGTGGAGGAGTTCAACTATCTCTGGGTTTTGGTCACGAGAGTGGGAAGAATAGAGCGTGAGATTGACAGACAGACTGGTGCGGCATCTGCAGTATTGTGGACTCTGTAAGTTGTGGTCAAGAAAAAGCTGAGCTGTAAGACGAAGTTCTCCGTTTATCAGTCGGTCCACGTTCCTACTCTAACCTATGGCCACAAACTCTGGGTAGTGACCAACAGAACAAAATTGCGGATACAGGCAATTGAAATGAGTTTCCTCCACAGAGTAGCTGGATCTTGGACCAAGCCTTAGAGATAGGGTGAGAAGTTCAGTTATCCGGGAGAGACTCGGAGTAGAACCTGCTCCTCCTCATTGAGAGGAGCCAGTTGAGGTGGTTCGAGCATCTGGTAAAGATTCTCCCTGGGTTCAAAAAAGGTTCAATACAGAATCTTCACCAGCATATTCTCCCAGGGTGTCTCCCTATGGAGGTTCTTTGTTTATAAATGACTGGGATGAGACCATTGGGAAGACCCAGGACATGCTGGAGAGACTATGCTCTCAGTTGCCTGGGGATGCTTGGAATCCTCCCAGAAGAGCTGGAAGAGGTGGCTGTGAAGAGATGTCTGGACCTCCCTGCTCAAGCTGCTGCCCCCACAACCTGACTTCGAACAAGTGGAAGAGGATGGATAGATGGATGGATGGATAGATAAAAAATTGATTAATTAAAGAATCAAGATTCCTAGTCCTGTCAATGCTGAATAGATTTTACAATGTATTTAAATGAAACAAAATAAACTTTGGAAGCATTTAAATTAGATTAAAATGTCTTAGACACTTTAAAAGGGGTTTAAATGTATATTAAATGCATTTAAATGAGATCAAAACATGTTTTAGATGCATTTAAATTAACTACATATTTAGGTTAAATGAGAAAAATGTGTCTTGGATAAATTAAAATGGAACAAAATATGTTTATACACATTTAATTGGGACAAAATATGTCTTAGATGCATTTAAATTAGATCACAGAATATTTTAGACATTTCAATGAGACAACCTATTTTTTTAAACAATAATTCCTGATTAGCAGAACAGAACTGAAAAGAAGAGAAGATGTAGGTCGGCTTATCTTTCCAAATCAAGACAGCCGATAAACACTGAACTTTCTAAATTTTGGTCAATATGTATTTTTAGTAAACAAAATATAATTGCTTATTTGTTAGGGCAGCATGATGGATTACTGTTTAGCACTGTTGCCTCACAGCAAGAACATCCTGGGTTTGAACCCTGGTTTGGATGTGGGGTCTTTCTGTGTGGAGTTGGTGTGGGTTTTCCCCCGGGACTCTGGTTTGGTTTCCTTCCACAGTTCAAAAACCTAAAATATGTACAATATATTTAACAACCCTTAGAAGAACTGAACACTTAAAACAGTGTCCAGAGGACCAGTCTTGTTAAATAAATAAATTGTTTGCTGCAGGGAGCGGGTTGGATCAGCCATCACTTCATTTTCATTCTGCTATTCTGATGAAATAGACACGGCTGGTCCCTGATTGTACAAAAGTGGCCGACATTGGCAAATTAAAATAATTCAGCTGATTTTCTCAATTGTAAAGCATAATTTTCAGAATATTAGAAATGAGCCGAATGGATTTTCAAATTAACAACTTCATTTAGACACTGTATGGTGCATTTTGTGGGGTGTGTAGGAGTTTTGGAAGACTTTCTGGTTTTCTACATGAATATTTTCTCTTTCCAACCATCAAAAGTGTTTTTAATCTTTAGATTTGGGTGTGTTCGTGTAACCTCGACATACATTTTACTACATTATTAGTGTTTAGTGTATAGTTTAGATCTTTTAGTATAGCGTTTGGTGTTTGTTTAGCGTATACAGTATCTTTATGTATATCTAAGATCCTTATATACTGTTTTTTTTACATTTTATATTTTTGCTATTTTGGATGTAACTGGGACCCTGAGTACATAATTTCATCCCACCACATGTAGCATGTGGTGAAATTACAATAAACCTACTTGAGCTTGAACTTCAATTTGAATATAAATTTTTTTAAGAGGCAATCTTGTGGCCATTTATTTATAACCACTTGTTACTTGGACTCCAGTTTAGTCAGGACCTGCATTCAAAATCTATCTGGCTTGCCCAGATTATTAATTTTTTTTTTTACATACATTCATTTGAGGCTAGGGATGCACGATATTGGATTTTTGGCTGATATGCCAATATATTCAAACTTATTTGGCCGATAACCGATACCAATACAGATATTTTTTCCCCAGACCTACTTACAGAGACTACACAGCTTTCTCCACTGTGAAATTAATCTACTACAATATTCTGCATAGTCTTTGTCAGTTTGACCTGCTACCAAATGCAGATGCCAAAAAGGGGCTGAAAATGATGCAACGCTTCAACTTGGATTATGTTTAATGTCAAATTATTCATGAAATTTACTCTAACACAATGACAACACTTGTACTGTACAAATCTATAAATTTTCACAAATGTAAACTCAACCTGTTCACAAGCGACAGGTGAAAAGTGCATAAGTAATATCACTAGATCTATGTGACAGTGTCTTAAATTAAAAATGTACTTAAATCATAAGCCTTTTATACTGGTGAGTTATTTTGATGGAATGGCCGATGTTCGATATTTAACTTTATCACTAATATCTGCAGATACTGATACCATGCTGATAACATCGTGCATCCCTATTTGAGGCACTAAAACCCTAAATGATTATTGATTTCTGTTTTGTCAGACGTGCAGAGGAGCTCTGGTGAAATTATCTCCTGGATGATTTTAAACAATAAAAAGTCAAAAACACACCAACCAGCCATGATTATGTTCAGGGAGAGGTGAAATAAAAGATTTTACGTCCTCGGTCCTGTTGACAGGGCGGGGCACCCTCCTTGGATAATGGTAGTTGAAACACTGCACTGATAATCACCACTGGTACCCAACTAGTTTAAAACGAGTAAACCATCACCCTGCACTGGTTTTGTTCCACAATAAACATTAATCTCAACTGTAGATTTAAACAATACAAACTTGTTTATAACATTTAGGAATTTTAGCTGAAAAATAAAAATCTAGTTGCCTAAAAATTCGGAACTAAAAGGCAAATAAAAAACTTGAAAGTTTTGTTCATGTTCTTGTCATTACCCTGTTTGACATTTTGTCCTGTCCTCTGTCAGTTTCCATGGCGCCACTGTTAGCCAAACATCTTCCTAGATGAACTGAAACATGTCGAGGATCACGCCCTGTTCTTTTTTTTACCCCGGTGGACTAATATATAATCAGTGAGAGGCACCGAGGCTCACTGCAGTTTTCTGCTCCTCTCGCAGGGCGAGCTTATCAGCTGGAGTCAAAGACGGCACAAAAAATAAGGATGCTCACCACCGCCTGCTCTCCCTACACCTCCGTCACATATCACCTGAGGAACATGAAGGCAACATCTGGCTGTCTTCTGAGAGCTGTAATTTTAGAAAGCCTCCGACATGTTAAACCCTTTACGTCTTGTTGTTTATTCTGGTTCTGTTTTCATGTCATCAGTCAAGAGTTCTCAGAAACAGCGACAGGAACGGACACATGGAGGCCACACTCGCAGAAAAAGGTTTGCACCAAAATAAAATGAGCTCAAAGCAGAAAATAAACCTGTCAGGGAAGTGGACGCCAACTTTCATCAACACCAAAACCTGAAAACTTTTGTTTCATTGGGATGCCAGGACAATTATCTTACTGGATCAGCACATTAAGTGTTTTCTACTAAAACAAGCGGCACATAAACGTCCCCCATCACTGAGGGATTTGCAAAGTGAATGTTTGTGGCTTTTGACGTGTTTTTTCTGGACTGGAACTGAACAGAGAATAAAGTTAACCTTAATGTTTTTGGTGAAAGACACTCAAGTGGGTAAAAGTTACACTGGAGAAGAACAGCAGGAGGTTTGATATTTTTCTTGTCTGAGGCAGCGCAGAGTGACAGATCCAGGTGAGAGCGGGAGTCCCTGTATCCACCACCAGGTACAATGGAGGAGCCACTGGGTGGCAAATGGCGGCCTTGTCCCACATACATTTATCATTGGCTACTCTAATCATTTGAGGAAACTATACCCTTAAACAATAAAAACTAGAAAACCTAGTGTTCTCAAATGATCGGCGTGGCCAGTTTATCATCATGCTCACAACATTCATGAAGAGATGGACAGACAGTATTTACAATTCCCCATTTTCTCTTTGCGATGGGGAACAATGACAGACTATGATCCCTTCTATGCTGTTCCCTGAAGGGGAACCCAGAAAGGGGAGAATAACAACAAAAATGTTCTACAATACTTTACAGTAGGCCTGTTGCAATAAACAATAAATTGATTAATTGCATGATAAATTAAAATTATCTACCTCAGTTTCATTTATCGGCTATCGTTTTTTTTGTGTCTCTCTTTCTACTGAAGACACTGGATGACAAAAGACTCAACTCTGGTGCTCTTCAATGACCCCTCCCTTTCTCTTTAAAATCCATTTTAACCGTCCAAAATCAAGTTTTTGGATCGTTCAAAGCAGCTAAGCTGAGAAGCTAAGCTAAGAGCTAAGCTAACAGGCCGACCTCAGGAAAAAAACCTCCGTCTTGTAGAAGCTCCAAAAATATCAGTTGAAATTCATGCCTTCATCTAAAACAGTTGATTTTTTTCTTCAAAAAGAAGCTGAGAACTTGTTTACTAATTTTTATTAAAGCTTTGTGTGACAAATGTTATGCTAAAGAGCTCAAACCACACAGAGCGTCTGCCATTTTGAGAACCGAAAAAAAAAAAAGGAAAGAGAGACAGTCCATGTCACGTCAAGGGGCCTCCCTTCTATTTTTCTTAAAGAGACACACTGCTCACTCCCTCACTATCCATTCATTGGTTAAAACGGTCTAATACTGCCATTCAGTGGTCAAAACATGTACTACACACAAAATTAGCCAACATTATTTTTAAATTTGACAATTACTAATTATTGTCGAGTTTCAAACAATATTATCGTTTATCTCAATGTTTTGAGAATTAATTGCCCAGCAAAAATTGTTATTGTGACAGGCCCACTTTACAGTTCTTTTGAGGTTCAAAAACAGCTAACTTTATTTAACTAATAAAGACTGTTCAACCTGGATATGATCAAAGAAAATAGATTAACAAGAAAGTAAAGACAACGATAAAAATGTTCCTAACATAAACGTCTTTTCATGTCAGTGCCCAATTTGAACCGAATCTTGCCTGAACAAGATCCGGGAACGCTCTTATTTTGTCAAGAGTGCGTTCCTTGGATCCTGCAACTCTCAGGCTTACTAATAATAAAGTTATGAACAAATATGACTGCCTTGTTGTTTTGGGAGCCATGCTTGAACTGTGTCACTTCCCTCTGCTGCTGAGACGATAAATAAATAACTCCGATACCTCTACTGCTGTTTTAATGACGCTCTGGAAGCTCATCACCCACAGCACAAAGAGTATAAACTCAAAGCGAGATGATACCTGTCCCCTTTTTCCTCTTTCGCTTTGACAAAATGTTTTAATTTTAATCTATGAGTTTGTCAAAACACAATTTTGATTTTTTTTTTGTAAATACAGAAGTAATGTTTAATAAATGTTAGGACTCTTTCCTTTGCAAACGAAATATATTTATGTAATTAAACAACTTGTCAGGTTCTTGTCTTGTGAGCGGCGCATTCCCCTGGACCACCTCCTGGTCCGCCCAATATTTGTGTTCCGGCATCAATCGGTTTACGAATTAAGCGCGGCTTCATGTGTTATTTGTCCAACAAAGGTTGTGTTAAAATGTTAAATGTTATTAAACTCTCAAAAAGCAGAACTGCTGAGGGTGGAACAGCACAAACTGAACATCAACAGATTCTGCAAGATTTTTATTTGTTACTGGAGTCTATGCTTCAAACAGAGAGTAAACTAAAACTTGGAGAAGCACAGAGCAAGATATCTTCTTCAAACTTTGACATTAACAATTGGAGCCAAACTTGTTTTTCTGTTAGTAAACATCTTTTGAGTTGGTGGACAAATTGTAATGTAAGGGTGTCCTGATACTTTATTATTTTCAGACAAGTACTTCAGTTTATTGGTACATGCTGATACTGAATATGATACAGGGTAGTTATTAAGTTGTACTTTAAACATTACACATTGACTGTAAAAATATTATATTATTAATAACGGGAAACAGTTGGATGTCTTAATATCACTTGTGTTTATCTAAAATATATATATATATCTCCCTATTACTTTTATTTAGTAAAAAAACAATAATAATAATAAATGGCACTCGGTTACTTGTGAAGAGACAAAGAAAATGATGTCATCAAGCTTAAAAATGGTATCAGTTTGAAGTATCTGGTTCTTTTTATGAGCAAAAGTATTTAAGTATTTAAAAGTATTTAAGGTTGGTACCAGAAGCGGGTGGGCGTGTGTGTGTGTGTGTGTGTGCTACCTCAGGGTTTTTTAAAAACCTCACTCCCAAATCTGCTTCTTTGAATTGAAAAAGCTCTTTGGAACGGAGAGCGAAACGTTTTCCTGCTACAAATAAAGTCCAGTTGTTTCTGTATTGAACCTTTTTTAATTTTATCATGTCCTGGATGACTGAGAATCTTCACCAGCATACCAGAAGCATTGTTTCGATGTAACTCCCAAATAATAACCACTGGATGTAAAATATGTCTAATAGATTAACTTCAGGAGTGAACACAATTCAAGATGGCCACCACCGCTGATGGGCCTTAGCAAATGCAAAAACGGCTCTAATGGCTCAAGGTTACAGATAATTAAAATTTGGTGTGTTTACGGATGAGAGTCACTTCCACCATGCATTTCATGTACTAAAAGACTGTACGAGAGCTCACAGTGTCACATTAGTTTTAATGTTTGAGCAAAACCGCTAAAACTGTTTAGTTTAGTATATTTGTTCATTTTTTTTTTTTTTTTTTGTAAAAACTAAAGTTAAAACTCTTCAATTCTGAACATCAAATGGTCTTAGTTTAAAACTCTGACATGTCTGATTTGCTTGTTTTTCCTCAGGGTTCAGAAATTTATTTTAGGTTTTGGTAAATTTCTATTTTCCCTAAAAAAATAGTTAATATTGTATTTAGGTCCTAAATGTGGTAAACAAATTTTGTCCAATCACTGAACCGGCTGTAGAGCAGGGGGAAAAGTTGACAAAAGCAGAGAAGTCTAACTTTAACTGACGGAGAGGGAAGAAGTCAGGAGATAAGAAAAATGTGAAAAGTGATAGAAAGGGAAGAGTGAGAAGAGGAAAGAGGAAGCAGACGGCTCATATTTTACAGCTGACGGAAAGCGTGCGGTCTGGCAGACGTTCCAGGAATCACTTTATTAGTTGTTCCTTTTAGAAGGGCCACCCGAAACAAAAAGACCCAACGCTTCACCTGACCTGAAGGTACAAACACGTTGCCATCGGGTTAGCAAAATATATTTGTCACTTTAAAATTAAAGTTTTGAAGATTTGACATCAAACAAGTTCCGTTGTTTGACTCAGACTTGGATCATTTTAAGTTTATGATTTAAAGTATGGCAGGCTTGGAGTTTTATCAAGAGTATCGCTAACGACACATTAAATGCTCTTACACAAACTATTAGACAGCAACCTATAGCAGTGACCCATACAAGCAAAGACCTCGTACAACTTTGACCTTCATTTGTGGCCTTGACCTTGGAGCTGGGGTGATGAGAAGATTAAACGACATACTGTGGTAGTGGTGATACAAATGTGTATGAAGCTTCATGAATTAAATAATCAATCAGAAGTTATGGGCAGGAGAAGCAAATACATTGTTTTAACTGTGACCTTGATTTGTGACCTTAAAGCAATTGGTGAGTTGATCAAAAGTCATGGGCAGGATAAGAGAAAGGTTAGCTATACCGTAATACGTTCGCCTGTGTTTCTTCAGTAAAATCAAATGTTCATGTCTACTGGCACAATTCAATTAAATTCAGTTTATTTATTTAGCACCAAGTCACAACACAAGTCGTCTCAGAGCACCAAACAGAAACATTCATATATATTTAAATAATTTAACACTATTTATCTGAGGATACTAATAGGATGGATGGATACTGAGGATACTAATACTTTGACATTTTGCACCAGTCCCGTTTCATTCACAGGAGCGTGCAACAAAGGTGCAGACACGCTGAAAAACAGACGGAAAGTTGAGAAAAAATGTGACCAAAATGAATGCAACGCAGCCTGAACAGCCATAAATTGTGCAGTTAAATAACCATATTCATAAATAACCAATCCTACAAAACCCGGCAGCAGCAGGGGCACCACAAAGGGGAGACCTAAGGGGGCCACCCATATAAAAATTAGAGTCCCCTCCACTAGCCCCACTTGGCCAGACGAGTCCCAAGCTTTTGCTTGGTGTGCATTTTTTTTATTTCCCTGAGCGATTTAAGATTAGTAGAAGCTCAAAACATGAAAACATTGTTTTTGAGCAGTCTGGAATATAAATAAATATAAATGTTTTTTATTTAAAATTCAAAATACAACTTAAAATCTATACCCCTCTATTACGGTCTAAAACTAGTGTCCTCGACATTAAGTTACTGGGTCACAGGAATTTAATAGTTTTAATAAGTTGAAATTTACTCCTTGCACAACTAATAAAACCATGAATCTTGAGGATTTGTGTATTTATTAAAATACAGAAACAGGAGAATAAATCTTAATTTGAATTTTTAGACTGCAGCAGTTTCAGTAAAGGTAGAGTTACAGTAGTATGCTTTAATAAAAAGTACATTCTTTATTTTTATATTTTGGGATATTTTTGGACTTTTATACTATTTTTAATCATAAAAGTTACCAGCAACAAGCAAATAAAATGTTTTTAAAAATATTAAGTGGCTAGTAAACGTTTTTTTTTTTCTTTTCTTTTTTTCAATGTTCTCCTTCATATTAAAGATGTACATGTGGCTTTTTTTTTAATAGAAAAAAGGGCAAAAAGCCTTGTGTAGGGATATTTCATGGCAATAAATGTTTTATAAAAATACAGAACTCATTAGCACCAAAGTTCATGCACATCCAGGTATAAAATCTAACAATGTTCAGTCATATCATCTGGACTTTTTTTATTTTTTATTTTTTTTAGATGTTTGTTCTTTATCCAAAGGACTTCTCTGAACTCCTTAGCGTTTAGTAATTAGTGTTATTCTAAACCTGGGGTCATTAAAGCCTAAAAGAGCCACTTCTGCCCTTTTCTGTCACTATCCTTGCCTTGAGCCATAAAACATACTGGAAGCTTTGAATCAACTTTAACTTGATCTTTTAAAAATACTACATATAAAACTATTTCTTACATTTAAAATTAAAGATTTGTTGTCATTTATTAGCAGTTTTATGTGTTGGAAAGAGAACGAGACCACACTCCAGCTCATTTAATGTAAATACTGAACTATGTGAGCTCTGTCTATATAAGAGTAGAATTAAACTGAATGTTTCTGAATTTATCTCATTTTTCAGATCCATTATTCTCCCTATGCTTTTCTGGCTTCGAACTCGTTCCTCAGTTTTTGTTCCATTTCAACAATTAATGCAGCAAAACGTTCAGTTCGTTCAGGATATTCCTGCCCTATTGTTTTGTGAAGTTTTTACTTTTTCAAACATTACATAGCTTTTTCTGCCATGTTTTTCCTCTTTGAAAATGAACGGAGCTCTTCACATCCTTCAAACTCTTTCTGCTCATTTCAGCTTATTGTTGGCAATTTCAATTTTTTTTTTTTTTTTTTTTTGTAATTTATTCAGCCTCTGTGCCTTTTCCATCTTTTTCTGCTTCTTCCTGCTGAATTCAGTTTTTTTTTTTCTATTTCAGCTACTTTTTATGGGTTTTTCAGCTAATATTAACTTTTTATCTTTTTTTTGTTTGTTTGTTGCCAATTTCCACCTTTTGTGATTCTTTCAAATTATGTTAATTTTTTCTGCTCCTTTCAGTCTCTTTCTGCTAATATCAGCCTTTATTATTATTAGGTTTTCTGCTAACTTTTTGTTCATTTCAGCTTTTCTGCTCATTTAATTTCTTTTTTGTTTTCATGTTTTAAATGTTTTGGAATCTATCCGGCCTCTGCTTGTTTCTGCTTTTTCTACACATTTCAGCTGATTTTCTGCTGCTTTCTTTGATTTTCCTTCTTTAAACAGATGTCAGCTGTTCAAATTCAAATCTATGAAATCTTTTTATCTGATTTCAGCAGAAAAGATTCAGCAATATGTTCACCCTGCACATCAGCAGAAACTGACAGTCCTCTGGTTAATATAAATATCCCAACTATAACAAATGGAGCATCATCCTCCCTTCTAATAGACTGCTGAGTAATTAGGTCAGTTTATGATTTACTGAATTTATTATTTAAGTTTTTTCATCTGGTTTATGTGTGTAAAACTGCAGTTTATTTCCTCTCACCAGTTTGCTTCAAATGTTTTAAAAATGTAAACATTTTTAAGGGAAAATTACCTTGTGGTGGTATATATATATATATATATATATATATGTTTA
>JARVLU010000324.1:27363093-27376754 GCA_031762415.1 Simpsonichthys santanae
CCCCCCCCCCCCCCCCCCCCCCCCCCCCCCCCCCCCCCCCCCCCCCACGAGCCCACAGTCATGTATAACACACATTTATTATGTCCAATTGGGAACTGACATCATTACCCAGCTCAGAGAAACAAACCTCATTGTCTGAGTTTCCTGGGGTTGGGCTCGATCGCAGCTCTGAACAATCATCCATGAGTCGTGGTGCATGACTGAGTAAGGACCAGTCAGAGAGACGGGAGGTATCTGGGCCAAACCAGCTCCCAGACTAACCTAAAAGTGATCTCCGACTACCTGCACATACTGGTCTTAATGTGTTGTTTCTTTATTCTACTAAAATAGGTTGTTTCTGACACAAGAAAACTCCTAATTACTTAAAATATCTATATGTTTATTACATTTTTCACCCAAGGACGTTGCCATTACTTTCTGGGACAATGATGTACGTCGATTGCAGTGGAGACTAAAACACAAGGAGTCACGGCTTAAAAGTTACAACATGTGACTGTCAAGTATTTTCTCCAACCAGTGCTGATCTGACTTGAAAGATCCAGGAAGAAGGTAGACGTATGCGCAACTCACTTCATCATCTTTATTAATTATTCTCAAAGATGGTTCTGCAGCAGTAGCAGTCAGAATCAATAGGTTGAAAACCTTGGAGAAAAAAATGCAGATTAATAGTTTAGTTTTAAATGTTTTTCAATTACTTAAACCATATAAATTCATAAATGTTTTAAATTGTGTAAATATATATCCTGACAAACTAGGAGGTAAAGCATTTAACCATTTATTATATGTATTAATTTCAAATATTTTTTGATAATTCTTCTAAATTTTCCAATAAACATTACTGTAATCTCTTATTTTCATTTCTTATTTTAATTGTATCTTATAATTACATCAAATAATTACAATTATTTTTAGCCAGCAAAAGATGCCTTTTCCT
Source organism: Simpsonichthys santanae (assembly GCA_031762415.1). Taxonomy (NCBI): domain Eukaryota; kingdom Metazoa; phylum Chordata; class Actinopteri; order Cyprinodontiformes; family Rivulidae; genus Simpsonichthys; species Simpsonichthys santanae. Next base: position 27,364,028 of record JARVLU010000324.1, read on the forward strand.
AAAAACTAATCACTAGGATTTGTATGCAAATAATTGAAGGATCAGAGAAATGAAAGTAATATTTGACTTGCATGATTCATTTCTAAGATCACAAAATAATAATTACTTTCATCAAATTCATAATATAGAAAGACTAAATGTATAATCTAGACTAAATGTATCATCTAATTTAAAGAGTCTCAAACAGCATTAGGCCAACTCAACTCAAATCTCACAGAGACTTACAATGGAACTAAACAATGTCTCTGTCATGGTTGCGGGTGATACTTAACAAAAGTTGAAAGCTGTAAGATGTCAAATGTTAAAAATAAATTCAAATTAGATCTCCACAGCAGGTAAGAAAAAAAAAGTGTAAAAAAAAAAAAAACAAGGTATAAACATTTTGATTATTGTTTCACAACCTCTCCACATTGTGTTATTGTTGCACGTTATTAGTGTTTAGTGCCTTGAATTTCCTACAGCCTAAAACCCAACTGGCAAAAGTATTTTTAGTTTTTCTGAAATTGTTGTGTGAAAATCTCGCTGTCACTGTTGTTATGGCAACAAAAGACATTAAAGATTTTATTTTTTTAAGACTGCCAGTGTACTTTTTGCACAGAAAATGTCTTGGCAGGGTTTTGTAATTCCTTTCCCCTCCCCAAGATTGTTTGAGCTGCACCTCTAACACACACCTATTCAAGTTGTTCAATAAAGCTGCACTTGGACACAGCAGTCCTTTTAGCTAAGTGCTCGCATGCTAAGCTTTAGCATTTAGTAATTATGTGTTAAAGGATTACTAACTGTATGGCAGTATCCCCCTCTAAATCTTCAGTGGAAAGAGTGTTTAAAAAATCCCACCAATATTTAGATGTTAAAAGAATAGTGTTTTAGTCATGCACACATTTTTATTATCATAGTTGCATTTGCTTCCATTTTTTGCCAGTCGGGCACGACTTTAAATAAAAACACCCCAGTTTGAGCTAATGTTCTTAACTCCTAAAACCTTGTGTTGGGGAAATACATCTGGTCCTCCTGCCTTCACACAAAAATGAATGGAGGAAGGATAAGAGTTCAGAGTAAATCAAGATAGCTCCATATCTGTGTGACATTTTCACAATTACAGCTTTTTGCTCCATTGGTTCAAATGACTGTAATTTTTGCGTCATTTTAGGGCCACAGGAGTCAGGAAGGGCCCCATTCCTCTTATTATAGGACAGCTCAAGCCAGTAATGGACCTCAGTTCACCTGTCATTTAAAATGACAAAGGAAATGTGACTGTAACTCTAGACAGCTTTCATGCTCACTTAGTTTTTCATTTTCTAAAGCAGAGGTGCCCAATCCTGGTCCTCGATGGGCCACTTACCTGCATGTTTTACTTGTTTCCCTGCTCTTAAGCATCTAAAAATCAGATGTTTCTCTGCTTTGACACACTTGTTATGAGTAACTGGTTTCTGAAGAACCTGAAGACATGCTAATGAACATGGAAACATAAAAAATGTAGGAAAGGGTAGGTGCTAAAACATAGAATAGTGCCACTCAACGGCCAGGGTTGGGTGTTGCTGTTCTAAAATAGGTTAACCAAACCCTACCCAGAAAACCATTTTCACAATTTGAATTGCGTGTATCATTAAAATACAGTACTGTAGTTACTTTTCATTGGAGGGAACTGTAATGCCACCAGCACATTGAGAAAGGACCATATTTTCTACTGGTAAGTCTAGTTTATTCAACCTTTATCCCATTGAGCCTCGAGGACTCGTTTACAAGAGATACCTAGTTTCAACAAAGAATCATGACAACAGTGACAACAAAAGACAATCAGAAGAGAGGCATACATATTTATTTTGTTGTTGTTAACAAGTTAAAAAAAGATGTCAAAGTAGCAAAACTGATAGATTACAAGGCAAATGTAGAAAACTAAAAACAGGAACATGTCTGCATTGGTTCTTGCCAAGATTCCAACAGATTCTTAAAGCCATTCAGAGAGGTCAAGGTCGAGGGCTTCAGATTATATTATCAGTATTACTGATGAGTTGACCTTTTAGTAAGTGTGCTATGCGTTACCATTATATGTTCCCATACAATAGCAAAATTAATAATCTGCATTTAACCCATCGCATCTGTTACACCCAGGTGGAGTTAAATATCAAAGAGAAGTTTTCTCTGTATAGGTCATATTTATTTGGTGTTACCTTATTAGCTCAAGTCACCAAGAAAAAGAGTAAAATCAGCTAAAAAAAACTAGTTTGCTTATTTGTTATATTTAATATAGAAAAAACAAATGTTTTACTCAGTTTCAGTTCAGTAGTGTATGCTAAGTCACTTAACTCTGACCTATAACAGTCAGAAATAAAAAAGCGGTACAGCAATGTCCCCATTGTTGAAGGACTTGAAAGGAAGAAGTGGGTAAAGTTAATGAATTGATGGATGTTTGTAGTTTTTGAGACAAGTGTTTTCCTGGACTGGAATTGGACAGGGAATGTGAGTAAACCCCAATATTATTGGACCATGATCTTCAAGTGGGTAGGAGTTGGAGCTAATAATAATAATAATAATAATAATAATAATAATAATAATAATAATAATAATAATAATATAAGACAAACAGCCCCAAAAAGCCAGTGATCCTTTACCTGAGCTGATATTGAAGCCATACTTTTTTTTTTTTTTTTGGATGAACAGATGATTACAGATTCGTTTTGAGAAACTTTTTGACATGAAGGGTTCATTCTGTCACTTCCACCTGTTCCCATCCTACCACTGGTACTTTTCCAGGTGCAACTTATAAATATTTTTAAATGCAAACTTGAACGTAGCACATGTGAACTTTACTCATGAGAACGAAGAATGCACCGTGTGCTCCCACCGTTCCCCCATTCATTCTGACTCACACTTGCTCTTTTTATTTTTGCCTGGTTTTGCATGTCATTAACACAGCTGAGTTTTATTCTTCTTCTTCACCTCCAAAAACAACCCCTGAACCTCACTTTCTGTCAATGTGAGTTCTCACCACACAGGAGCCGAAATTTCAGGGGGGGAGTAGACAAATTAATCTTGCTGCCTTTTCATTCAACTAATGCTTTATTTTTTTCCACTTCTCTATTTGTCCCTCTTTAGTTCAGTCCAGCGGGGGATTTGATATTCGAGGTGTACCTGGAAAAGCGAGTGCCAGAGCAGTGCTGTTTAATAAAGGTGAGCTTGTGTGTAGTCCTCTGCTATAGTGAGGTAAAATAGGAGAGGTTGAGGTGAAACCGTAGAAGGGAAGAGCTGAAGATTGATAGAACAGGGTTGAGACATCTGTGGTTTAACCTGATGGGATTACTGCTACAGAAGTGAATCAAAAGCAAACTAATCAAAGAAATCTGTTTAAATTGTGTAAGTAATTGCATTTTCCAAGGGCTGCCAGCTGCTGAAGGTCACAGACTCATTTTCCAAGTTTGCAGCAATGCTTAATGGGGTTCAGGTTAAAGACGACTGTTAAGCAGCGCAGATTGTTTCTAAATCTTAACGTTTTAGTGATGGAGAAAGGTGTCATTTGTTTTGTTCAGTCTCATGCGCTGTAATAAAAGTCACCATTTAGGTTGTATTAACAACATGGATTCTGTTTTGCTCCTGGTTTCTTTTGTCTGTAGGTTTCTCCAAGTATGGGGCCGTCAGAGCTTGCAGAAACTGCGCTGAGTATAAAAAATGCCACTTTTAAGGCTGATGACCTCTGGACTACCTTTGAAGTCATTGAAAATGGAGAGCTGGGTATGCAAGATTTTTATTTTTTTAATTTTTATTGCATGTTTTAATAGTTAGTCATGCTCATAAATTATGCGCACATTATCTCCCCCACTTACAATTTTAATAAGAAGACATTATTTAGAGGATTGCACAGCATGGAAATAATTGGCCATTGGTGTCCAAAGATTTGCATGTTAAATGTTGGAGATAAAAATTTCTGGGAAAATAGTTTATTTATAAAAAAATAAAAAAATTGCCTTACCAGTTTTGCTTTTCAGGAAACAACTAGTGTCAGACAGCCAGATCTAAACTAGAGTATCTCAATGAACTAGTATTTATTTTATCTTGGGTTGTAAAAACCCCAGGATGCGATAACGATGACACAACAATCTAATGTATCGGGGATTTTGTTTTATTTATTTATTTATTTTTAAAGCAGAGTGGGCAAATTATGACTAGTTATTATTTTACTTTTTGTAGATAGCACTTTTAATTTAGAGAAATAAATTTAAGTAATAACCAGATTGATGAGCTAATGGTTAGTCTAACTAAAATTCCAAGACCAAAGTAGATTGTTGTTATCCAACAAAGTGAAGTCAGGTCCTCAGGACGGTTTCTTTTTGTTGAAATGTTTCATCTTTCATCCAAAAGACGTCATCAATCCAAGGAACCACAACAAACTCAGTCTTATTTATAGCACCTTATAGTGGATCAACCAGTTTGATGGTTCTAAGATGGTATCTGGAGTCCGCCCTCTCCCCCACCAACTCTTTTGAGGCAGTCATGACCAAAGTGGTTCAAAACATCAAAGTTCATGCTTAATAATCCAAGTAAAAACTCCAACAAAGTTAAGTCAGGTCCTCTGACAGTTTCTTTTTGTTGAAACATTTCATTGTTCATCCAAAAGGCTTCTTCAGTCCAAGGAGTCCATTATCTAACTGGATTATTGAGCATAAACTTTGATATATTGTTGCTAGTTTATATATACAGTATATATATAAAATAATAATAATAATAATAATCTGATTTCTTTCACTTTGACATAGTAAAGCTTTAAAAAGTAGCATTTGCATGAAAAAAGTACCTCATACCATTGGCTAGTGATGGTATATGGATAGACCAATATTAAGGATCTGTTTTTTTTTTAGCTTATCTTCTTTTTACCCACAATTAACCAGAGCAGTGCTCTAGTTGGTGCAAATAAAGCCATGATCCATTCTTCCATCAACTGCTCCATTCAGCCATCACTTGTGACCAAGACACTTCTGTGTTTGAGGCAAAGACCCCTGCAAACCAGAGGGAAATTTTTGTTTTTATTTTTACAAGAACTATCTTGGATGAGGCTGAAGGTCATGGCTTAAAGTCTCCCAACAGAATGACATCATATGACCAAAGCAGATATAAGACCAGACCAGAAATGCCCCTCTCCACGAGTCTACTTTGAAATCCTGTCACCACGAAGAGTATCAGGGGTGAGGGGAAACCCTAGTAGAGTTCACCACTCAAAGGAAACAATCTCAACTACATGTCAATGATGCAGACACAACTTCTGCTTGGGTGTATACAGGGAATGGATAGCACTGGAAAGCTTTCCTAGCAGTTTTACATAAAAATGTCTTGATAGACAAGGTTGTAAACCATCTCCAGATCCACAAAATACATGTACAGTACTCAACAATCAGTATTACGAGATATACTCAGTTCCACCACAAAGGAAAGGCTTGGTGGCTCATTGCACAAAATTAGGATCAAAGATTAAGCCAGGATTTTCATGTTATCCTGGATTAATTAATCCTTGACTTGGTTTCACAAAAGAGGAGGTGCGTATGTTTCCATGGAGAACAATGCGTTGAAACTAACCTGGTCCTGAAACAGACTAAAAGTGAAGCTTAATTAATCTGTTATTGTTTCTGAGCAGTCGGCGGTCACTCAGATCAGAAATCAGTGCATTTCATACAATCTCATTCAATGTTCTTAAGTACAGATTTGCATTTTTGTTTTGTTTTTTTACATTAAAATACAGCAGGTTAAATAACTACTATCATTTTGACATTAAATAACTGTTTTAAACTAAATCCAATCCTATTAGAAATAATACTAATAGAAACTGAATTATTTGTCTAAATATTTGTGACAGTCATTTATGATTATGGCATATTGCCGTGCTGTTTATTGATTTAGAGGTGGATTGAGTAGCCTGCTTATCTCTTCTAGAGATGGTTAGCATTGGGTGTGGAAGTATCGCTAAAATCAGTTCAGACAATATGTGAGAAAACACCATCCAAGCCATTTACACAGTCTGTGCTGTACATCATCAGCTGCAGGTTACCATTCTGCAGAATGTTCTTGTATTTAACTTTCACTTGTTGTCAGGTGTGTTTTGGGCCACTGCCAATGTTTGTGCTGTCTCCTCATTAAATGAGAGTGAAAAATATTCCCTGTTAAAATTAGAGATTCAAATGAACTTGTATTCTTTACAACATTTGAGGTCTGAAAGTGCTGCATCTATTTTGCTTCTTCTCACATTATTTTGTGTGAAATAAGATAAATAATTTTGCTGTGGTCTCAAACTATTTGTCTGAAAGCTATTCATATATGCCAATGCACAAAATAAATTTAATTTGTGCAAAGAATAACCATGGATCATTTGCTACCAGTTCTGGCCTCCCTTCACTGGCTCCCAGTTTACTTTCAATTTCATTTTAAAACCCTTTTGTATGTTTTTAAATCTCTGAAGAGATCTGCCCCCTCCTGTTGGACTGATCTGCTGCAGCCATATGTCCCACAGCGTTCTCTGATGTCAGCAGACCAGATGCTTTTATTGGTTCCAGGCATTCATTTTAAGCTCATTTATTATTACCAAACACCACTATTACTTTGTAGTAATGGTTTAAAAATTTCTACTATGATTATCTGCAAATCCAATTAGTGACACAACACGATTTATTGTGTGTTCCCTTTCAAGGCACACAAAAACACCCTTCCTCTCATCAACAGACTGACGTTGGAAGATTATACAATCTCTCTAATGAATGTGGCAGCACACCGAGAAGCTATCCAAGCATCGCTGGTTTGATGATATGCACGTTAATTAACCATTTTTGCCATCATGTGTCATCCTTTCCTGCATGATCAACCCAGAAAGCTGACCCACCTCATCTCGCATTAATAGGCAGCGACGGCTCCTCGTGCCTCGCACGTCTGCATTTGATCAGAGGAGAATCGAGCGAGAGCGGAGTCAAAACTTGTCGCGATGCTGCTTCCTTTCGGCGTCCCCATTGCACTTTTTCATCGGTTCACTTAAAGTTTACACCCTGCTTTTATGTTTGTTTTCTTCCTCTAAAGTTAGAGGACACACTGTCATTGTCTATTAAAAAAAAAAAAAAAAAAAACACTACCGGTACCAAAAAAATAAGGTGTGTTAAATCCAAAATCACATATTTACAGACTTGAGCATATTTTTCATGTTAAAGCAGCTTGACTGAAGAAAGGTAAACAGGCAAGTCTATTTTGAAGGATACAGCGTGACGGGTTTGCTCACAAAGCCCCAAAGTAGGAAGGGAAGGTGCATTAATTAGACATTTTGGAGAATAGTTGCAGATAAACACGGTTAACAAAGACAATGGACAGGAAGGGGAGTGAAGCTAATTTTAAATGGGGAAAGGAGGAACTAATTCCACAGCCTGTGTCTGCAGAGATTCCAGCACAAAGATAAGACCTCTCTTATTAGTAAGTCATCCCGTTGTGGCTCTTTTTCACCTCCTTCAGTTATGAAAAACATGGGGGTGTGGAAATGGAGGCATCAGAGCAGAGGTGGTGCTACACAAATTACGTATTTTCTTTCTTTCTTTTTTTTTTTTTCTTTTTTTTGGCTGACAGCACGCACCCTGTTCACCAATTAAGGAGAGATAATAGGCCTATTTTGCACATGAGTGTGTTTTTATAATCAGGTCCTGATATGCTGTAGATAATTCAAACTGTTCTGTGATGACAACGGGAGGAACAACAACATCATTTTAGCATTTAGTTTACACGTGTTAGCTGGAGATTTAGCAATGCGAGGTCGTGGAGTTCATGCAAGGCCAGAGAAGAGTTGTTTTGTTGTTGACAGTTTGTTTCTTTAATCCCAGACGTTCTCTCCCTCTTCCCTCCCGATAAAAGAAGGTATTTTTGTTCTCGTTAGAACGCCCGTTGCACCCCAGTGAGAAGATCCTTGAGCAGATGTTGGAGTGGAGTACCTTAGAGTGCCCCAGCTCTGCTTTTCTTCTTATCAAGAAGTTTCCAGGGGCCCAGAGAATGGACAACGATAAAGGTAAAGTATCGCTAATAGAAGAAGATATTGGCCTTCTTGCGAGTTATCAGCAAACATTAACATATACACGGTAGAAGTTGCCCAGAGCGTTATGGGTTTTGAATGCCAGACAGAAGTTCTGTCAAACGTCTAGTCTGAGCGAGATCAAGGTCAAAGCAGATTTCTGTTGTTTTAAAACAATTACATCTCAGACATTTTACAGGGATACATTAAAATGTTTAATAAATCTCCACATAGTTATAAATGGAATAGATATGGAAGTCTTTGTTTCCTTAAAACTAATGAATGACTGGGTTGTGCCTAACGGCGTTTGCCTGGGAGTTTCTTAAAATATCCAGTTTTCCTTTTCCTTGCACAAGTCGCCTCATATAAGTAGCTCACTCTTATGCCAGTGGAGATTTGAACTGTTTGAAACATTTGCATGACTAATCGCCTCGCAGAATATTTTCAGAGCCACCAGGTCTGCCACCTGTCTCAAACCCTTCTCAGTCTAGTTTTTGTGAATCTCGAGGTGTGAGTAATGCGTGACAAATTAAAAAAAAAAATATTTATTATAGGGCAGCACGGTGGCTCAGTTGGTAGAGCTGTTGCCTCTCAGCGAGAAGGTCGCCAGATCAAATCCTGGATGGGGGTCCTTTCTGGGTGGAGTTTGCATGTTCTCTCTGTTCATGCGTTGATTTTCTTCGGGTACTCCAGTTTCATCACACAAACCAAAAACATGCATGTTAGACTGACTGGCGACTCTAAATTGTCCCTAGTGTGAGTGAACGAGTGAATGGTTGTTTGTCTCTATGTGGTCCTGTGATGGACTTGCGACCATTCTAGGGTGCCCCCCACCTCCTGCACAGTTATAGCTGGACAGGAGCGCCAGTGATCCCCGCGACCCAAAAATGAAGAAGCTGATAAACATAATGGATGGATGGATATGGCTATACAGCATAAATGGACCACATTTAAAAAGTTCCTTTCTAGTTTTACTGACCCTCAAAAGTGTTATTACACTATATTTCTTGTTCACTCATTCACTAATTCTCCAAATTGGGATGACCTCATGTTCAGTGGCGTCTGTACAGATGCCTTGAGACGTGAACTAGAGAAGTCGGGGTCAAACCGTCCACCTTCTGTTTCACAGATGATCTCTCTTCCTTTTCACCAGAGTCATTTCCGCCCCATGCCCTACATACTGTGAATACATGTGAATCAAAAATGTAACTACCAAAAATAAAACGAGCAGATGCAGAACGGTAAATGCACATATATAATATGGTATCCACCTGCGTATGAAGTTATAGTATCAAGTTGCAAAAGTCACACGGAGCCATTGGGTTTGGACATTTCTGCCACTGAATGGGTCGTTAGCTGAAATGTTGGTGAATCAATGATTTACGTCCATTAATAATAATGTTGCATGAGTAGCTTGTGTTGCAAAACTAAAAGTATTAAGTGTGAGCTAAATAAAAAAATTGTTCTTAAAGGTTTCCACTCTTTTAGATGCAAGTTTCATTGAATAAATGGGGACTATTCTTTCAGCCAAAGATAAGTAGTGATTATTAATCACAAAATGTTGCCCCATCGTCCTTGCCCATTGACCTGCCTCTAGTGAAATAATGAACATAGTACTACGGATGGCTTTTAAAATATTTTCTACCACACAGTTCTGCTATTGTTCAACAGATCTCCAGCAGTTTATAAAAGGTGACTATCTGAAGTTCAACGATGGATCCTCCAAGCTGCTGCCGGGCCACAAATTCCAGGACAAGTACGTTGCTCTTAATGCGGAGAAGCTGCTGGTTTACAGGGACATCAAAGTAAGTGCGCTTGTTTAGTTTTGGATTCATCTGCTGTCACTTTAAACACTTTTATAACCACGTGGGTGGGGGGGGGGGGTGGGGGGGTTGCATCGAACCACAACTCTATAAGAAAACAGGGTGGAAAAAAAAAACTGACATCCTAAAGAAGAATAAAAGGGTTCTAAAACTTTAAGAACAGCAAAATGTGCAACTTCGGAGCTTACATCACTGCAGCCTAATAGAGCCCTAACCCAGCCAGCCTCTGTGACACGCAGTTTATCTTTTTCATATTCCTAACAACATGTCTCAAGGTTCCAATTGTTCAAATTACACAGAGAAATAAAACGCACTGATGGCAGCAGGCTTTGTACTTTTTTATTTGTTCCTTCAAAAAAGAAGGCAAAAATGTGGCATGTGCTGGAGAGAGGACCAGCGGGATGGAGTTCCCCGGAGGGCTTTTCTTCTCAGCACATTTCTGCAGTTGAAACATGGGATTCGTAAAGGAGTGTGAAGAAGTGTTAATAATTGATGGAGGGGCTGCCTGTAGAGTTGGATATGTAGGTAGGAGGCAAAATGAGTAGCAGCGACATACGTGTGTGTATGTGTGTGTGTGGGTGGGGGGTGGGGGTTCTTCTCTCTGAAAGCTTCTCTAAATATGAGGTTCCAGAAGAATGTGGCTAATTACTGCGTAAATACCGTTCAAGGAAAATTAGACATTTTACTGCAATTTAATTGATATTCCTTGGCCTCTGCAATTACTTCCACATCTGTATTTAGTGCAAATTGTGTTGGATGAAACGAAGAACGGGGTGTGGATTTTGATGTGTAGGTGTCAAAAGCAAGCTACAACTTTGATTTTGTTTGCTTTGTTCTCCTTCACTTTGTTCTCCGTCAGCTGGAGGATGAGGTTTGCCTGTAACGAATCGCCACTGATTGTTGTGGTTTGATTCCGTGTTAATGGCTCAGATAATTAGCTGACATTTCATTTACGTTTATAGTTGGTCGTGTTTTTTTTTTTTTTTTTTTTTTAACTTGAATAAAATCAACCTTGTTTTTTTTTTTCTTCTTTTTTCAGAACACTAAAGCTGAGAAAACAATCCAGTTGAAGACTGTGAAATGTTACCTGGGCCTGAAGAAAAAGCTCAAACCTCCAACTAAGTAAGCAGAAACGGCATTCAGCACACGCCAACAAAGTTCAGTCAGGTCATCTGGACGGGTTCTTAAGTTTGTTGAGACGTTTCGTCCTTCATCCAAAGGACTTCATCGGTCCAAGGAGCCACAACAAACTTGAGTCCCACAAGCAGCACATCCACATAGTGGTCCAACCAGTTTGCTGGTGATAAGATGGTTTAAATATATGAAGTCCTTTGGATGAAGGATGAAATGTCTCAACAAAATAAAGAAAAGAAACCATCCAGATGACCAAACTGAACTTTAGTGGATTCATTACCTGGATTATTGAGCATGAACTTTGATCTTCAACACACTTGTTGACCAGATCTGTTGGGCACTCAGAAGGGATGGTCTGATTTGGTCTACATACAGACCAGCAATGAGCAGTTGCTGGATCATCCATCAGTTAGTAAAAACAGTAAGTAAAGGTCAGTAGACAGAATGCCTTGTAGATAACATTAAACAGCACTCCCAGCACTTGACATGGTGTCACATTGTACATTTGTATGAGGTTGGATGGTCTTATTGTGCAATTGTAGCCCAGTGTGTAATCCACTGGGTATTTGAGGGGACCAGCACATGCTCTGAAGCTGGATGGCCATTTTGGCTTGAATCAAAACTCTTATTCCTTTAAGTCATTACAGTCTTTCTCCTTAATCCCCTCAGATTTTGCACCTGACAGGAAAGTAAAGACTTTTCTGACCCCCTAATGTTTTATAATTTAAATATAGTGATTAAACAGAATATAATTTTATCAAATGCAAATTATTAGTTTCCCTCTTTAAAAAAAAAAAAGAAAAAAGCACTGGCTCAGGGATATCATTTACTTCCTTGAAAAAATGAGGATGTTGCTACAATGCTCTTCTGAGCAATTTACGCATGTTTGGCAGCCATTGCAACTGTTGGCTAAACAAACCAGCTTTTCCTCTGTACCAGACTAGTTGACATTATTAGTATTTACTTATTTACTTTCCCTCCTTTTCTTTCTGGTTTATAGTTGATATATGTCTTTTTTTTATTTTATTTATTTATTTTGGTTCTCTATGTTGGCAAGGTTGGATTGCTTTTTGTATTTTTCTTGGTCCTTTTTTATATTTAGAGTGGAGGCTGTTTGCTTGTTTGTTTGCCTTTTTGTGTTAAAAAAAGAAAGAAAAATTAAAATAAATATATGGGGGAAATAAAAAAAAAAAAGCCACTGTACTGTTTAATTTTATTTAGCTTTTGCTCTTGTGATTAATGGCACATGTCAAAACGTCTCCACTGCTTAGTATATAGTAACAAAGAGGAAGTATTCCAAAATCAAGCCCATATAATTCACTTTTCCTAATTATAATTTCTTGTAACTTTCTCTGCATCAGACTTTTGAGTTTGGGAGGAAACGTAGTAAATTACCAGTAGTCCAGACATTGAGTGTCTGTGTTACATGGTCCTTTGTGTGCAGAGAAGTGGAATAGCAGAGGAAAAAAATAAGAGGGAAGGAGGGACAGAAGGAAAGGATGATGCAGCATGCTATCATAAATGTGCTGTGGAGTGGGCTGTGAGAAAGGTGATACGGTGAATAAAGAAATAAAGAGAGAGTGGTGAGGAAAATGGAGAGCGCTGTAGTGAGAGGGTTAGGAGAGGCAGCGCTTCAGTACCTCATTAGGCGGTGTTCTATCTGCGAGCGGCCTACTGCAGTGTTAGATCAGCTGCTTTAACTCACAGGAGTGGTGCTCCAGGCTGCTGCCTCTCAATTTTCTGCACCCCC